>OX369267.1:2194257-2688342 GCA_947284805.1 Coleophora flavipennella
TTTTAAATCCCAAAAAAATTAGGTTTCCTACAGGAATGCAAAAAATTGTATCTTTAGATTGGCTCAACGTAACAATATGAAACCTTTACATTGGGATGGGGTGTTTTGACCATCATTGTATAGTCGGGTATTCTTTATCCCGGAAAACTAAAGAGGTCCCGTGGGAAATTATCTATCAATACTTACAATAATAGCAATAGAGTACTTTTTTCTATTTATTAGCTACACATACCAAACATTATAATCATAGTAGCAGAATGTCAATAGATGGCGCTGTAGGGATAATAAAACGCGCTTAAGTTGTATTAAAACATTAAAATATTGTTTCATACTTTTGGGTGGATTTCTTTTATGTATTTTTCAGCATACGCTACTTTAAACTCTGGAACTATGGTAAGTAGCGATGTGTTTCATAGACAAACAGAGAGGTATATTTTTACAGATTCCAATCGTGTAAAAAAATAAAAACACATAAATCGAGTTTAGCATCTTTTAACAGGAGGCACAGATATGGGAACTTTTCTGACGGCGACTGTTTGCGTGTGGCAGTTGCTCTCCGCCTGCAATATCAATATCTGTGAACCTCATCAATGTATTTGCGGGTGCACGGTGGAGGCAATTGTCCATCACTCACTGAGTTGCAGTCGTGTTTGTGAAGATTCCCACGTCACCAATTCCTTAATGACCTCACTCGGAGGGCACTGGTCTCGGCCAGATGGAATATTCCATCTTTGATGCAGCCGCCGGCCGGGCTTTAGTCGATCTGATGGCAAAAGGCCGGAGATTTTAAACAGGTGCTATGGCAGATAGGAACGTGCCTGCTTTGGGACGCCAATTTTTCTGTCTCACTCCTCACCCGTACGGTACTGCTGCTCAATTTGCGGCGAGAAAGAAGCATAATAAGTACTCGGTCTTGGAGGCAAATTACTGCTTTGTGCCGCTGGTCTGTGAGACAACCGGCTGCTGAACCCTCAGAGGCCTTTGCCTTCACAAAGGAGATTGGCCTTCGCCTTCGAGAGAGGAGATGTGACGTGAGGTCCTACCTGCTGTTAAGGTTGTCTATTGCCATCCAGCGCGACAACGAGAAGTGTGTCTTGGGCTCCTTTGGAGCTGATACGACTCGAGGATTTGACCCATATTAATATTGTTAGGAAATTTTATTACTAGATTGATACCTATAATGATTTGAATTAGTTTTTTGATAATATAGGTATATTGTGTTATTTCATCATATCAGTTTATATAGGTCTCCACCAAGGGGCTCGACCTGCCCTGAGTTAGGGCGATCTGGCCTTAGACGATCACGCGGGCCCATTGCGGGTTGATTGACTTCACACATAAGCTTCGAATTTCTTCGCAGGCGTGTGCAGGTTTCCTCACGATGTTTTTCTCACCGTAAGAGCGTCGGATAAACGTACATATAAGTGTATGAAATCGATATTCGTATAGATATTGATAAGTGGCAGATTCGAACCACGGCCTTCCGGACAGGAGGTAGTGGCCCTAACCGTTTTGCCACCGACGCTCTATATTTTATTTAAGATTTAGAAATCCTTACTTATAGTATTATAAATGTGAAAATGTGTTTGTTTGTTTGTTACCTATTCACACTTCAACACCTCTACCAATCTTGATGAAATTTGGCATGCAGGTAGTCTGTATCACTGGGAATGAAATAGTCAACCTTTCATCTGTGGAAATTATCATAGCCCGATGCAGTTCCTGAGAAAACTAAAACAATACTCTTTGTTCGCAAATTTATTTAAAATCGTAACGAAAAAATGGATTGGTGTGATTTTTAGCACAGAAATGAGGTGGAAAATATAATTTACTAATAAGTATATCCTGACATAGTTCCCGAGGGACCTGGGGACAACTGTTTTCTACGCTCGCGCACGTCAGTGGCGTCGCAACGGAGCAACGGATTAAAGTGATTTTTTTGTATAGAATTTGTTAAGGGGGGGGGGGGGGGGGAAGTGACAAAGACTGCTAATCCGAATAGCCCGATACAGTTCCTGAGGAACCTGGAGAAAACTCATGTCGAGCTGATTGCGGCTCGCGCACCACTCACCCTTCATAAAGAGTCATAAAAGCTATGTCCACGTGGGCGAAGCCGCGGGCAAAAGCTAGTTAACAATAAAAATATAAGAACGTCACCAAACACGGGAAATCTTGTAGAAAGAACTGAAATTGATGGCTCCGACTTCAGCAACCTGGCGAGGAGTCGCCTTTACAGGCGCGGAGAGCGCGCTTGGCAGGGGCGCGGCGGGACGCTGTTGGAGAAGCGCCCCAAAAGACCTGGCGAGGAGTCGCCTTACAGACGCGGGCAGCGCGCTTTACAGGAGCGCCGTGGAATGCCTTTGGTGAAGCGCCCCAAGGACGCAGGCATGTACGCGTATGAACGCACATGGAGGGGGGGGGGAGGGGCCTTATCAGCGGATATTCGTAGGGCGCTCGCCTCACGTCGTGGGTGGTAGAGGCACTAGGTAGCGCCTCGGGAGGATGAGTGCTCGCGCCGTGGGACGCCGAAGGCACCGACAGCAAGGCGTCCCACTGGGTTCAGAACCAGGAAGCCGACGTGTAGTCGCCCCGCCGCAGTCACCTGTAGTCGTGGACCTGGGAGTCGGGAACTTGTAAGTGATGGTTCCGAAAGGTTCAGAAGAGGGCCTGCTAAGGGATACCCAGAACTAGAGTCCGTCCACGACAATGACGCGTGGACGCAGTTCTCAATGGGCTCCTCCAGCCACGGCGTCAAAGAGTGTCAGGACTTTCACCATGAAGACCTCTTGATGGTTGAGGTGGAGGTATGAAGTGACATCTTGAAGATAGGTACCTCTTGAAGCGGAGTTCGGTAGTGACGTTTCTAAATTACTCGTTTGATGAGGATTTCTGGAGTGACCACGATGAAGGCGTGATACCGGCTTATATGGAGTTGCACACATGCGCAATACTAACATAGGATCATTACATACATGAGCATTCCCTCTCGTATATCTACCAGATACGCTAAAACTACCACGTTTATGATATAGCGTCCCCACTTTCCTACCCTTGGGCATAACAGTGAGGGCCGCTATTCCTGCCAACACCATAAAGTGAAGACAAGGACCAGTTACGGTAGGACGCTTGTCCCGATACTCTGCAAGGCGAGTGCCTCGTGGAAGAGAACCACTACCTAACTGTCCACGTAGATCCCGGAGCTGTAGGCACACTCACCTCCCGTGGCATGAGCAATAAAATTCCAAATTCTAACATCTATTTTCAAAATTATGAATTCAAATAAAAATAAACAATTAGGTTACTATAGTAACAAATATTTAGCCAAAGAGAATTTAGTTGGCGAATCTTACCAACAAAATATATAAACTTTTTAGTAAAGAAGTGAATTCAAATATTTATAAAGTTCCTAACATTCCTAACAATCTTGACAACAAGATGTCATAGTCCCATATTTACAACTAGCTTTTGCCCGCGGCTTCGCCCACGTGGACATAGCTTTTATGACTTTTTTTGAGGGTGAGTGGTGCGCGAGCCACAATCAGCTCGCAAGCGTGGACATGAGTTTTCTCCCGGTACCTCAGGAACTGCATCGGGCTATTCGGATTAGCAGTCTTTGTCACTTCCCACCCCTTCAAAAAATTCTATATACAAAAAATACTTTAATCCGTTGCTCCGTTGCGACGCCACCGACGTGCGCGAGCGTAGAAAACAGTTGTCCCCAGATCCCTCGGGAACTATGTCAGGATATACTTATTTGTAAATTATATCATTTTCCTCCTCATCTCTGTGCTAAAAATCACACCAACCCATTTTTTCGTTACGATTTTAAATAACTTAACGTGTGAGGTTAAGTGAGGGTATATGAAAATAATTAAGTATGTACTCTAAATAAATCAGTCTGAGCTCAGCACACGTCGCGTCTGATTGCTTGTCCCTAACATTCCTTACATGGCGCAGTCGGTAGGATGTCTTGTGAGGAGTTAAACTTGATTAAAAGAGTTTTAACAGTTAGTGGCCAGAAAAAAATATATTCAAGTGAAATATTGGATGAATATAATGATGTTTTTCAAGGAATGGGATGCCTTCCAGGACAGTATGAAATAAAGCTGCGAGATGATGCATGCCCGGTAGTTCATGCGCCGCGTAAGCTGCCAATTGCCATTAAAGATCAAGTAAAACGAAAATTAGATGAGATGTTGGAGCAAGGTGTGATTGCAAGGGTTGAGGGTCCCACGGATTGGGTTAATAGCATGACAGTGGTTAAAAAGGCTGATGGTGATATAAGAATTTGTTTGGATCCTAGGGATTTAAATAAAGCCATACGAAGAGAACATTTCAAACTTCCTACTTTAGATGAAATAACGGCAAATTTATCAAAAGCAAAATATTTCAGCACACTAGATGCCAAACAAGGATTTTTCCAAGTAAAATTACATGAAAGTTCAACTGATCTGTGTACTTTTAATACGGTATTCGGCAGATACAAATATCTGCGGATGCCTTTTGGGATTTCATCTGCGTCGGAAGTATTTCATCGAAAATTATATGAATTCTTCGATGACATAGAAGGGGTTATATTGTTCATAGACGATTTACTGATTTATGGGGAGACAAAAAGTATCCATGATAGCCGTTTAAGAAAGGTTCTAGATAGATGTAGAGAAATAAACATTAAACTGAACAAAGAAAAATGTAAAATAGGGCTGACAGAGTTGAAGTACTTGGGCCATAAAATATCGCAGCATGGTGTTCAACCAGATGATTCGCATACATTGGCCATAAGGGAAATGCCGGCACCCAAAAATATTAAAGACTTGGAAAGGTTCCTGGGATTGGTTACTTATGTAGGAAACTTCATACCAAACTTGTCAGAAAGAACATCAATTCTGAGAGAACTATTAAAAAAAGATATAGCTTGGCATTGGGACAGCCAGCAAGAAAAATGTTTTAATGATTTAAAAGAATGCATATCGAACCCACCTGTGCTAAAGTATTATAGCTTGGAAAAACCAATCACAGTATCCGTCGACGCTAGTAAAAATGGTTTGGGTGCGTGTTTGCTTCAAGATGGACTACCAGTTAGTTATGCGTCGAAATCTCTTACAAAAACGGAACAAGCTTATGCACAAATAGAGAAAGAGTTATATGCGGTAGTGTTTGCATGTGAAAAGTTTTATACTTACATTTATGGCCGAACTGATGTTACTATTGAAACGGACCATAAACCCTTAGTAAGCATTATTAATAAGCCCATATGTAACGCGCCAGCGCGACTTCAAAGGATGCTTATGCGGTTACAGCCCTATTCGTTTCGACTTGTGTACAAACCCGGCAAGTACCTATACGTAGCGGACGCGTTGTCTCGCGCAGTTGCAAATCGGGCTGATGACAACAATATGGCGTGCGGTGCAGACTATTAAATCTATTCTAAAGAAAACTCATCATGATGGATCTGACTTCAGACTGGCATTATTAGAGTTCTTGAATACACCAATAAGTGATAAAATTGCTTCACCATCTGAATTGTTAAATTCACGTAAGTTAAGAGGTATACTTCCATACGCTCCAGTTCTTCTTGAGCCTAAAATTCAGGACCGTGAACATGTTCATAATGAACTTCAAAACAGGAAGTTGGTACAAAAGAAATATTTTGATAGAGGGAGTAGGAATCTTAAACCGTTGCAGACAAATGACAAGGTTAAAGTGCGTATTGACAGAGTGTGGATTGATGGTGTTATAGAGAACGTTTTGAATTCAAGGTCATATAACATATTATTGTCTAATGGGTCTTTAATAAGAAGAAATCGCAAACAAATAATATTAGATAAATATAGAAATAAGACAATTTTGCCCCCATGGCCATACGAAACCCAAGACGAATCGAACTCATTAAATAATCATAATCAGTCCAGCATCAGTGTCCAACCAGCCTTAACATCAACAATAAATACTAATAATAACAATTTTTATGTCACGCAACATGGCAGGACAGTGAGGCCTCCTGATCGGTGGGGTTCCGCAGCGCCAGTAATCCCGCTCTTTCGCAATGATGGACGGTAAATTAGGAAATAAGTAATATATTTTTTATTATATAATCAAATGCATGCAGTATGTATGTAATATAATTATTGAATGAACATTTGTAACAAATTATTACAACTTAATCCAATTTTTTTTTAAAGTATGTATACTTAATCTACATACCTACTATAAGTTTGGTATAGTAGGTACGAGTACCTTCCTTTGTTAATAAAATTTATTACTTAGAAAATGTAATTTTGCATGTAAAAAAAAAAAAAAAAAAAAAAAGAGAGAAAATGACGTGGAATGATTATTATTAAATTATAAATTTAATCAAGAAAATTATCTTATAATGCTATTCATAATTTTTATACAATAACTGATTTTGCTTGAACTTTTATATTTTTAAGAAAGGGGTTGTGAGGTTAAGTGAGGGTATATGAAAATAATTAAGTATGTACTCTAAATAAATCAGTCTGAGCTCAGCACACGTCGCGTCTGATTGCTTGTCCCTAACATTCCTTACATAACGAACAAAGAGTATTGTTTTAGTTTCCTCAGGAACTGCATCGGGCCATGATAATTTCCACAGATAAAAAGTAGACTATTTCATTCCCAGTGATGTCAGGCTACCTACATGCCAAATTTCATCAAGATTGGTAGAGGTGTTGAAGTGGGAATAGGTAACAAACAAACAAACACATTTTCACATTTATAATATTAAGTAAGGATATCTAAATCTTAAATAACACGTAGAGCGTCGGTGGCGTAACGGTTAGGGCCACTACCTCCTGTCCAGAAGGCCGTGGTTCGAATCCTGCCACTTACCAATATCTATACGAATATCGATTTCGTACTGGTATGTACGTTTATCCGACGCTCTTATGGTGAGAAAAACATCGTGAGGAAACCTGCACACGCCTGCGAAGAAGATTATGTGTGAAGTTAATCAACCCGCAATGGGCCCGCGTGATCGTCTAAGGCCTGATCGCCCTAACTCAGGGCAGGTCGAGCCTCTTGGTAGGGACGTATATAAATTGATATGATGAAACAAAACATATACCTGTACTATCAAAAACTAATTCAAATCATTATATCAATCTAGTAATAAAATATCCTAAAAATATTAATATGGGTCAAATCCTCGAGTCCTATCAGCTCCAAATGAGCCCATGACGCACTTCTCGTTGCCGCGCTGGATGGCAATAGACAACCTTAGCAGCAGGTAGGACCCGGAGCGGGCGTCACATCTCCTCTCTCGAAGGCTACGGCCAATCTCCTTAATGAAGGCAAAGGCCTCTGACGCTTCAGCAGCCGGTTGTCTCACAGACCAGCGGCACAAAGCAGTAATTTGCCTCCAAGACCGAGTACTTATTATGCTTCTTTCTCGCCGCAAATTGAGCAGCAGTACCGTATGGGTGAGGAGTGAGGCAGAAAAAGTGGCGTCCCAAAGCAAGCACGTTCCTCTCTGCCATAGCACCTGTTTAAACCCTCCGGCCTTTTGCCATCAGATCGACTAAAGCCCGGCGGCTGCAACAAAGATGGAATATTCCATCTGGCCGAGACCAGTTCCCTCCGAGTGAGGTCATTATGGAATTGGTGACGTGGGAATCTTCACAAACAACGACTGCAACTCTGTGAGTGATGGCCAATTGCCTCCACAGTGGACCCGCAAATAAATTGATGAAGTTCACAGATATTGATATTGCAGGCGGAGAGCAACTGCCACACGCAAATAGTCGTCGTCAGAAGAGTTCCCGTATCTGTGCCTCCTGATAAAAGATTCTAAACTCGATTTATGTGTTTTTAATTTTTTTTACACGATTGGAATCTGTAAAAAAATACCTATCTGTTCGTCTATGAAACACATCGCTACGTGCCATAGTTCCAGAGTTAGAGTTGTGTAAAGTAACTTATGCTGAAAAATACTTAAAAGAAATCCAATCTAAAGTATGAAATAATCTTTTAATGTTTTAATACAACTTAAGCGCGTTTTATTATCACTGCAGTGCCATCTATTGACATTCTGCTGCCAAGATTATAATGTGTGGTATGTGTAGTTAATATGTGAAAAAAAGTACTCTATTCTTATTATTGTAAGTATCGATGGATAATTTCCCACGGGACCTCTTTAGTTTTCCGGGATAAAGAATACCCGACTATACAATTATGATCAAAACACCCCATCCCAATGTAAAGGTGTCATATTGTTACGTTAAGCCATCCTAAAGATACAATTTTTTGCATTCCTGAAGGAACCTTTAATTTTTTTGGGATTCACAATGTCCCAGTTTTAGTTCGCGATAAGTGTATCAACATGTAAAATTTGATTGTAATAGGTCAAGTCACATATGCGTGGTGACCCATTCTATAAATGAATACTTTTAAATTTCCCACGGGAACTCTTGAATTTTCTGGGATAAAAAGTATCCTATATGTTAACCCGGGCTATAAAGAACCACCATACAAAATTTCATCAAAATCGGCCTGGTAGTTTTTGCGTGATGCGCGAACATACAGACAGACAGACAGACAGACAGACAAAAATTCCAAAAGTTGTTGTTTTGGCCTCTGTATCGTTAGTAATGTCCACCACAGTTATTATTTTCCAAAAATATTTCATGTACAGACACGGCCTCGTTACAGTTTTATTATATTAATAGAATAGAATAGATAGTTAAGTCAACAAATAACCAAAATGGACAGAACAATGGATAAAGTATAGTTAAAGTAAAAACTATACAAAAATAATTATACCTAGGTAGGTTCAATATTATAATAGGAATCACCAAATTTTGAGTAAATATAATCAAAATAAATGATCAGTATTATTAATTTATAAGTCAAGCAACGGTGGCGTAACGGCTAGGGTCACTACCTCCTTTCTGGGAGGTCGTGGTTCGAATCCTGCCACGTACCAATGTACTAACAATAATAAATTACTACCTCTTTTTGTTCTCAAAATACAGATTCCTATTTTTATACACAAATGGTAAGCAATTTCGAACAAACAAAAACTCATTCCCCCTTGAATATTAATCAGAGCAATATATCAAAGTTTGAATACAATCATTCGTACATACAGGGTGACTTTTTATTCGTTGAAAAGCGACAAATGGTGGACGCTTCTCGTGAAACTAAAGAACTTTTGCTCGTCAACCCTGATAAGTCTAATCGTAACAAAATTTGTGCGCCTCCTTTTTTATTTATTTCTATTTTTACAAGATTTATATGACCTTGCCGTGTTAGTTAAATATTTGGACAAATCTTATAAGCTAAATTAGATCCACTTTCTGGTTTTCAATTGAGCTCGAATTTCGTAAATTTGGAGCACAATGCATGGTTACCTAAGTGACATCATTTTAAATCCAATATGGCGTTCTCTAAAAGATGGCGGACCAGTTAGTGACCGTGATATGGGTATCAAATGAAAGAGTTTAATGAGAAAAATACGAAATAATTAAAATTCTTTGCAAATTAGAGCTTGTACCTGAAACTTTCGAGCTATTTAAACGTATATAAGTATGTATATCAGTCTCTGGTAACCCTTAACACAGGGAATCCTACTTTGGGGCCAGATGACCATGTGTGATTTGTCCCAGAATATTATTATTATTTCTAGATATCAAATTTAAGCTACTCTGCTCACTTGGCACTAGGCAAAATGGCAGGAGCACCTCCAGCGGAAGCACAGTCGGCTGGAGTTCAGTGCGACGGGGAGAGAAAGCGTCGAACTATCCGGGCATTATCGAGGAGGACTGCTTTCTGCATTGCTGCAATTATTGGTCTGCCTCGGAGATCCAGCCGCCTTAGGTGACGTTCAAGGTCGGCTGAAATTAACCCGTTCACGGATAGGACTACGGGGATGATTTCGGTAGATTCCACTCGCCACATATCAGTAACCTCGTGCGCCAGGTCCAGGTACTTGGTCCTTTTATCGGCATCAGCCTGCACGAGGTTTTCATCATATGGGATAGTGATATCAACCAAAAACACCCTTGACTGCGTCCGATCCATCAGCACGATATCAGGCTTATTCGAAGGAATAGTCCTGTCCGTGATGATGGGTCGGTCCCAGTAGAGCTTAGCGCGGTCGTTTTCGAGAACCGGCTCCGGCATGTACTTGTAATACGGCAACCGCCGAGATATGAGGCCATACTTTAGAGCGATCTCTTGGTGTAGGATCCTGGCTGCTTGGTTGTGCCTGTGCAAATACTCAGTGTTGGCAAGCATGGAACAACCGGAGGTTATATGACGTAGGGTCTCCCCTGGTTGACGACACAACCGACAGACGTCCAAGGTGCCGTCTTTTATTATAAACCTCCTATAGTTGTTCGTCTTGACCACCTGATCCTGTATTGCACAGACAAAACCCTCGGTCTCTGCAAAAAGATCTCCGAAGCGCAGCCAGTGCACGGAGGTCTTCTGATCTACGAAGGACCCACAAAGGGCCTTAAAGAACCTACCGTGCAGCTCTTTGTCTTTCCAGATGGCCTCTCGCTCAGCAGTGCTAAGTACAGCCGGCGCCTGCCAGTTCTCTTGGGCCATGGATAGAGGGGTTAGTCCTTTATCACAAGCTATGACAACTCTATGCAAGTCACTATCGACTTTTGTCAAGAAGTAACTTCGAAGGCTGCATATCTCGCGGTTGTGCATTTGTTTGGCACTTAGAAGGCCACGACCGCCACTCTTCCGCGGGATATACAGCCTCATCACTGACGACCTCGGGTGATGATTATTATTATTATTATTATTTCGAAAATAAGGTATTTGACAGTATTTTAAATAAATTAAAAAATATTATTCACTTAATATAATTTCTCCTACAAAAGCATAAAAACTTATTCAATTAACATTTTATTCGAATTTCAGTTAAATATTTATCAAAATCACTAAATTAGTTCGTCAAAGACAATGACGTCACAAGTTTGTAACACGAACAATTTCAGAACAAAATGTCGTTTTTGACAGTTGATAAAAAGTAACTCAGATGACTAGCGGTCAAATACCATATTATTGCTTTTTAAAGGTACCAAAATTGCAAATTCACTTCGACCAACCGTACAAAAACAAGTTTGAGGTAGATTGCGTCAGTCATTGCTGTCTCCAGCTCTCTCCGCTGGACGCCTGCCGCCGGCGGAGAAGAAAACACATCAGAAAGACTGTCAACAGCGAGCTGCGGATGGCTACGCAACTTATATCAGCTCATATACATCACCAAAAACTATTTCAAAAAATTCTTCATCAGAACAAAATTTACTTTCCAACAAGAAGTCTTTCAACCGGCACCTAAATGTCTCGTCATTAGTTATTTCCCGCAGAGTAGACGGTAGTTGTTCTTATATATGTGGCAGGCAAATTGTATGATTAGTCATTTTACATACGGTCAGACAAATTGTAATAATTCGTCCGTATATAAACGGTCAAGCAAATTGTAAATTTCTGTACGCAGATTGCAAAATGACGAGCCAGTCAAATTGTCAAAGTGCCGTACGGCAGATTGTAAATGAGCGCGCGATGCAAGCGATGTTAGATTCGGTCAGGTTTGATTGATTTAACTTTCAATATAATTTGCCTAAACGTATGTAAAATGACTAATAATACAGTATGCCTGCGACATTTAAATACTATGCCATAAGACACGCGGATTTCACGTCTCGTTCTCTTTCTCGCCTATTGTGGAGTGAGTGATCTTGCCACTACTTAATCCACCAATTGCCGCTTGCCACTACTTAAATCTACCAATTGCCGCTTTCCACTACTTAAATCTACAAATTGCCGCTTGCCACTACTTAAATCTACCAATCGCCGCTTGCCACTACTTAAATCTACCAATTGCCGCTTGCCACTACTTAAATCTACCAATTGCCGCTTGCCACTACTTAAATCTACCAATTGCCACTTGCTTCTACTTAAATCTACCAATTGACGCTTGCCACTGCTTAAATCTACCAATTGCCGCTTGCCTCTACTTAAATCTACCAATTGACGCTAGCCACTACTTAAGTCTACCAATTTCCGCTTGTCACTACTTAAATCTACCAATTGCCGCTTTTCAGCGGATAAAAAGTCACCCTGTACAGTAAAAATGGTGTACATTTTGTATCCACACATTATTTCGCGTGCATCCCATTATTTCCGTTGTTCTGTATTTCCAACACGAAAATACCGTTTTACAATTCTCAACAAGGTGGTACGGCTTGAAATAAAAAAAAACGGATAAAAGTTGCTTACACGATCAAGCGGTCGTATCTTAATACGACTTGCTTGATGGGGTCGATCTCTTAGGTTAACTGACCTGAAGCACGGTCATCATCTAGATAGGTATGACTGTGGTTTGACTGTTAGTGGCATTTTGTAATTGTTTCTATCATCATTACAGCTCATATACGTCCCCACCGAGGGGCTCGAGCCTACCCTGAATCAGGGCGATTAGGCCTTAGTCGACCACGCGGGCCCAGTGCGGGTTGGTCGACTTCACACACAACCTTCGAGTTTCTTCGCAGGCGTGTGCAGGTTTCCTCACGATGTTTTCCTTCACCGTTAAAGCAATCGGTAAGTATGTACGTAAGTTTTTGAAAAACTCATTGGTACATTGGCCGTCCAGATTTGAACCCGGTACCTCTGGTTAGATGGACCGAGTCGTTACCGGTTGAGCCACCGACGCTTTTTGTTTCTATAAAGATAAAATTATATTTCATGTTTGACGTAAGTAGTTGAAGACTCAATATTATTTTACAATCTTTTTCAACAACGAATTTTTAATAAAACATTATTTTTTATACTTTTAAATATTCTTAAAAAAGTTTTAAAAAGTCAAACCCTGTACTTTCTCGACACAGTTTCTAAAAGCTTTGATAACAAGAATTTTAAACTTGTTAAAAATCTGCTTTATATAGAAAATCAAGTATAACGAACACCTAGACTATACAAATTTTCAGTAAAATGGGGCGTGATTAAAGTCCCATATTATGTAATTTACTTTGAAGTTTTTCAAACTCAAATGGTGCTAAACAGGACTACAATATTACTAAGACTAAGCCGTTAGTCCGTCCGTCCGTGTGTACAAGTAGACTCATACAAGTAGGACTGTATTTTTACACGACTGCCTCAGAAGAGTGAAAGTACGTACCTATGTATGTATGTATGTAAGTATACATGTAGATTTCTATGTTTCCTGCTACATCCTGAACGGTTTGAAGGTATGAGGTATCGTTAGATTCGTCTTGATCACGTGAGTGACCAAGGATACATTTTTATCGAACTGGCCAAAAAGACAGGTTAAGTTTTTACGCAGTGGGGTTTTTAATTTTTAATTAATTCCTAAAGTTATTTCAGCCAGTTCCCCACTCTTTAAGTGATTCTTGGGAAGCTTGCTTTCATCTTCAGCATCATCATCACTTACTATTATGGTATGGTGGTGGATGATAATGAAATAAGAAAAAAAAGTTAATAATAAAATTGCAAAAAAAAAACAGTGAAAATTAAGTTTGTGCGTAAAACCGAACAGCACATGAAAACGACTCATTTTATTGTAGTGGAATTTTTGTTATGTTTACATAATTTTATGTTCGAATCGACATCAATAGTGATCACGCTCTTTCCTCGTGCAAAAGGTGTCCATTGCGTTACTACGCCAACGTAATGGACACCTTTGCACCAGGAGGAACAAAGGTGACCGGTTTCATTCGAGTAACGAACCGTACAGGGGTTTTATTGTATTTATAAATACTATTTGAATTAATAAAATAAGTAGTTAAATAATTAAAACTAAGATTTAAATAAGTAGATGTTTCAATATGTTACACTCAGCTAAAACACCGCCGTGTAACCGAGCCTTTACTCAGAATAAGGGCTCTCGCCCATTTATTATGTCATCAATACAATAATGCTTGCATATTTTATGGGGCCCTTAATATTAACGCCGCCGTTTTATGGCGTCATTGTACATTGGCGAATGTTTTTGTTTTACAGATTGATTTTACGTTGTACGATGGTGGGGAATTGTTTCTGTTTCATTTGTTTTGGGAATTTCCTGTTTTATGATAAACTAGCTGTTTCCCGCGGTTTCACCCGCGTGGACAACTTTTCTATGACTTTTCGAGGGTGCGCAGTGCGCGAGCCGCAAGCGGCTCGCGAGCGTGGTAAAAAGTAGCCTATGTCTGAATCCAGGTCCTAATCTGTCTACCTACCAAATTTCAGCCAAATCCGTTCAGTAGTTTTTGCGGGAAAGCGTAACAGACAGACAGAGTTACTTTCACATTTATAATATTAATAGGGATGACGATTCGAAACGGGATTTTTGTTAACAAATGTAGGACAGAAGCCTTCCCGACCCGGGTTCCACCTGATAAGTTCATCTGGGTGGACTAGGGGCACTTGTTATGACCCTTGGTACACCTCAGAGGTGTACCAAGGGCACCGCCATAAGTCTTATTACCCACAGTTCACTCGAGCGGTGTTCTATTGCTACTTTGAAAAAAGGTTGTGACCCGTGGTCCACCTGACGATTCCACCCAGGTGAACATGTCAGGTGGACCACGGGTCGGGAAGGTAACAACGGCTAGAAGAGAACTCATGAAATTTGAGCACAGACTGCAGGAAATGATGCACTTAATAAATAAAATAACGTAAGAGTGTATTTTATTAAACCATTAAATAAAATAAATCAATCAATTATTTTTTTAATTATTAATTATTTGAAATTTCACTTTGTGAGAAAGGACAAGCGACAAAGCGTTCCCCATTTTACACCACTTTCTGATCTATCGGGCTGTCACAGACCTCCGTTTCATGGCAGCTTATTTTAACATGTCTGAAAATTAATAATATTTTTTAAATATCGATCTATCGGGATAGGTATGTCAGGTTTTATTCACACTACAAACAGCTATGAACTAAGTAAAATATTTAATAAGAGGGCTGCAACGCTATCCAACAAGTCCTTAAAATCACATCTGTGTATTCAAAAAAGTTAAAAAAAAAGTGTGTGTGTGTCAGCTCCGACGCACGACTGGAGTTTATTCCTTACTAATGATTAAAAATAAGCTGGGGGATGGCGGGAAATTTTTTCAATTTTCGCAACGGATTCGTGATTAGGGACCTCAGGGGCCCTCAGATATCGATTTTGGAAGCATTCCGTCCAGTAACTAAAAAGTTCGAAATGGCGGCCACTTTTTTCATTTCTGACAATACAAATCTAACGACAACTCACACTCCAAAATCCATCAATCCGTTTAGGCTACAGGACGTGCCAAAGAAATAAACATACATACATACATACATACGGTACATACATACACACATACACCCAAATAAGTTGCGCACAAATTCATAACTATACTACACAACTATCACATAACGCATAACGTCTGATTTTACTCCCCATAAATTTTCATACCCGGGCTTTAACATGAAAATCGATTAATCATAAACTCCAATAAACTCCAAAAACGTGTACCTTTGTGTAAGGCTTAAAAGTCGGCGCAGATTTAATAAAGAGGATCTTATTCTGGATGGTGACACCTCCAAAACACGTTTAAAATCTCTGACAGGAAAAGTATCCCGCGGCTACACATATCCCACTTTTAGAAATAATCTGGACATCACTATCCCTAGCCGACATGGAAATCTCTAAACACACTCTGGACTCAAGTTCGCCGCAGCAAAGAAAATATTTCTAGGTGGGGCGAGCTGACATTGTGCATTCGAGTGCGATGCGGTTCCCAAACCATGGCACACCTTTTGTCCTGACCTGCGTTACCTGCCGCGGAAGCCACGGAAATGGGGTGGCAGTGTTGGTCTAATTTTAAATTGACTCTGAAAGAAGAACCAAACATAAAATGTTTATACAAAAATTGGAAAAAAACGGTTTTAAAACGCTTCGGGTTAAATAACTTTTTATTACAAAATGCTGTTACCATTACCTATTATGTCAAATGAGACTACCTTTATAGTATACTAGTGGATGCCCGCAGCTTCGCCCGCGCAGATCCCGATTTTTGCGGTTCCCGTGGGAATTTCCCAAAATCCTTTCTTAGCGGATGCCTACGTCATAACATCTACCTGCATGTCAAATTTCAGCCCGATCCGTCGAGTGGTTTGGGCTGTGTGTTGATAGATCACTATGTCAGTCAGTCACCTTTGAGTTATATATAAGGTGTAACAAAATTAGCTGAAACTATTTTAACTGGTGCTTCTACCCATGAAACTGAACAACTTTCCCCATGGAAACCATAGTCAAAACGCAAAAAAAAAAGTCTCTCCCATACTAACTCGATCAGCTGATCAGCCAACTTAGTATGGGAAGTTCAAATTTTTTTTGAGATTTAACTATGGGTTTCATGGGGAAAGTTGTTCAGTTTCATGGGTGGAAGCACCAGTTAAAATAGTTTCAGCTAATTTTGTTAGACCTTATATATTTAGATGGGTTGGCCCACTCGTTTCACTCCAGGCAGAGCCCAACTTTGTAAGACTCGGTTTGGTTGGTGATGGGCATTTTCTTAATGCGAGGCATTGATTGGAAAAGTTGTCCTTGTTTTTTTCTTTACGTGTAAAGTGTAATCAAAATAACTACACATTAACAATTTTTCAATGTCCGTTTCAATAAAAAAATCCAACTGTCATATTGAAGTGTGTGTTTAGACTAATCGACTAAGAAATTTAGTGGTACTAAATTGATCTGGTTTGCCTGTAGAATGCAAATTTCTGTTTTAAAAGACTTTTATTTGATATATTTTTTTCTGTTAAATTAGTGAAAGAATCGTGTTTCTGCAACTGACAAAATGTTTTGTAATTGCTGGGAAGACTCAAGATCCCTGCAACCAAAGTTTTTTATGACTGTCTTTGAGGGTGAGTGGTATGCGAGCCGCTAAGTGGCTCGCGATCGTGGACATGGGTATCCTCCAGATCCCTTGGAAACTATGTTAGGATATGATAACTAGTAAATTATGTCATTTCCCACCCCTCAACATCTCTGTGCAAAAAATCACAAAAATCCATTGTTCCGTTGCGATGTTAACGAAATTAACTAAAAAATAGTAATTTTTCAGTTCCCCCAGGAACTGCTCAGGACTTTGCTACTTTCAGTGGATAAAAAGTAGCCTATATCCTTCCCCGTGACACAGGCTACCTGCACGTTAATTTCATCAAGATTGGTCAAGCTGTTGTAGCGTGAAAAGGTAACAAACAAACAAACACATTTTCACATTTATCGTTCCTTTCCATCTAATATGGTTGAGAGGGGCGATGGCTGACTCTCGCGTTATACTCGTGACCGGGTGCTGTGCGTGTGAACTGGCCCTCACTTGTCAAAGGCGTTCATGACATTCAATAATTTACATCTCGTGTCATATTGTTTTCATGTTCTAATGACATTATTTGTTTTTTTTTTATGTGTAACATCTTTGCTCTCGCTTTCCTGCAATTTGTGGGAGTGATTTCGTGAAATGGGACGGAAATGTGTCCCATGGGACAGAAATGTGTAACAGGGAGTCGCGTTTTTTCAGGCTTTAAAAGCGCGGAAAAGGTAAAGGTATCTATGACCATACAGCCTAGTCTGCCGTATCTTTGCCGTCCTTTTTTCAGGCTTTAAAAGCGCGGAAAAGGCAAAGGTATCTATGACCATACAGCCTAGTCTGCCGTATCTTTGCCGTCCTTTTATAAGGTATTTTGTCACATGTTACACATCATATGCGAGTACTGTAGGTCTCGCTCGAATTTTTTTTTATATCACGGATTGGATTTTGACGTAGTTAACTAATGATTGTTTATTTCTTGATTTTTTACAAATGAAATTATGTAATCACTATTTTATGACTATCAAAAAGAGTGTAATTTGCACCTATTTTGAATAAATATCTTGAATCTTGAATGTATAATATTAGTAAGGATAGTAAGGATGAGTAGTACCTACTTACTTAACTAGTCATCATCATCATTATTAAGAGGGCCCAGCTCTCTGTCCTTGCAGCATTCTCTACTTCAGCCTGTCACGAGCTGTCGTCTTTGTCTCCTGGTACGTATGACTACGGCACCATTCATTTACTTGGGTCATATATTGTTTCCTGGGGCGCCCTCTTCCTCTCGTTCCTTCGATCTTGCCCTCCAGTATGGCTATGTTCAACTCTCCGTGTCTGAGGATGTGGCCCAAGCATCTAGCCCTTCTGTTCTCAATGGCGGACAATATCTGTTTTTTTTCTCCTTCGCTCTTTCTAGCACTTCAACATTGGAGCGCCTTTCCGTCCAGCTGATCTTAACTAGTCATACATTTTATTTGTTTTTTGAAACAAGACCATATTTCACCCGCGTACTTTCCGCGTTGGTTTTAAACTAAACAATGTGCTATAGAACTGCCAAAGTACCATATTGTGTATCGGAAGTAAACAGCAAACCCTGAAACCAGTCTAAAGCGTGCCCCAACCGTTGCCTTAAGCCGATTGTGCTCAGACAGTGCCTAAAACGTGATGTGAACTGTCGCGAGACGAATTGGAGCTGTCCTAGTGTCGATATCGGTAAAATATCGATATTTATTATTGAACCGCCTCCGTAGCCCAGAGGCAAAGTACACTGGCTTTACACAGGAGGTCGCGGGTTCGATTCCCGGCGGGGTCAATTGTAAGACTCGGTTTAGTTGGTGGAAGGGCATTTTCTAAGCCCGCCTGGCTAGCTATCACCATCTTATGTAAGTCTTGCCGCCAAATATCAATGTTGATATCATTGGTGTGTTCTGGCATGAAGATAAGATAGTTCCCCATTGCGTTGGGTAATTTTGGTAAGCCCGCTTCCATCTTCGGCAACATCGTCACTTACCACCAGGTGAGATGTTGTCAAGGGTTTACCAATTGTGAATAAAAAAAAATGTATCAAATTTAGGTTTTTTTTGTACGTACCATATGCCTACTTCTAGGGAGCAAAGGGAGATATCTCCGCCAGGCGGGGTGGTGGGTGTGCCAGGGGAGCAACCGTCGGTACAACCGTTGATGGTATTCAGACCGCCGAGAAAATTCCAATTACGCAATCTATTTACTCTAGGCGCCATCTGTTACTTGGTTGGGTAGGTATCTATTATGAGCTGAGCTTGCTAAGTGTGGCAGAGTGCCATGTTGTAAGTATCTACAGCTTCTTCTGTAGCGCTTCCGTCTCTATTTAATTTATAACTGTGTTGTGTTATGTAACTTTTTATATATTTTTGAGAAAGTACTAACATAGATATAAGTAAAAGTGTTACTAACAATCTATGGACTATGAATCTATGGATAGCCATAAACCTAGAAGCTGTTATATTTTTTGTAAAACAGAACTTTTTTGCTCGTTGATATAAAACATATTATTGTCATTTTTATGTCGATATCTCCATGCCAAAGTCACCCTATTTGTTCAAATCGGTTAAACAAATTAATTCCATCGTCAATAATCGATAGGTCGATATCGGCCATGGGTCTACGACGCACCACTAGCACTCAGCTAATAGGCTTAACTATGATTGATAGCAGCGCTCTCCACACTTACTGTTCCGCTGTCACCGGCACCCTGACTCCTGACTATGATGAATATAACTCCTTCACTTGACTCCTCAAGAAAGTATTTCCACAAGAAGGTAAGTAAAAGTTTTTGCCACTAAAAGACGCGGAAAATGACGCCAAGGCCGTCGTAACAAATTTATGACATAGTCACAAAGAGTGAGTAGTTGAATTGTATGATGACTAAAATGAAAGCTGCTAAAAAACTTTAAGTATAGATTACATTGAATGTTAAAATATTGTGATTATTTGGGAAATGTTGTTTTTTTTGTCCAAAGAATTTAATAAAATGTCGAAGTTGATAAGACACACTGCTCATACATATAGCTCAAAGAATCCTATCCAAAATAGTTTTCCATACAACCTCAAAATATATTTTTTTCAAAAATTATAAAGCCTGTTCTTAATAACTTACTATACATTTGAGCAACTAAACAAAACTCAAGTATAGGTACTTAGGAGTGTATACTTACTATTTAAATTCTGAAAAAAAAAAGATGAGATTTTAAGTTTCTCATCTCTCTTTAATTTAAGAGCTAGGCTCTTGTCGGTGCAGCATCAATGTCAGTTCAATTGTGCAACTCCCTCCATCTTTCCTTGTTTCTCATAGTAATTTTAAAATGAGTTTCACTTCTTTTGAATTTAGTGTTTCTTAAATCTAAATCGTACACTTACTACGAATAAGTATTTCGCTTATAGGTATGTACAAAGTGTCAATTCAACGACGGACTAATTGTACCTAAATATTAAAAAAAAAACAAGAAAAGAATTCTTTGTATGGGAGACTATTTTGATAGGGAACTTTAAGTGGCAATGGGTGGGGCACATAGCTGGTAAAACAGATGGCCGATGGGGTATTAAAGTTCTTAAGTGTCGAGTAAAAAGAGTTGGTGGCTCAACCGGTAACGACTCGGTCCTCCTAACCAGAGGTGGCGGGTTACTTACGTACATATACTCACCGATTGCTTTAACGGTGAAGGAAAACATCGTGAGGAAACCTGCACACACCTGCGAATGACATGAATAAATGACCTGTATATGACAGCAATAAATTATTGAGTATTGAATATTAAGAAACTCGAAGGTTGTGTGTGAAGATGACCAACCCGCACTGGGCCCGCGTGGTCGACTAAGGCCCGATCGCCCTAATTCAGGGTAGGCTCGAGACCCTCAGTGGGGACGTATATGAGTTGATATGATGAAGTGGCGACCGAGCACAGGAAAACGTAGCGTAAGCAGACCTCCCACTTGGCGGACCGCTCCGACCTGGTTGTTATGAAAATCCTCGGGGGAGGCAGGGGTCGGGGGGCTTTGTCCAACAGCATTAGATTAATGAAATCCCGAGTCACCATTTCTATTGATTCGATGGCTGTCATTGTTATCATTATACGATTCGCCTGGGCATCAGAACAAACCAGAGCCCGCGTACAGTGAGAATAGGGATGACGAATGCTAGTCATCTGATTTACTTTTTATCATCTGTCAAAAACGAAATTTAATTCTAAAAATGTTTGAAATATCTAGGCGTGACGTCATAGTTTTCCAGCATCATTTATGTACTCATTTTTTGATTTTAGTAAATAAAAAATCGAAGACTTTTTCTAAAGTCTAAGTAGGAGGGTAAGTTTGTGATCAGGAGTTGATAATTTATTTCTGATGCTGTCGTCATCCCTATAGTATGACGCGCGCGCGAGGCACAAACTCCACACTTACCCTTCTTACCATGGCTGTAATATTGCTATTTAGGTCGCAATTTTTTTTACTTATATTATTATGAAGAACTGCTGCTTATGTACCCACAAAAACACCAGATTTAGAACGGCCAAAACATCATATTACTAGTTTCACGCAAGTAAAAGTTACTTCACTTTTATCGCCTTACGCGGATTTTGGTTAATCATCTTCATCTTATCAGCTCATATACGTCCCCATCGCGGGGCTCGAGCCTACCCTGAATTAGGACGATCGGGCTTTAGTGGACCACGCGGGCCCAGTGCGGGTTGGTCGACTTCGCACACAAACTTAGAGTTTCTTCGCAGGCGTGTGTTGGTTTCCTCACGATATTTTCCTTCACCGTATCTTCACCGTATTTCTGGTTAATAGTCTCTGACAATCTTTAAGATCATAAAAGCAAAAATTTAATTACATATTTTGGGTGTCAATGAACCTAAAGACCTTAAGAAGGGGGGGTTACAGCTGGGATAGTGCGTGCAAGTGTGGTGTCCCCACCCCCCCATTCCCCCCAGACTATGGCACACTGTGTCCTGTCCTGCACGTCCTAGCACTGAACGCGCGAGGACCTGACAAACAATGTAGGTAATCTTGGAGACAGAGAACTGTTAGAGAGAGAGATTTCTGATAGACAAAAGGATATTATGGCAAACTAACAAATTTTTGGCCTATGTCCAGCAGTGGAGGTCCTTCGGCTGATATGATGATGATGATATAATTAAAACCTATAAAAGTATTTCATAAAGTTATTTATACTAATTATAACTACTATAATTAATTAAACTAATACTAATTACTAATTATTTATAAATTTTACACCATTGAATCCTTACTTAAATATTTTATTAGCTTCTTTATTTGTGTATATGTCTGCCATTTCAACTTAAACTTTCTCTTACCTGGGTTTGCTGGAAGAAATTTCTAATTAGAAATAAGTAATGCCTATTGTATAATTTTATTTTCTACCTGTTATGTAATATTTTTTGTACACAATAAACCGTTAAATAAATAAATAGACTCGCTAACAGTAAGTTAAGTAAAATATGTCGTAATCGGTTCAGTTTCTCTTGGTGACCCGCAAAACCCAATGCCAAAGATAGATTTTCTGGTGTATTTTCAAAATGAGAGAATTAATGTGAATTGTGAATTCAAAAACATAAAATGTACTAATGTTTCTAACAGGGTTGACTTGCTTTATACCGATCCAAAAAAACCCACTGGATTAAATTGGGTAAATAAAACCCACCTGAAATCCTGAGAGTTTTTAACGAAAATGGATTTTTTAATTTATTTAAATTATTCTCATAAAGCTATCAAATTTTCCTTAAATGACAACAACTTTAAAAATCACTAGCACTGAGACAATAACGATTTTCGGGGAAATCCCCTTCGTGGTTTATCTTGTCAAATAGTGTTGCCACTTTACTCAGAATTAAATAGAAAAAAATCTATTTAAAACCAAATGAAATTTAATGCAATTTAAATTTTAAGCCGAGGAGTAGTAGCCCCAGTTAACGGCACTTGATACCAGTTTTGTTACAGTGCATTTATTTTTAATGCGAGGTATTGATTTGTCTTGCGAGTCTTAACCACACTATTTCACTTTCACTTCACTTTTTCAATAGTTTTTCGTTTCAATCAAAAACTACAATGAAAGTATAAAAAATAATAACATTAACTACAACCGGGGTTACTTTGATCAATTTTAAACTTTAATCATCCGTAAGTTATGATCCAGTGATTAAAAGAATACCAAAAAAAAACGTTATAATCGGTTTTTTTAGATCTTTGGAAAAAAGTAAAAAAATATATGTTTTTTCTTGTAGATTTTGATTAAAAAAATAAAAATTGCATGATCAAAGTTAAACTTGATTTGGGGTTACTTTGATACCCCCCTTTTTTATTACGAAACTGCAAAGTCGCCCCAATCACTAATTAAATAAAAAAAAATAAAAAAAATCGGTCAACAGGAAAAAAGTTATAACTGTTTTTTAACCTTGGGGTAACTTTGATCTAATAAAACTCCCAATAATGAATCAGTCTTCACTTTAATCAAGGAACATATACCTATGTAACGTAAGTTATAATCACAACAAAATTATTCAGAAACAAAAACTCAACAATAATCCATAATCAATAATCATAATCAATAATCCATATCATTTTTTTCGGCTAATAGCTGGGGTAACTTTGATCAGTTGATCAATCTCACACCATGTGCCCGATCAATGACACCCCGCATTAAATTATCCGACGCCATTACGTAAGCTTTGAGGTTAGAACAACAATAACATTTACTTGGGATTCCCGAATGTAGACTACTACATGGAATTCATAACAAAATATCACGATACAAACACGTACTGAGCTGCACGTGAAGTTTTGCAACACATTTTTTTAACCAAAAAATGATATGAAGAGAAGAATTACCTTTTTTTAAATAATCCACTGCCGAATCTCCAGCGCACCTACAGAAAAGGAATTGACAGTTCATCGGTGTTGTCATCCAAAAAAAAAAACTACCAAAAGTCGTTCCGTTTTACGCAATTCGCATTTGTATGTGTAACGGAAGTTTCGATCAAAGTAATCCCGTTGTTCAAAGTAACCCCGGTATACGGTACTCACTTTCTATTGTCATAAAAAATATTATTGTATATTTTTTAAAATTTGTACTTCAATATGTTAGTCATAACTAGAGTTGAAAGTAACGGTGCAGTGTAGACATATATTTGGGATTTTTTCTATCGAATCAAAACTGCTCAATCTTGTTACCGATAGCTTTTAACTTTAAGAAACAGCATCAACAATAAGGGTATTTTTTTCAACCTTGGGTTGTCTATGGTTTAGGAGTAATTGACATCAAAAATAAGTAAAATCTGTACTATTACCGCCCTAATCAAAATTTCTTGTATGTTTTCGCGTATAAAAAAATTACCTATTGATGATTAAACGTAACGTAGATATTTTTTTTATCAGGTATTCATTTAATGATTCCATTAATCAGACATAATAGGACAAGCAACACATTTTTCCTATATTTAAGTTTAAACATTTTACAAAGTTCATAAATTTTAAATGAAGATGTGCTGTTTTATAAAGAAAGGGCGTAAGTAATACTTTTGGACCGAAGTTCAAATTATTTAGTTTTTCTCGGAGCAAAAACTCTTTTTACAACGGAATTACTCAAATCAAAAACAAAAAGTTCAGATTAAATTCTGCGAACTGTCATGTTGAAGCCACTTTTTGGCTTTGTGTGTGTGGGTGGTATCGATGTGTTGTGTGTGTGCGTGTCTTCAACAACGGCTTAGTAAATACTATCGAGTATTTTGGACTGGTTTTGATGTCTAAATGTGCGTGTACAGTGTACGCACATATTTGGAGTGGTTTTGATGTCCATGTGTGCGTGTGGCGACCGCGCGCCGGAAAACGTAGCGTAGGCAGGCCTCCCACGCGGTGGACTGACGACCTGGTGAAGATCGCGGGAAACCGATGGATGCGCGCAGCGCAGGACCGGTCGTCGTGGAAATCCTTGGGAGAGGCCTTTGTCCAGCAGTGGACGTTTTTAGGGTGATATGATGATGATGATGTGCGTGTACATTGTACGCACATGTTTGGAGTAGTTTTGATTATATTGAATTTACGAGAGGTTCTATATCTGAACGTTTTTTTTATCTGAGCGGCATTCGCTTACATATTCACTGAGTATATATATCTATTCAATAAATCAATTACTGTGTCATCAATCACACAACACAGACCTGTCTTTGCTAAATTAGAATTAGCAAAAATAATAACACAAGTGAAAATTTGTTCTACTTACACTTTTATATCTTTTTTTTAATTTTTTTATTCACAATTGGTAAACCCTTGACAACATCTCACCTGGTGGTAAGTGACGATGTTGCCGGAGATGTAAGCGGGCTTACCAAGATTCCCCATCTATTTCAATTTATCAACACTCGTTGCTGCGCACATTTTCCAGTGTAATATCACCAGTTTGTCGTTTGACTAACAGTACCCCTAGCACCTATTTAATGGCCAAGCACCTATCAGATTGCTTAAGGGCCAAACGATAAAGAAAAACATCGCGAGAAACTTGATTGATTGATTAAGTGATTGATTGAAAACACTTTATTGCACAACATAAGAGAAAAATAAAAGATACAATGATTAAGGAAGTTGTACGTATAGGCGGTCTTATCGCTAACAAGCGATCTCTTCCAGACAACCTTTAGGTGAAGGAAACATGAGAAACCATTATTGTAGGGTAGTAGTGGGCAATAAACAAATTCATAGAGAAGAAATAAAATGTAAATAATCCAATCCATTCTTAAACCACTAATACACGTAAATATATCCCTACTAATCCCTACTTATATATAATATTATAAATGTGAAAGTAACTCTGTCTGTCTGTTACGCTTTCCCGCAAAAACTACTGAACGGATTTGGCTGAAATTTGGTAGGTAGACAGATTAGGATCTGGATTCAGACATAGGCTACTTTTTACCACGCTCGCGAGCCGCTTGCGGCTCGCGCACTGCGCACCCTCGAAAAGTCATAGAAACGTTGTCCACGCGGGTGAAACCGCGGGAAACAGCTAGTAATATTATAAATGTGAAAGTAACTCTGTCTGTCTGTTACGCTTTCCCGCAAAAACTACTGAACGGATTTGGCTGAAATTTGGTAGGTAGACAGATTAGGACCTGGGTTAAGACATAGGCTACTATTTACCACGCTCGCGAGCCGCTTGCGGCTCGCGCACTGCGCACCCTCGAAAAGTCATAGAAATGTGGTCCACGCGGGTGAAGCCGCGGGAATCAGCTAGTAAGTAAATATAAACGATATAACCTGCACATCCGATCCGATTCTATAAAATGTGTATGAAGGTCGCGTTACATGCCCTCTCTACACGTGACCGCAGGTGATGCTAACAGGAGGCATCTATGTCTGTCCCTTGGTTAGCAGTTCATGGAGTTCGAAGGTTCAAACTACTTGTAAAGGTATGATAATATATATTTGTCCCCTTGTCGAACTTTGTATGCAATATTTGATGACATTAAGTAAATTAAAAGTAACATAAAAATCAGTTAGAATATTTAAAGCAAATAAATAAATATGCAGGGTGTAAAATAATTGGTGTAGGTCACGTTAACTAGGGCTTCTACTCGTCATACTGAACAACTTTTCCCCAAAGGACCTTATAAGTCAACTCTCAAAAAAAATTTGGACCCTCCATACTAAAATGTACAAAATTAGTCGATCAGCTGATCGGTTTGTATGAAGAGTATTTTTTTTTGCAAAGTCGTTGAACAAAATTTGTTCAGCATTATAAGTAGCAACCCCAGATAACGGGGCCTACACGATTTTCGTTACACCCTGTGTAGAACAAAAAAAAATGAAACTGTTCAATCTAAAACTCCAATAATAAACATTTTTTTTTCAAGTTCTTAGTACTTTCGCTACAAGTGAAGCCAAATTTGGTAAGGTTGGTCTTTAGGGAAATTACCGGATATTTATTGTCCAAGAAACGTTAAGCGAAAAAATTTACGGACGGACTTGCGTATCGTAATGTTACGATAATGTACGGACAAATTAAGGACCCATGAGATACACGAGCGCTTACTAATTCGTTTCTTATTAGTATGCTTTATGTGAGGATATTGACTTATGAATTTGGTAATTTTTTTGGCGTTAACTTTGTGATATCTGTGGACCGACTTGAAAATGGCACCATTTTAAGGAGCTAATTTCACATCGTCAATATTAATTTTACGAAAACATTTCCGGCAGACAGATTATGAGAGGCTGCTGTTTTCGAGTTTTTAGTTTTTAGAACTTTACTATTTTCAGTAAAGTAAAAAACTTTTTAACAAAAAAATAATTATACATAATATGTGCCAAGTTTCAACAGAAACGGTTCACAATTAAATATTTTGTGGGTGAACTCTCAATCATTCCCTAGAGTTTTCGAACCTTATGGGTGTTTTTTTTAAACTTAAATAATACCAACTTTATTATCCAATAAAAGAAGAAATATCGAAATCAGAAAACTATGACATGGGAACCTCCTCCGTTTTCTCGTCGGTTATTATATTAAACAACAAAAACACGTTTATGGTATGGATTACCCCATGAATTTTTATTATTTTTTAATTTATATTATTTGTTATTAATTAAAGCAAAAATTAAATTTTACCATCTACCTATTACAATTAATGAAATACAGCCCGCTAACATACAAACAAATAGAAACGAAAAACCTGACTATAAAAAAAAACTTTAACCCCTTTTTTGGCCAGCCGGGTAAAAATGCAACCTATATCACTCACCACCTCACGGGGTCAAGGCGAATCTAACGACACCAGCCACCACAATCTCCAAAATCCGTCAAGCCGTTTATGCTACAGAGCATACCAAAGAAATATACATACACTAGCTGTCCCGGCGAACTTCGTTCCACCTTACAATACACTTCATTACCCTAACCTGCACTACATTACCCTACCCTACACTATACTACCCTACACTACACTACCCTACCCTACCCTACACTACCCTACCCTACACTACCTTACCCTACACTACCCCACCCTACACTACACTACCCTACCCTACACTACACTACCTTACACTACACTACCCTACCCTACACTACACTACAGTACCCTACCCTACACTACACACTACCCTACCCTACCCTACACTTACACTACACTACCTTACCCTAAAACCAATTATTTTTTGACTGAAATTTTATTTTTTGTTTTTTTTTTTATTTAATTCCGAGCGTTTTCATATTTATTCACCTTTTAAACCTTCTCTGGACTTCCACAAATAATTCAATACCAAAATTAGCCAAATCGGTCCAGCCGTTCTCGAGTTTTAGCGAGACTAACGAACAGCAATTCATTTTTATATATATAGATACACTCGAAAAATGTAACCTTCTTTCAGGCGCAGTCGAGTAAAAATCGGTCAAGTGCGAGTGGGACTCGCGCTCCGAGGGTTCCGATCCGTACCAAAACATTTCTCCACACAACTATGTTAAAAAACTAACGTAATCAACGCGAGTGACAGATATATGCTTTTTTTTCATTCAGTTGGGACTCCGTAGCGCAAGTGTGACTCACGCTTAACTATGTGTTTTTGACTTCAGGATATAATCACAATAAGTTACACCCTTGTAAGGATGATCCCTTAATTTTTTCATTTATTTTTATTGGTTTTTACTATAGCAGAAATAAAATTCACATTCTGTGAAAAAAAATACTGTCTATCTAAACGGTTCATACAGCCCGCTGACAGATAGACTTATAGCGGACGATTAGTAATAGGATCCCTTTGGGTTTGTGGAATCCTAAAAATTAGCCAAAGTGGTCTAGCCGTTCTCAAGTTATGTGCTTACCAACTACATCATTTAATTGATATTTGTGTATGTAATCACACTAATATTATAAAGGCGAAAGTTTGTGAGTGTGTAAGTTTGTATGTTTGTTACTTCTTCACGCAAAAACTACTGAACGGATCTGGCTGAAATTTGATAGGTAGAAAGATTAGGACCTGGATTAATACATAGGCTACTTTTTTTTTACGCTCGCGTGCCACTTGCGGCTCGCGCACTGCGCAACCTCGAAAAGTCATAGAAACGTTGTCCACGCAGGTGAAGCCGCGGGAAACAGCTAGTTATTATTTAAAAGCATCTGTAGGTACAAAGGTTCTAAATAAACATTAGTTCCCTAAGAACTCGTCTATAGGATGATAGATAAACATCAATTTCGCCCGTTTGCCACCTTATGGGTACAAAACCCCAAAAACACATCTTTATTAAGTTAAATTGAATTTTGTGTGAAAGTGTTTCCTCAAAAATTACCATACAAAGAGAATATTAACGCAATAATCGCGGCTTCATTCAAAAGTTCACACACACGCCCCGTTCCCTATCGTAACTCCAAAGATATGTTTTCTTTTTGTTGTTCTCTTATAACTTTGATATTAACTTCGTTTGAACTTTCTGCCAAAGAAAAAGTTAATTTAAAATTTGAAATTGATACAGCAACAAAAATTGTTACGTGTTTTAAAACGAGATTGCTATCGTTTGTGTGATTTGTTTTTCTACCAAACACTTCTTCTGGAGTAGGTTATTCAACCGTTGTATAACTTTAACTACTAAGTCGTAGTCATAGACTCTTTGCCACCCTTCTGTAATACTTTGTTCGCTTATTAAATTAGGTACATCTTTGATGAATGCCGCGAGCCGGCAGCGGCGACCGACAAACACTCCGATAAATGGGTCGCGTATTCGATCAATTATAGCTGTTAAGGGCCACGTTAAGTTAGTCAGATAAATGACCCCGCTGAACGAGTTTACTACCGAACAACTTAAGGAGCGGGTTGTGCGGGAGTCAGATAAATGACCCCGCTGAATGAGTTTACTACCGAACAACTTAAGGAGCGGGTTGCGCGGGAGTCAGATAAATGACCGAGCTGAACAAGTTTACTATCGAACAACTTAAGGAGCGGGTTCCGCGGGAGCCAGATAAATGACCCCGCTCAACAAGTTTACTATCAACCAACTTAAGGAGCGGGTTGTGCGGGAGTCAGATAAATGACCCCGCTGAACGAGTTTACTAGCGAACAACTTAAGGAGCGGGTTGCGCGGGAGTCTGATAAATGACCTGCTGAACGAGTTTATTACCGAACAACTTAAGGAGCGGGTTGTGCGGGAGTCAGACAAATGACCCCGCTGAACGAGTTTACTACCGAACAACTTAAGGAGCGGGTTGTGCGGGAGTCAGGTAAATGACCCCGCTGAACAAGTTTACTATCGAACAACTGAAGGAGTGGGTTGTGCGGGAGTCAGATAAATGACCCCGCTGAACAAGTTTACTATCAAACAACTTAAGAAGCGGGTTGCGCGGGAGTCAGATAAATGACCCCCTGAACAAGTTTACTATCGAACAACTTAAGGATTGTTGATTTTCTTAACAAGTAATTATCCGATTTTGATAAAATTTATTAAGACTAAAGGAGGCATGAGCAATGAACTTATATGAAAGGATCAGTAAAATCACTTCACAATTGGCGAAGAAATCAAATAACATATACAAATAACACATAGGTACAGTCGAATTAAAAAACTTCTCCTTTTTGAAGTCTGTTTATTATTTTTGTCTGTGCGTCCCGTCCGTCCGGTGCTCTAGTGGCTAAACTACTATAAGAATTGGAATACAATTTGGGTTATGGAAGCATTATTTTAAGATGCTAAGTAAGGTACAATTTAATGCTCACCAAAATATTTTTAATACGCTAAGACTAAGTACCAAATAAATTAAAACGTTTTGTATATATATACTTTTTGCTTGCCAAAATGGATAAATGCTCACCATATATTGTTTTACTGAAATGAGCGAGCGAAGCGAGCGATGTTAAGTTCGGTCAGGACTCAGGTTTGATTAATTATACAGTCAAAGAGAGCTCCCCTTGGTAGCAGAATGCTTAGCAGAAGAAGAAAGCTAAGCCCATAGTAAGCGACCATGTCTCAGTTCCGTATGTCATCACTGGCAACACACTGGTCAAAGAGCTTGGTCCTAAGAAACTGCGGTATTTGGGACGTAAAGATATTGCAAAGCTTCTCGAACGCTGCCCAGCCGAGTTGGATTCGACGATTGATCTCTTTCTTGAAGTTGGACCTACCTAACTGGACTGTTTATCCAAGGTACACATATTCGGCAACAACTTCGAGTGTAGAGCCTCCAACCTTCAGAGGAGTAGGTATGACACGGATGTTTGACGTAATTTTCGTCTTGCCAATGTTCATTGGAGCACTTAAACATTTACCAAAAAAAATTAAGGGTTTTCCTTCATTCGTTTCGGGATTTTTAGTGTCAACCAGACACACGTGGCCGGATATTATTGTATTTATAGTTTTAATCTAAATTTGCTCAATTTTTAGGGGTTTTTACCTCAAAAGCTCAGAATACAGAACAAACCAGAAACCGTCAACGGCTTCCAATGTGAGGCAGTGCAAACCAGGCCGGATCGGAGAAGCGAAATATTTTTTTGGAAAATGCGTTTCTATGCTATGTCTTTTAGTTCATAATTGTACCTATGTAAATAAATAAACGTACTGTTCTCATTCATAAGTTGCACCTACTTACTTATTTTCTTATAGAGGGTGATAAAAGATAGAGTGCCTACCTCGGTAGCAAATTCAATTTTAAACTCGGGCACTACTATATATCATCATCATTACAGCTCATATACGTCCCCACCGAGGGGCTCGAGCCTACCCTGAATCAGGGCGATTAGACCTTAGTCGATCACGCGGGCCCAGTGCGGGTTGGTCGACTTCACACACAACCTTCGAGTTTCTTCGCAGGCGTGTGCAGGTTTCCTCACGATGTTTTCCTTCACCGTTAAAGCAATCGGTAAGTATGTACGTAAGTTTTTGAAAAACTCATTGGTACATTGGCCGTCCAGATTTAAACCCGGTACCTCTGGTTAGATGGACCGAGTCGTTACCGGTTGAGCCACCGACGCTTTCAGTACTATATATATATATACTTTGACTCGGAGACGTACTTTGAATCCCTGGCTGCACTCAGGATTCAACTCTAGAATCCTATGCTCCGCTCTGGATTCAAAAAACGCTCTGACCTTTAAAATAGTTGTTTGCTCCCTAGGTAAACAATCTACAATTTTAAATTAAACATAACGTCAAGTACATATTATAACGCTTAATGTTTTTGGAGGGATATTTTTTTTTTATGAGCAAAATAGCTCCAATTTAAATTTTTTTTTCGACGTTTCTCAAATTTAGCTTCGCCCGATTTTCACTAACTTGATTTTTAGGGTTGCCGTCATGGTTTAATTAAAACTTTATAAAAATGGTCCTAATTATTTTTAATGATACTCAGTAGGTAAACATGATATAATAACTTTATAATATATGCACAGTGCTATAAGACAGTATATCTTACAACACACAGTAGTTCGTGAATCTAAGAAAAGTCCAAATAAGGTAGCTCTACCACCCACACCAAGGTCTCCCACTCTGTGAACCGACGACCTGGTGAAAGTCGCGGGAAGCCGCTGGATGCGGGCGTGGAATCCTTGGCGAAGGCTTTTGTCCAGCAGTGGACGTCATACGACTGATATGATGATGATGATGATGACTATGTAAGCGTAATGTTTATATTGTTGTTTAGTGTATGCCTGACATCGTGAGACTGCGTGAGAAAGTATGCAATTTTTTTAAGTTTACAATTGGAGAGCTCTTGGCATCATCCCACCTGATGGTGACAATTATGCCGAAGACAGGTGCAGGCTTACCAAGATTCCCCAATACAAACGGGTACTGAAGATTTTATCTTCATGCCAAAACACTTAAATGCTATTAATAACGATATTTGGCTGCTAGGCTTAGATAAAATGGTAGTGGCTAGCCAGGCGTGCTTACAAAATGTCCTACCACCAACCAAATTAAAGTTGAACCCCGCTGAGATTCGAACCGGCGACGTCCTTAGAGAAGTGACGAGCACAATCCAACGAGCCAAACAAGAAGAAGACCCACGGCACCCAATGCTACGTCAGGTTCCTGTGGCCCCTAGGCTCAAAAGTTGAGGCAGCTTTATTTGCTGCCTCGAAACAACGATGCCTGTAAAGCTCCCTTGAGTCGCCGGTAGGAGATGTATCCCGTGGCAACACATATCCCACAACCTTCCCTGCCAACATAGAAGTCTCCTGACTCAAGTTGGCCAAGCAAGGAAACATGTGCAGGTGGAGCTACAGCTGGGATAGTGCACACTAGTGCGGTGCCCTTTCTAAGACCATGGCACACCTTTTGTCTTGTTTTGCGTCTTGGTGGCAAGACCTACCGCAACTGGTCTTTGCCTTCGCCTTATGGTGCTGGCAGGAATAGCGGCCCTCACTATATGACCTAGCTGTCGGTGAGTGGGGACGCTATATCATAACCCTGATAGTTTAGTGTATCCGGTAGATATACGAGAGGGCATGTCCAGACCACTACGCCGCCTATAAACATCTGAACCACCAGGAGTGTTCTCAGTGCTTTGCCGGTCCTTGAGGGGTCTAAGATGGAACGCCTCGTATGCCGTTATCTTTTGTCTATTTCGCTTTTCCAATTAAATGACTACTGGTCAGGGCGTTAAACAGTTTTAGCGTTTGGGAAACTTCGTGATATCAAAGCAACTCAATAGAACCTCTGGAAGTCGCTCTCATATCGATTCCAAGATTTGAAACATACAAATAGTTAAACAAAATCGCCGTGAAGTAGAATAAAAGCATGACGTAATTAAAAAATAATGTAATTATTAATAATTATAATTATTCATATTTTTGTAATTATTTATTATATTATTTAAGATTCTAATCTCTAAACATATTGCTTGAAATCATAAAAAATATATTTGGCATGTAAGAAACTTTTCTTATTTTAAGAGAGCATCAAATTTAATCATCTAAACAATATTTATTCAATACAAATGCGAAAATCTTTTCTCCTTTTATGTATCGGAAAACATTGACAAAATAATCCACAAATGCCATTCCAACTGTGATGTAACTCTACTCCGCAAACAAGGTGTCGTACAAAAACAATTTTCATAATACACTATACAGCGTGTTCCACTTACGAGCATAGTTGAGCTGGATTGTTCCGCGCGAGACCAGCCGTGGCGCGCGCCGAGCGCGGTCGTCGAAGCGTCTAACGTTCAATTAGAGATGGGGTGTGTCGAGTTGACAGCTGTCATGTCACACGCTTGTCGGCCAATTCTCAAAGCCAGACTTGCCGAATTGTGTGAATAATGGCAGATTGGTTAATTACTTTGAGTCGATTATTTTATCGAAAAACGGTTGTCTGTAAAGTCGGTTTACTGACGATAGTTGAACGTGACAACGTCATAATAAAATACTGATGGAATGGTTTCATAATATCGAAAGAATCATTACCTTTATCGCCGCAATTATTTCGTGCGTGCAGCCGGCTCCATCGAAAACGGAACGCCTCATGGAACGCCTCAGAGCGAGGTAACGACGGAACGCCTCAGAGCGAGGTAACGACGCATTTTTTCGTGCGTGCAGCCGGCTCCATCGAATTATAAGACGTTATCACGTCAAAACTAAATTTCAAAAATCTAGTAACACTACAGCGTCAGTGGCGTAACGGTTACGGCCGCTACCTCCTATCCGGGAGGCCGTGGTTGGAATCCTGCCACATACCCATATGTTTTCGAATTTAGATTTCATATGAACGTTTATCTGACGCTCATACGGTGAAGGAAAACATCGTGAGGAAACCTGCACACGCCTGCGGAGAAACTCGCAAGTTGTGTGTGAAGTCGACCAACCCGCACTAGGCCCGCGTGGTCGACTAAGGCCCGATCGCCCTAATTCAGGGTAGGCTCGAGCCCCTCGGTGGGCATATATAAGCTGATATATGATTTATAGGTACCACAGAAAATGTTAGCTACCCTCGGCTGTTACATAAAAATTACAGATCAACTATGCTATCACATCACTATATTAGCTACCATACGTCCCGACCTACAAAATCGCTTTGTGATCGCCAGCGTGAAACAGTAACATCCTGTAGCTGTCCGCGTTGCTGCCTCGTGTGTTCGCGCTTTTTATACCGTCACATTTTTACTCGCCCTGTTTAGTTGAAAGGTGAACTTATTCTCTGAAAAAATATTATTGCAGTTTTGTTTTTTCAACCGACTTCCAAAAAGGAGGAGGTTCTCAATTCGACTGCATGTTTTTTTTATGTGTGTTACCACAGAACTTTTGACTGGGTGAACCGATTTTTATGATTCTTTTTTTATTTAAAAGCTAGTGCTTCCCGTGTGAATATTATATGATTATTTATATTCCCATAGGAATTTAATCAAAATTAGTGTAGAAAAGTAACAAAAACCAAAAAATAATAATGCAAAAATGTACTAAGTTGTTGCGATGGAAGTCGGTTTTTTAACGGGTTTAGCGTTTTCAATTATCCAACAATAGGAATGACGAATGCTAGTCATCTGATTTACTTTTTATCATCTGTCAAAAACGACATTTTGTTCTAAAAATGTTTGAAATACCTATGCGTGACGTCATAGTTTTGCAGCGTCATTTATGTACTCTTTTTGTGTTTTTGATGAATTAAAAATCGAATACTTTATGGAAAACAAAACGAGTAAGGTTTTCCGAAGTTTAAGTAGGAGGGAAATTTAGTGATCAAGAGTTCACAATTTATTTCTGATGCTGTCGTCATCCCTATTGTAGGTGTAAACAGATGGAACACATGGACGATTGGACGATAACCTAAATATCCAATAACGAAGTAGACCGATCGGTGTAGGCATGTCTTCCACATTTAGTACTTAAAAATATCTTTACATTTTACTTGTGAAAAACTACTAAATTAATTCCAAAAATGATACTAAAAATAACTTTTGTAATGAAGATTTTTTTGGTTGCAAGCATTGGCGTCGAGAAGAAAATTCTAATTTTACCCAAAAATGTGTTTTGTAACATTAGTGCAAACAAATAATAACTAAAACAATTTAATTAAAATTTAAAACCAGACTGTATAAAGACATCATTTTTTTTTTTGGGCTATTTCTATTGTTTAAATGTAGCGCCGCCATCAGTTAAATGAATTGTACAGTTACGATGTGCGTTCTTTCTCGCGAAGCCGGGCATACACAAAACAACAATAAAAAGACGTGTATTATACTTGATGAAAATAAAAAAGATTTTTTTATTATTATTAAATATTTGAGTGTGTTTGATTGCAACTCACCTGATGGAAAGTAATGATGCAGTCAAGGAAGGTTTACGCAAACTCAAATAATACTTATTCACTCTTGCCTTGAAGATCCCCAAATTATAGGAATAATTATATTTGATTAGTTGTATTTTTTAATTAATAATTATAAATAATTGGGTTTGTATAAGAGGTACCTTATTCAGTTTTTTGTTTATCATTTTTTTTTATTCACAATTGGTAAACCCTTGACAACATCTCATCTGGTGGTAAGTGCCGATGCTGCCGAAGAACTTTTACCCAGTAGGCCTTATGGAGTACTTGTTATTCACAAAGATTCATGAAAATTGTTACAGCAGTTTTCGAGAAAAAGTAACAAATAACCTGTATTTGTAGTTGAAGTACCTTATTCCGAATTTACCCAAATCTGTCCAGTATTTGGAGAACTAGAGAACTGGACGGACGGAGAGACCCACAAATACGTACACATTTTTTATTTTCGACCGACTTCCAAAAAGGAGGAGGTTCTCAATTCAACTGTATGTTTTTTTATGTGTGTTACCTCAGAACCGATTTTTATGATTCTTTTTTTATTTGAAAGCTAGTGCTTCCCGTGTGGTCCCATACAAATTTTATCAAAATCAGTGTAGTACTTTATTAGAAAATTAACAAAAACCAAAAATAATAATGTAAAAATGTACTAAGTTGTTGCGATGGAAGTGGGTTTTTTAACGTGTTTAGCGTTTTTTAGACTCTTTTAGTGTAAGATAATCGGATGGCGACGATCTTATTGATCTGAGGCGACGCGGCGCTAGTGACAAACTTATAAGTTTACTTACTTAGTTTTAACAAATTAATAAAATAGACTTATGTAAGCTAGAAAATAATTTGTTAATACCTTTCTATCTAACTTTTGTTCTCAAACTGTGCAAACACAGAACAAAACGATTGTTGGACAAAACACAAACAAAGTCATTCTTTCAGAATATCTCAACAAGAAAACTAATAACTATCTATCTTTTCAGGTACTACAGTCAATTCAGTCGGGAAGTTCGTTTAGTGTATGGTAAGCTCCCCACTTCAGCAGTTCGCGACAGTTCTTCTACGGATTATTAACATATACAGGATGTAACAAAATTGGTGTAGGTCCTTTTAACTGGGGCAAAAAGAAATTTTAACTCTTCGTACAAAACGATCAGTTGATCGACCAATTTTGTGCATTTTTGTATAGGGGGTCCAATTTTTTTTTTAAGAATTGGCTATGGGTCCCTTGGGGAAAGTAGTTTAGTATGATGAGTAGAACCCCCAGTTAACGGGTCCTACACTAATGTTTTTACACCCTGTATGCAAGGTTTCAGGTAAAATTGTTTTTATTTTTAGGGGGGCTCTATTTATGATACTAAAAAAAATTTACCTCTCATACAAATCGATCAGCTCATTGGCCCATTTTGTATGGAAAGTTTAAAATGTTTTTACCACTTCAGCAAAGTTTTAGAATAAAAATCGTTCAGTTTCATATGTAAGTACCTGTGACAGTTTTATTTTTATTAACGTTTGATTGTTAAGCCATTTATGAAAATGTCTATTGAAACGAATAGGTAACGATAGTCATATATTTACGCTTATAATTGACTCACTCAAGAGAATGAAATCTCTACCCTTCAACTACGCTTAAGGGGTCGAGACAACCTACATTTATTTTGTATTAAACTTCACGCTAGGATCTCTTACCAACAGAAAAAACAATGCCAACATGAGAAACGGTAGCTGCGGAAGCATACTTACTGGACATGTGGTAACAACAGTACGCTATAGAGAAAACTATGCATGGGGACCCCAGTTAGGCGCAAGTAGGGTTCAACCTGAAAATAGGGATGACGACAGCATCAGAAATAAATTATGAACTCTTGATCACTAAATTGCTTTCCTACTTAAACTTCGGAAAACCTTACTCGTTTTGTTTTCCATCAAGTCTTCGATTTTTAATTCATCAAAATCACAAAATGTGTACATAAATGACGCTGTAAAAATGTGACGTCACGCCTAGGTATTTCAAACATTTTTAGAACAAAATGGCGTTTTTGACTCATGAAAAAAAGTAAATCAGATGACTAGCATTCGTCATCCCTATGCAGCGCTCACCTGCAGATGAGCTGGCTCTGTACTCCGCACGTGTCGACTCGTCATGTCTACGCGTTCAGCCAGTTAGGCAGTGAGGGTAACGCAGATTCTGCTGGACAGTCCTGTGGTTCCTTTCCCTAGGGGAACCGAGTCGTTACCGGTAGAGCCACCGACGCTTTTTTTAATTGTGTCAAATTTACACTTATACTAATTCAGCAACTCTAACATCACCTGGAATTTTTCGAACGTTTATTGTTGAAACTGCCCGAGAATATCAGTGGCGGAATATAAAGGAAACCTTTGCCTAGCAATAGTAAAATACGCGCTACAAAATATTGTTGCCAGACATTTAACGTTTATTGCTTGTGAAAATATTGTCTCTTTCTTATCGTGTTCCACGATCCCAAAGACAGATGGTTGTCTGATATTGCAATGAAAAACCCGCCAAGTGCGAATCAGACTCGCGTACTGAGGGTTCTGTATATTCGTGTTTTTTGGTACACCTTAGGCATCATCTCACCTCATGGTAAGTAACGATGATATACTGAAGATGAAAGTGGGCTTACCAAGATTCCCTAATGCAATGGGGAACGTAATGGCTACCAAATACTTATGACAAAACACCTAGTGGGATCCAGTAGTATCTTCTCCATAATGTATTTTTAAAATAATTTATGTATTAATACGACAACAGCAACAAGTTCCCTTTTAACTATATCTATAGAAGAAGCGTCGGTGGCTCAACCGGTAACGACTCGGTCCATCTAACCAGAGGTAACGGGTTCAAATCTGGTCGGCCAATGTACCAATGAGTTTTCCAAAAAACTTACGTACATACTTACCGATTGCTTTAACGGTGAAGGAAAACATCGTGAGGAAACCTGCACACGCCTGCGAAGAAACTCGAAGGTTGTGTGTGAAGTCGACCAACCCACACTGGGCCCGCGTGGTCGACTAAGGCCTAATCGCCCTGATTCAGGGTAGGCTCGAGCCCCTCGGTGGGGACGTATATGAGCTGTAATGATGATATCTATAGATGTCGCTGTAGATAAAAATATTTTTTTTTGGTACGGAATCCTTAGTGCGCGAGTTTGACTCGCACTTGGCCAGTTTTTTAGTAGTATATACTAACGTCAAATTTGGAGTATTTTTTAAAAACTTTGTAATTGTTTATTGTTCGACTTCTCTTTTTTAAAATTGTTTTTAAATTTTTGAGATACCCACCATAATAATAGTTCAAAAGATGCAACCCTTTGAACGTAGTACAGCCAGAAAGACGAATGATGCACGGAAGGACGGCGTGGGCTTACTAATAGGGTCTCGTTGGCTGGCACTCTTTGGGTAGAGAACCCTAAAAAAGAACGAAAAGGCGCTATGAAAACTCATGTAAATTTTATGATGTCGTAGCTAAAAAAACAACAAAATTTATCTTTTGCCTAGACAAACAGCCTATACGTAAGTTGGGATTAAGGCCTGATGAAAAAACTTTATGTTTATGAGGTACAAATAGGAGCTTTAGAATAAAGTAGCAAGCATACAGGCTGTAAAAATGTTCCTTTAAAAATTCAGGGTACGATTCTGGGAAAGATCGTAAAGTTTTTCTGTCTTTTTACTTGGCTTATAACATCTGTCTCTTCTCTTATCGTGTGGCACATTACCGTGCTATCCAAAAGACAGACGGCCGTTGTCTGGTGTTGCACTTAGCATCACCCACGATCACGTTTAGGGAGGGCATTTAAATTTAAACGTGTGCAGCGCGTACTTCATACACATCTAGAATCAGATGTGCAGGTTTCTCACGATTTTTTTTTCACTGGCACGTAAGTTTCGAAAAAATCATTGGTACATTGGCCGTCTGGATTCGAACCCTGGTTATAGGAGGACCGAGTCGCTACCATTGAGTGAGCCACCGATCCTTTATGAAGACTGTCTTTGCCGATATCGAGTGCAAACAGAAAAGCGAGTATTTGAATAAAAAAAATTAAATTCAAGAATCATGTCTAAAAATGCTTGTGCTCTAGAGGATATTTTAAAATTATAGATTATGTAAATAACAAAAAAAATATGGCTATGTGCTTATCCTCCAACAAATATGTACCATTGACCTGAGACTATTTATTCTGAATCATGATATTATTTGTAATATACGTTAACACCTATTAAAACACCTATTTAAAATAAATATTTGGGAACTTTTAAAATATCTCAGTTGATGGTGGAAACTCTAACGACAAGAAAATGTCACGCCACAGCAGGAAACAGAGATCTCTGTCTATTTCCCCATCATAAATAATGTTTTACTCTTCTATTAAAGGAAATAACCGTCAGTTAACTTTTAGAAATCTTTTCACACAAGGCCCAGCAACCAACCAGATCGTGAAGTAGGAAATACAATAATATAAAAGATTTCAATAAAATGGAAAGTTATCTGTACTAACTCGAACTTAATTTTTAGAATTCTTAAAGTTAGTGACACGATATAGCCTCAATAGTAATGTCAAGTGCCCCCAAGGATTTCCACTATGACCGGTTACTAAGACTTCGCTGTCCGTCCGTCTGTCTGTCCATCTGTCACCAGGCTATATTTCATGAACCGTGACAGCTAGACAGTTGAAATTTTTACAGATGATGTATTTGTATTGCCACTTTAACAATAAATACAAAAAATTAGAATAAGTGAAAAAGATAAGGACCCCCCTTTTTCCATATAAAAAACGTGTTTTATTTGTAACATGAAGAAACTAGCGCTATCTAGTATGATGGTACGGAACCCTATGTGTGCGGTTCTGACTCGCACTTGGCCGGTTTTTTATTATAAAATTTGAGTGCGTTTGACTGCAACTCACGATGATGCAGTCGCAGACGCGATGATGCAGTCGAAGATGGTACACGCAAACTCAAATAATGCCTATTCACTTTAGTCTTAAAGATTCCCAAATTATAGGAATCGGGAAACACTGACGCACGCAAGGAGTTCCACTCCTTCGTTGTCCGCATAATAAATGACAAAGCGTAACGCTTAGTGCGGCAAGGTGGTACGTCTCGTCAGCGTCTCGTTGACTTCACTAGCTCAGCGATCTAAAACGAATCTTGGCCTCCGACACTGGAAGACCCCACTCTTTTCGATTTTGCGTCATCTCTTGCGATTTGGGATTTTTTTTGTAAAAACCGTTGCACTGTGTAGTTGGTGAGTAATTTATATTCCAAAGGAAGAAAATTAGTTATTCGTGGTTTTCTTGACTTAATCTGAGATCCTCCTCATCATATCAATCAACTGAACGACGGCCACTACTGATTTCATCCAGTGGCTTCGCGAAACCATCACCAGGTTGTCAGTCACAACGAGACTTGCCTACGATAAGTTTTCTGGTCCACGTCCGCCACTCGAGGACTTTACTGTCCGTTCTACGAATATGTGCTCCGCCTACCTCTGTAAGCCGTGTCGATGGTGCTCTTTTTCTCCTACTGATCTCCTCATTTCTCACACGTAGAAAAACTCCTAAATATCAAAAAGTATTTTCTCCACACCATATATCTCGCATTTTCGCAGGTAAAAAGGCAAGATATAAAGTTTTATCACATGTAGCTTACATCGCGTGAACGAACGCTACAAAAACAACCTAATTTACTAAATGCCCGGTCGAAGATAAAATACAAACGCGAAAAAAAAATTGAGAAAGATTTAGTAGAATAGTTACTGTTCTGAATTCAAATATATTATCTCATGGAAGGGGAAATGTATTAAAAGAGTTTTCACACAACGATGAATTCACTGCGTCAGGGTTTTGTTTGAAAAATCGTGCGTGAAAATTATTACATGTACTTGAGATAAATAGAAGCACATGAACTCTTTTTGGTACCTACCTACTTATTTAGTCTTATTTACATAGCCTAATAATTTTTTTGTTATTGTTTTTATTAAAAAAAATATTGTAGCATAAGAAAGCTAACCAAGACGTTACAATATCAAAATAATAATAATAATATAAAAAACAGCCGCGCCAAGCTCTACTGGGACCGACCTATCATCACGGATAGGACTATTCCTTCGAATAAGCCTGATATCGTGTTGATGGATCGGACGCAGTCAAGGGTGTTTTTGTTTGATATCACTATCCTATATGACGAAAACCTCGTTCAGGTTGATGCTGGGCATTATCGAGGAGCAATGCATAAAGCAGTCCTCCTCGATAATGCCCGGATAGTTCAACGCTTTCTCTCCCCGTCGCACTGAAGTCCAGCCGACTGTGCTTCCGCTGGAGTTGCTCCTGCCACTTCGCCTCGTGCGAAGTAAGCAGAGTAGCTTAAATTTTATTATATTGAAATAATAATAAATATTGACAGTATTGTCAATTATTTATTTATTACAAAGTAACTAGAAGCTGTGGAGTTAGGCATTTTTTTCGAATAAGTACCAACATTAAAATAGAAAAAATAAACGAAATAAAATTTAACATTTTTTTTTAAAGTAGTAGGTATATTCAAAGCTTTAGATCGATCGCAACTTTAAAAAAAAACTGTCATTTTGTGTCATAATGTAGGTACCAGGTACGTGCTTAAGTTTTTAGTTTATTTTTGTTTGTGGTAGTATTATTTGAAACTTTTAAGATATCTTAAGTTAGTTTGTAAATCTACACTAATATATAAAGAAGTATAGTTTGTAAGTTTGTAATCTCCGAAACTACTCATCTGATTTAAAAAAATATTTTACCTATATCTAGAACGGACCTTCAGGATGATTGCTAGCGGCTTGCGCATTGCGCACTCTCTATATCCACGCCTGCTCTTAAAAAAAACTGAGCACTAATAATTTAAGGTGGACATCTACTCATCAAACTGAACAAATTAACTTTTGTTCTACGACTTTGCTGAAATCGCAAAAAAATTGTGATTTTTATACAATCAGCTGGATTCATGACCAATTGTGTACGGTGAGGCCAAAATTTACTTTGAGAATCGACTACGTGTTCCTTGGGGAAATTTGTTCAGTTTGATGAGTAGAACCTTAAAAAAATTATTAGTGCTCTGTTTTTACACGCTGTGTAAATATGGGACAATCTTACGCAGCCTAAATCGTATGAACAAAAATCGCAGCTACACAAAAAGTCCGTGGGAACGGGCCTAACCGTGTGAATGTAACTTCCCTATCTCGGCCTTCCGGGTCATTTCAATGGCGTCACGTGCGCGACCGGCAGACCGGGCCCAGGTAACTACACCGATGGGTTCTTGCTAAAAATACCTTTTTTTTATTAAAACACTAGCTTTTTTCCGCGGCTTTGCCCGCGTGGACATCGTTTTTATGACTGCTTTCAAATCAAATCAAATTTCATTTATTTGTGAATATATGATACAAAGATGTTCAGTTAAAATCATGTCCTATAATAAAAGTTTTCATTTGCCTTACAAATTAAAAATAATAATAAAACATATGAATGAAGTCTACACAATAAAAAATAAAATTACACAACTAAATTGTCAAAATATTATATAACTTAAAACAATTTATCATTCAACATAATGTCAAAGTAAAAAGATAAGATGTAAAATTTTTATATTAATCAAACATGTCCAATACCTTATACCTACCTTTTTGAGGGTGAGTGATGCATTCGTTTTCTTCAGCTCCCTGTCCCAGATCGGGCTATTCTGATTAACAGTCTATATTATTTCCCACTCTCTCAACCATCTCTGTACAATAAATCACAACAATCCATTGTTCAAAATAATATTTTTTCAGTTCCCTCAGGAACTAGATCGGACAATGCTCTTTTCGCGGGAAAAAAAGTAGCCTATGTCCTTCACCGTGGCACAAGATACCTGTATGCCAAATTTCATCAAGATTGGCCAAGGTATTATAGCGTGAAAAGGTAACAAACAAATAAACATACAAACAAACAAACACATTTTCACATTTATAATATTAGTAAGGATATATAGATGTCCCAGCCATATTGTAGAAATAAAGAGTCGTCCTTATGGCGCAGTCGGGTAAAAAAATGTCATAGGAGTAAAAACTTCGAATAAAACCGAGTTGGACGGTTCTTTCTCACGGAGAACAAGACATGCTAACTTAAGGGTCTCCAGGAGGCTTGAGTTTCCATACAAACGTAGTTCCGCTTTAAGAAAAAAACTAAATGTCGGATTGAATCCTAACTTTGCAAATATATTAAGTAGACACATATCGATGTTTGTAATGCACTGATATTAAACGGAAAAAATAAGAGCAGTTTCAAACTTTCAATACAAAATTAATATAAGCCTTTGTTTAGTTATGTTTCAGTTTAGCACAGTGAAAACCAATTACAAATATCGATATGTGTCTACTCAATATATTTGAAAAGTTTGGATTCAATCCGGCATGTAGTTTTTGTATTAAACAAAAATACGTTTGTATGGAAACTCGAGCCTCCTGGGGACTCTTAACATAACCGTTTGTCCGTCCGTGCGTCCGATTCTGTTTCGGAGTGTTTTACTCAGTAATTTACGAAGCGGCGCGCCGTTTTGTAAAACGGCTAATAAGCCCTTCCTAGTGTGTATCCCGCGGCTTCTCCTACGTATGGATTTCGGATGATGACAAGTGATAGCTAGCCAGGCGGGCTTAGAAAATGCCCTTCCACCAATCAAACCGATTTTTACAAAGTCAGACTCCGCCGGGAATCGAACCCGCGACCTCCTTATGTGAAGCTAGTGGCCTTAACCATTACGCCACAGAGGTGGTTAGAATACTACTGAAATAACTAACTAAATGTTTCGCTTTGTTGAAAAAAAAATGAAAAAAAAAGTAAGTAAGTTTAGTTGTTGGGTTAGATAACTCATGCGCATTCAATATTCGATGGCTTTGCTGGCCACAGATTCAAAAAAAAATTATGCCCCCTTATTTGTTTCTTACTTTTTTTTTTATTTCGTTTTTGTTGGTTAATTTCGTGTATGATAAAAATATCATTTCATAGTTTTGAGTTAATTTATTTTTGAAGTCGATTTAATTATTTTTTTAATTACTTTTTTTACCTTGTGCATAAATCTTAACCACTTATAGGAAAAGAAAGAAAAAAAGAAATAAAGTTTATTCGGCAAAAAATAAATAGAATAATAATTACAATATTAGGTACTTAATTGAAATAAACTATAGCTATAGGTATGTTAGTTTATTTAAAAAACTACATTTGTACAGGTACCTACTATAAAACTGGACCTAAGGAGCGGATGTTCGAACCTGCGACCTCAATTCGTGAAGCCGTCATCTACTTATATTCTTTTAAGGCTAGATATTGATTGGAACAGTTGTCTCAGTCTTTTTCTTTACGTGTAAAGAGTAAAGAAAATAAACAAACTTTTTCACTTTTTCAATGGATTTTCGTTTCAATCAAAAACTACAATGAAAGTGAAATAAAAAAACCGTACTCACCAAATATTATCATAACAAATAATGATGTATATTTTTTTAAAATTTATACCACTACTTCAAAATATTAGTCATAACTACAGTTGAGAGTAACGGTGTAGACCTATCTTTGTGATTTTTTTGCTATCGAGCCAAAACTGCTCAATCGTGTTTCTAATAGCTTTTGACTTTAAGGAACATCCTAAAAATGAGAAATTCTTTTTAAGTTTTCTATCGTTTAGGAGTATTTGACGTAAAAAATAACGAAAATCTGTAATATTACCGCCTTAAATTTGTACAAAATTCACGTAAACTTCAAAGGGAATGATTTAGTAAACGTCGAGAGGTTAGAACAAATATCGCGGCCATAAAGTATGTTGGTGTCAGTTTGGCCGAGCCGGGGTGGCGGTGTAGGGTTGACCTGAATGTAAATAAAGTTACAGAAAGCCTCTGCCTCACCTACTATTTAAGGGTCCATGAGGAGAATTAGGAAAAAACGGAACCCTTGTAAGTCCGTATGTCCGTCCACATGTCATAGTCAATTATCTCTGTACTATGGCATCGAGAGAATGACAAAGTTGAAATATTTCTCAACATAGTATTTATTTTAATTTTAATTATTTTAGTGTCATTAAAAAACATACTGCCATGGCACGCCTAGTTAAAACCTAACCGTACCCGTATACTTTAATATGTTTAAACTAGATTTTACCAGCGGCTTCGCTCTCTTGAACATAGTTTCTATGACTGACTTCGAGGGTGCGCAGTGCGCGAGCCGCAAGCGGCCCATATTCCAGGTAACTACATAATATGTAGAAACATCACATTTATATGTCGGAGTGTCATTGAAAACGCGACCAATACCAGCCCGAGATAAGTTTACATAGTTACACTTTGTTTGGATCAAACGTCAGGTATTAGTACCTGGGTGAAACCGGTGGTGGCGTGACGATCGCTTGTACTCGTGAGACGATCGTTTGTGGTAGCAAAGATGATGTATTAACGGAAGGCTGTTTGTGCTGCCACACTGAGTTGAGAATTTATTAGATCTGTGGAGAAGCCACATTAGCTGGACGTCAGTCTCGGAGCAGACACTTTTTGACGGAGCGTCGAGCAGAACACAAGTAGTGGTGATCTGTGAGCAAAATGGACGTGTCACGCCATCGCTGTGATCACCGCGTTTGCATCCATTGTTATCCAAGGCATCCTGTACAATTTCGATTACCAAATGATCAAGACTATTGAAGAAGGACCTCTGTGATATAGCTGCATTGTTATTTCGACGCCCAATACCGAAATAGTTAAGGACGTGAACCACGAGGCCAACCATAACCTAACCATCACCCTCACCCTTCGACATCAGAAGTTGGATTGTTCCCTGCGCTCGCAACAAGTGGACAACGACGGGAAAATGTGAAAAATGATAATGTAGCAGCGAAATAAAACTCACTGCCAACAATTCTTCGTGCTACGGAACAACATGCTGCGATTGATTGAGGTTATACAAGCACCATCGACTACATCTGCTGCAATCATATTGCCAGCATTCAACCGGAATATACCTGAAGCTAATCCACGTGCATGGTGCACAACTGTCGACATCTCCCTTACGGAACGACCGTTGGAATGAGGTGACAGCGTGGGCTGCGCTAGCAGCGGCAGAGAGGCACTCGAGCGGCGTCTGCGAAGTTCGTGGTATACGCGGAGCTACGAAAATCCGGTGAGTCGTACCCCTTTTGTTTTGATAGTGGTACTAGAATAGTACGAACGTAGTACTATTACCTAATCTGTAGTGGTGCCTACTGTTCTCTCGTTAAAGAAAGTTTCGTGTATAGACTTTCGGGAGTGTGTTCAGTGCAAACGCACGATTGACTTTTATAGGCAACGCTCACGTTTACTGTACAGAACAAATATTGAGTGAGGGTAGTATTGACGGGAATCATTCAGAAATTTTTATTTTTTAGTTATGCCAGACGAGTACCTACGTGCCAACCTACGTACAACAATACGTGCCAACAATATTATGATCGGTTCAGATATTTTAAATCTAGGATTGACGGTATTCTTAAACGAGTCTGTCAATAACAAAACGGCTCGACTGTCGGAAAGAATGCGAATAGTGGTGATTGCATTAGCAGCCAAAATGATGCCTTGTTGTCCTTCAAAGTACTTTTTCACGTACTTTCGGATCATTACTTATGACAAAACGTCGTGATTGAACGGAAGATTTAAAAAGAGGACTCATTGTAAATATGATGATTCATTTAGTTGACTAGTTTCGGTTATACAAACCTAAACCAGGATTGAAAGTATTGAAACCCCTTTAAGCATTTATAATATTGAGACCGACATCTTAACATGGAGTAAACTCTTATTAGCTTTCGTAGTATTGCGACTGATATCCTCATTGATCATAGGCCAAAGTTGTTGCCTATTTTTAATAGCTTTCGTGATAAATTTGTCGAGGGCATCCTTAATGCCCCGCTATCGTGTAGACCCTATGAACGTAGATTAATTTCGGTGACCCCAATAAAATATTTTGTTTACCAATTGTAAAAAAAAAAAAAGAATAATAACAGGGTAGTATGCGGAGTGCAGTGGTGGACGTCTTACGGCTGATGTGATGATGATACAGGATTCATGGGCTGGAGGCTGCGAATGTCATAAGCCCCGAAGCTTTCCCTTTTTGACGGCCTTATCATGCTGGTAAAGAAAAAGGATAGCATAGAACGCAAGTGTTGATAACCGTGAAAAAAAATGATAACAACATGCCTGAACGGAAATTGCTTCCTCTGATAGCTTGGAACATCGATTGACTTCATAGGTGGTCACTATTTCACCACGTCAGGCATAGCTAGTGGTTACATCAGGTGCATTCTTTACCTATTAAATCGAAATGACTGATTTTGTAACCTCTGTTCAAATACGTCCACGTGTCATTCTATCTACGTAATGCCCCCTTGTATTTGAACTTACGTTCATAAACGCTTTAGGCGCGTGGCAACGGTCAGGTGAATCTTAGCACGTTTAAACGTTGGTACTCTTAGTTAAGTGTCCTTTAAAATATGCTCACTTCCTTCGAGTATAGTAATGAGATTTCATGTTACAAGTCCTTCCATTATGATCATTTGGCAGCAACCGAACTGTTGGGTTAACCGAGTTACGAAGTACAGCCTCCTGGAGTTGCTTCTAGGTACGAGTAAAGTAGCTTAACCTCTAAATGTCATGTTTGTCGATTACACACACAGGCTGTAATTTTATCTAAGTGAAGCACGACAACATACTAGTGATAATACGGAGAGTAACGCATCCTATTACAGGAGTTGTTAATCAGCTTGCTGCTGATGTGATAATAGACATGGGCCTCCCCCATGTTGGAGCGGTTTTACCAATTGTAAAAAAAAAAAAAAACGCTACACTTGGCGGGTTGTTTAGCGGTACAGTATGAGCGTGAAGGACGCTGCTGCTGATCCTTACATTTTTGGTCCCTTAGTCACTTCTTGTGGAACCCTCGGGAAGAGATGTTTTGGTATACTGCTCTGAGGCAGCGTCACTGGCTAATTTCTAAACTAAAGCTTAGTTTAACAAGTTACCTAACTTTGTGTTGTTACAAATGGAGAAGTGTAACCGACCACTTTAGAAATCAAATACCGTCAGAGTTATTGAGATGCTGGAAGGAGACCGTTATGTCCTTAAAGCGTTAAGTTCTAACAGGACCTACAAACACGCTTACGACAGACAACGTTGAATGCCGATAGTGACAGTATTATTGACTTGGACAGAATTGATGGAGAGACTGAACCTTGACCATCTACAGATAAAGGACTTTTGTACGTGACCGTGATTTTAACGTTCACTTGTTTGTATTTAGAACCTTTGACGTACACGATGTTTCGCAACTGGATGCCGATAGCCTCAGCCATTCGTAGACGTAGGCGTAAAACACCGAGTTATTTTCTCGTTGCTGTGCGGCCACAACTGTGTGTGGCGTGCGTTTGGCTCGCAGGCGTATCACCGGAGGGAGGTGATGTTGGCAATTACCAAAATTAGGTGAAGTTCGAGATCGCTGGTTGAATGCGATAGTGTGGTTGGACACCGCCGGAGGGAGGTGGTCCAAGAGTCGCCAGGTAGGGTGACTGTTGTTTGTTTGGGCACCGGATGGAGGTGGCCCAGAGTTGCCAAGATGGGTGACTGTTGTGGTGATACAAAATAAGGAGCGTAACCAAACCAAGTTAGATCCCAAATACCGAGGGCCGTTCAGGGTCGTAGAGGTCTTAGAAGGTGACAGATACAACAAGCTTTGAATTTGAGACGAAGTTACAAGTATGCCCATGACCGTTTACGTAGTATGTCCGAAGGTTATTTGCCTCCGGATGTTGACGATGAATCTGGTGCAGAGGCGTCTACCTTTCAATGTTAATTGTATTGACAGATCGTAACTCAATCAATTGTGTACAGTTGTAATTTTTTTCTTTATCGTTTATTTTTGTGTGTGTAGTACTGAAGTATTCCAACATGTTTCAGCGGTAAATGAAGAGTGCTGAATGGCGCTATATGTTTGCATGAATTGGCTGCTGCTTGTTTTGTCAGACTCGTTCTGTCATGATGTGTAGCAGGTACATTCGTGTTTTTGTAAAAAAAGAAGTATCCCGTTTACCGGCTAAAACTGTTGATGGTATTCCGTCGCCTGTATAGGTGATGATGGTATTCCGTCGCCAGTATTGGTGATGATGGTGTTCCATTGCCTGGATTGGTGATGATGGTATTCCGTCGCCTGTATTGGTGATGATGGTGTTCCATTGCCTGTATTGGTGATGATGGTGTTCCATTGCCTAGATTGGTGATGATGGTATTCCGTCGCCTGTATTGGTGATGATGGTGTTCCACTGCCTAGATTGGTGGTGATGGTGTTCCGTCACCTGGACTGGTGATGATGACTGATTGGTATTCCGTCGCTTGGCGTTAGTGATGATGATTCTTTGTGGTGTCCCGCCACCCGGATGTGGTGATGTTTAGTTCTGGTGTTCCGTCGCTTGTGATTTGCGATGATGATTATGTTCCGTTCTATGTGCCCCTAAAAGTTGTAAATGGTTGTAAGGTTTCAAGCCTTGCAGCTGTGATTTACCTTGGAGACCTAAACTGATTTGAGATTGTTTGAGTTACGATGCTAATGCTGAGGTTTATTTAGTTTACGAGAGTGAAATTATTTTGGTTTTTTGAGACTGTTAAAATATGTCATTACCATGATTGTAGTCTTGAATTAAAGCTTCACATTATTAGTGTTGCTTTTATTCCTTGAGCTGTGGACCTTCCTAATGAAGGTCAGGATTGGCCGAACGAAATGGAATCTACTGGTTACCCTTTTCTTTTTCAGGTTAGTCACCCGAGGACGTGTGACTCGCAGGATGGCCGTGTCGGAGTGTCATTGAAAACGCGACCAATACCAGCCCGAGATAAGTTTACATAGTTACACTTTGTTTGGATCAAACGTCAGGTATTAGTACCTGGGTGAAACCGGTGGTGGCGTGACGATCGCTTGTACTCGTGAGACGATCGTTTGTGGTAGCAAAGATGATGTATTAACGGAAGGCTGTTTGTGCTGCCACACTGAGTTGAGAATTTATTAGATCTGTGGAGAAGCCACATTAGCTGGACGTCAGTCTCGGAGCAGACACTTTTTGACGGAGCGTCGAGCAGAACACAAGTAGTGGTGATCTGTGAGCAAAATGGACGTGTCACGCCATCGCTGTGATCACCGCGTTTGCATCCATTGTTATCCAAGGCATCCTGTACAATTTCGATTACCAAATGATCAAGACTATTGAAGAAGGACCTCTGTGATATAGCTGCATTGTTATTTCGACGCCCAATACCGAAATAGTTAAGGACGTGAACCACGAGGCCAACCATAACCTAACCATCACCCTCACCCTTCGACATATATAAGTCACGCGAACTAAAATTTACAGCAAAATAAAAAATCTTAATGAACACCATTTTAAAGTGTACAGTTCGCACCTCTTTTCAGTGGCAGCCCTAAGTGACTGCGATAAGCGAACGCAGAGCGAAACATCGCTTAAATTGCCATTCCTTACCTTGTACAGTCACCGGCAGAACTAGCTCTGAACCTGACTATAGTAGGTATTTAAAAAGTGCCTGACTTTTTTAAAGCCGTACAGTCGGGCGTAAAAATGCATAATTACCATCATGTCCTAGCATTATTATTTTTAGTTATTTGGGGTCGGCTTTAGCTCGTAATTTTTTTGTGTTTTTACTTTGGTCTCATGATTTTTTAGTTCTTGCGTCACTCTACAACTTCTAGGGTTCCGTACACAACAAGGCACCCTTATAGTTTCGCCATGTCCGTCTGTCCGTAGTTTAACTCGGAGACTATTTACCCCGGACACTTCATACAACGGCCGAGAAATTTATTTATTTATTTATTTAATAATTACAACGGGTAATTTACCCAATTACAGTAATTATAATAAAATAAGATTTAATTAACATTTATCATTATGTCATACATATAACTTAAGTCATTCATTACATAGGGATCGTTTTAGGGATCGTACAAATGACATTTCTAAAAACAAATACGTTTGAGAACCAAACTTAAACCAATCAGTATCAACCTGGGAGGGGGTGAGGTCGGAATCTATAGAGCGGCAGGGAGTGTCCATACTGTATGTTAGTACTAATATGTATATACTTTGTTATAGCAAAGAATACTAAATATTTGTACGCTATTAGTACTAAAATCTGTAATTTGGCATGCGTCTATACATATTAATCACGTCGACTAAGTGGTAAAATAAAATCATTAAAAAATATATTTTTAGGGTACATACCCTGCATGTAGAAGTGTTGGTGGTTTTTTATTATCGTCTTATCTTATGGTGCGGGGTGTGGTCGAATATGTTATTTAAAAATATTGCGGGTAGTTGAAAACCATTATTTGATCTAGGGATAAGTTTTTGAAATATTAAGCTATAAAGTGCAAATTTTTGTAAGAGCCAAGTGTTCACTCCCCATGCCAGCTAAACCGCTATTTCAGAACATCTGATAAAAATTGAAAATACTATGATTTCATCATCATCAGCTCATATAGGTCCCCACCGAGGGGCTCGAGCCTACCCTAAGTTAGGGCGATCGGGCCTTAGTCGACCACGCGGGCCCAGTGCAAGTTGGTCGACTTCACACACAATCTTCGAGTTTCTTCGCAGGCGTGTGCAGTGTGTCACGATGTTTTTCTTCACAGTATAAGAGCGTCGGATAAACGTACATATGACATCGAAATTCAAAAACACATTGGTACGTGTCAGGATTGGAACCACGACCTCCCCGACAGGAGCTAGCGGCCCTTGACATTACACCACCGACGATATACTATATACTATGATATAATACAGTTAATTTAAAAGGAAATCTATCACGACTCCGTAGTTTTTCTTATTTTACGAGTACTAATGTAGTTACTGTACTGTACTTACTCATGCCGTTAGTACTAATATATATACTGTGCTCATGGAGAAACGCGTTGGGTACATACATACCAGCTAGTTAACTACAGAGGATAGCTTGTCATTTATTTATTTATTTATTATTTAGTCATACCTACCAATATAAATATGACTAAGGTACCTCCCATACAGACCCATATTGTTAGTTACATTTTGTACCTACCAATATAAATATGACTAAGGTACCTCCCGCTCTCATACAAACCCATATTGTTAGTTACATTTTGTACCTATTAGGCACTATTTGAGCTTGCGTGTTACATCCTCGGCTGCATCAGCACTTCCTATCAGGTGAGGTGCAGCCAAACGCACTCAAATTTTTAATAAAAAAAAAAACCTACTAATATAAATATGACTAAGGTACCTCCCATACAAACCCATATTGTTAGTTACACTTTGCACCTACCAATATAATTATGACTAAGGTACCTCCCATACAAACTCAATTATTATTAGTTATATTTCGTACCTACCAATATTAATATGACTAAGATACCTTCCGCTCTCATATAAACCCTTTATTGTTAGTTACATTTTGTACATACCAATATAAATATGACTAAGGTACCTCCCATACAAACCCACATTGTTAGTTACACTTTGTACCTACCAATATAAATATGAATAAGGTACCTCCCGCTCTCATACAAACCCATATTGTTAGTTACATTGTGTACCTACCAATATAAATATGACTAAGGTACCTTCCGCTCTCATACAAACCCATATTGTTAGATACGTTTTGTACCTACCAATATAAATATGACTAAGGTACCTCCCGCTCTCATACAAACCCATATTGTTAGTTACATTTAGTACCTACCAATATAAATATGACCAAGTTACCGCCCGCTCTCATACAAACCCATATTGTTAGTCACATTTTGTACCTACCAATATAAATATGACTAAGCTACCTCCCATACAAACCCATATTGTTAGTTAAGCTTTACACCTACCAATATAAATATGACTAAGGTACCTCCCATACAAACTAATATTATTAGTTACATTTTGTACTTACCAATATAAATATGACTAAGGTACCTTCCGCTCTCATACAAACCCATATTGTTAGTTACATTTTCTCAAATTTGCTTTCTTGGTTTTGATAAAACGATGTAGGCTACTATAATTATAATCTTTATGTACTTACATTGTCTTAAATAAAATAATTTGTGCGGCCACTATCTATATACATGGTGGTTCGTTATTTCGTTACATTTTCTCAAATTTGCTTTCTTGGTTTTGATAAAACGATGTAGGTTACTACTATAAGGTGGTTCGTTTTTTCAGAATAAATCGGAATAGAGTAAATCCTATACAAACTCAGATTTTTAGTAAATTTTATCTGTAATACTAATTTCTTTGATTCTAATAAACCCTTCAATAGTGCGAAAAAAACGAACAGACAAGGGCGCATCTACGCGGGGGATACTTCCAAGCAGTTTAAGCGTCAGAGCATCGGATGGACATGTTAACACACACACACACACAACCATTTTATAAGATTTAGACTCCATTAGTGTAAGATAATCGATCCCCATCAAAATCTCAACTTCGATTTTATTTTCACATCGCAATACCTGTTTTACGCCTTCGTCGCTCGAAAGTAATAAAAAAAAAAGTTTAAAAAAACTGAAAAACGACATCAAAATGAAATTTACTCAAAAGTATGAAATGATATACGGTCGAATTGAGAAACTCCTCCTTTTTTGAAGTCGTTTAAAAATAGAGATCCACCATGTTGGAATTTAATAATTTGTAATACTTAAAATTCCCATTACATTTAGGATTCATCATAATTTAAAATTGAGTAGCTGTCCCGGCGAACTTCGTTCCACCTTACACTACACTACATTTCCCTACACTACACTACACTACCCAACCCTACCCTACACTACCCTACCCTACCCTACCCTACACTATCCTTCCCTACACTGCACTACCCTACCCTAAATAAGAACCTTCTCCTGACAATAACGAACTCTACAAAAAAAGAATTAGCGAAATCGGTCCAGCCGTTCACGCGTGATGCCGTGACCAAGGGAAATAGGGATTAATTTTTATTTTAATAGATAATATAAATACATAGGTACTTACAATTTATTTTAAACTCAATTTATTAATGATGTGATTTTAAAATCATTAACTTTAAGAACATTTGGAAGAACGCTAATTAGTAATCTTATTTATCTGAATATCTTAATTAACTCCGAACATGATGTGGGAAACTTTGGCAACATAAGTCACGTGGGCCTAATGTCTCCCGACTCCCACTTCTGAAACTGACAGTGCCATAATTTGTGTCTTTTGAAGTTCCGCGTAAATGATTTTTAATGGGGTGAAAGTCGCTTTCAGAGGCTTTATATCGTTAATTGCTATGTTACGAAGTAAATAATAAAATAAACAAAAAAAAGACGTGTGGCACTTGGAGACTGCCGCGGTAAAGCTATTGCATAGCATTTTTTATCAACTTTTAACACTAAGAAAGTTACACCAGTAAAATTGACTAAGTCCTTTTAGTACCGCAAATCGCTAATAGATGGCACTGTAAGTTTTTTTAGAACGCGGTAGTGTTAGGTTTTTTTCGTTACGGAATTTCTTGATTCAGTCGCCGCGCTCAAAGCCCGCAATAAAAGCTATGCAATAGCTTAAAAATGAAATTGGTTTACTAACAGCCACAGGTCCCGTAATGAAATAAATTAAAAATAGCGTCTAATTGCATTATGTACCTAGGGTACATTAGAAAATTTCGAAAAGTCAAATTGTAAAATAATCGTAAAGAGTACCTAGGACCTGTCTATTATACCATGTTTTTATTTTCAAGGAAAGAATAAATTATGAAGTATGTAGTTTTCCGAAAATTGGACTTGCGATCTTGATGACAATATATTGTGCAACACCCAAATGGAAACCAACAAAGTGGTAAAGAAAAACCGGCCAAGTGCGAGTCGGACTCGCGTAAAGTATGGTTCCGAAGTCTTTTCAATAAAATAAATGTATATTTACAGTTGGTAATAGAACATTTTGTGCGGAAAACCTGTAAACTTTACAAATCCAATAGGGGATCGGACTGCTAGTCATTTGAGTTACTTTTTATGAACTGTCAAAAAACGAAATTTTGTTCTAAAAATGTTTGAAATACCCACAAGTGACGTCATAGATTTTTAGCGTCGTTGACGAATTTATTTTGTTAATTTGATCAATTAAAAATTGTAGACGTGATGGTTAAGCACAACAAGTAAGGTTTTTCGAAACTTCAAGAGGAGAGCAATTTAGGAAATCATATTTCAGAATTTATTTTTAATGCAATCCGATCCCCTATTGTACATTTAAGTTGGTAGACTTTTACTCATAAACTAAGAAAACCTACTTAGTCGTGATATTTTTCCTTTTAAAAATAATTATATGACCTACTATTTACATTTGTTTTCAGATATCCTAGAATAGCGGTTTCGGTATACACTTGACTTTAACAAAAATGAGCACTTTAAAGCTTATGAATACGATAAATACATGCATTTTTAATCGTTTTAAACCCTCCTTAGTTTTGAACCTATTTACCGATACCCCACACGATCGGGTTACGTCACCGAAAAAAGTAGTCTTCAATTTCTTGTAAAAAAATTGTACCGACAAACACATGGCTGAACTATAAGGGTTCCTTGATAACTAAGGAACCCTAAAAATGTTCGAATTCCTCTGATTTGCAGAAAAACTACTATACCAATTTTTATGAAATTGTGAACATTTACAGATATTTGCCAGTGGTATTTTTTAATATCAAAATATTTCGAGTACTTACCTTCCATACAAAAATGGCATAGGTGGTATATCTGAATGAAATTGTATGGTACCTGTCATAAAATAGTATATTTCATTACAAGTGCGGAAAGGCTGTCATTGCAAAGAGCTCCAACAAATGTCTACCCGAGCCGAGGCGCAGCCGAAGGCGAGGGTTGACAGTCGGAACAAATTGCAATGACGGTTCCGCACGTGTACTGAACGACTATTTTTTAATACAGTTGCTCAAAAATGAATCAATTTAATAAAATAATAAAAACACAATAAACTCAACCAACTAATGATTTATTTCTTACAAAAGTAATAATTCACATAAACATTGAAATTGGTACAGTTTTTTATACTATCTGGGGAAGTTTTAGGTTGCATATTTACTGTTTGAGACAAACTATTTTTCCCAGTTTCTAGTTTGTTGTTTAATGAATCACCAATATAGCTTTCTGCAACTTTGTCTGATTTCCAACCTCCTAGCCTAGTCGCTTTAAGGACGTCAAATTGGCTCCTGAATCTGCCAATAATGTAGCAGAGGTCCTCCTGAAGCTGTTCCCAGAATAATACTCAGCATCCGGCAGACCAAGCAACATAGCTATTTCTTTTGGCATATTACCAAATTTGTTTATCCCGATTGCTTGAGCTGTACACTTCCCTTTTTGGTAATTTTGAAAAAAACGGTCGGTTTTTCCTTTTTGGGACCGCTGATTCATATATTTTTGCACTATTCTAAGAGAATCTCCTTCAACAACAAAGCTTCTCGGTATCTTATTTTTTGTGTTCGGAATCTTGCATAGTAGCATTTTTCCATGGGCTTCAATATCTTTTAAAGTAATATTGGCTAACTCCTCTCTGCGGCAAGCTCTAACAACGCCAAAAATGAGAGCAACCTACAAAAAAAAGGGATTTGATTAATATTTTTTTAAATAATGTATTGACTGTATTTTGCGATTTCGTAAACTGAATACTAAAAAAAAATATAAGTACTTATTAATAAATTACCTTTGTGGCTAAATAACGATCATCGGGAGCTTCGTTCAAAAACCTTTCCACTTCATACGATGTTAATATTTTCGACTTTTTACTTGTAAAACCGTCTGATTATCGTTTTAAGAAAACATTTAATTTTGGGTATTCACTTAAGATCCACGTTGTTCCTTATTTTCAGCATACTTTTTATCATCGAAAACCTCGACCATAACGTAGAAGGTTTTAATTTTGCTGAGAGTTCGGAGAAGTATGCCAACATAACATTTTCTGAAAAACTATTTGCTTTTTCTCTTCTCTCCGCGCAATAAATTCGTCGTATATAGATATGTAGCGACTTTTTGACTTTTTCGGTAAAATGTTCTCCGAAGCATTTTGTGCAATTATACTGAGTTCCGGTGGTGTTAATTCAAAAAAATTAGGGTCGAAATTACTCATTTTGTGCAACAAACAACTAAAGTCGCAAAGAAAGTTCCTGGAAAATGGCGCCAACCGTAGAATATAAGCAGAGATTTTTTTCACCCATTCTGGTAGGCAAAGGGAACTATGCCCATACAGCCAAGTCTTCAGTAGAATTTTTTTATTGATATGAAATGAAAATGAAATTTAATGAGATAAAATGAAATGAAACCTAACCTAACTCATTCAATCAAATCATTAAATCTGATATTGAAACAAATTAGTAGCTTCTTTTTACAAATATACGTATTTGCATGAATCATAAAAACTTCTATGATTTTTTTTTAGTAAAAACTTCATGGTTGGTTTTTCTTTTTAATAGACATTATTTTGACAGTTGGGAAAGAGAACGCACGAGTTCGGGAAAGATAAAGCACGAGTATGCAATACGCGACTTTTTGAGCAACTGTATTAAAAAAAATATTTTTTCTTCAACTTCACGAAAAGGATGACCATCAAATTTTCACCATCCAGAAAACATAATGTCAACTAGTTACCATAATTGAAATGTTTGGGAAACCTCTGAAAAGGTAGGGATATCAAGTAAAGTTGAACTATAAATCATGTTCCCGCGAAATAGTGATGTTCTAGGTTTGGGAGTGTGGCGGCAACTGCAGTAACCCGCCATTGAACCTTAACACAAGTGGCGAGAGAACAAAAGAACGCGCTATTAGAATTTCTTCAGCGCTGAGTATATATAAAGATACCAATCATCAACGATTGGTCCACGGCCGGACCCCAGGCATACCACCTCGCCTGGCGGAGATATCTCCCTTTGCTTTCTTCGAGTAGGAATGCACAGTATCTAAAGGTGTTTAAAATATTTGATTACATACAGTGTGTGCGTAGTGCCTACAATCAATCAATCAATCAATCAAATTTGCTTTATTGTACAATTACAAAAAATACAAAATACAAGTACAGAATAAATAGAAAAATTTTAAATTGTACAATGTAGGCGGCCTTATTGCTTAAAGCAATTTATTCCAGGAAACCCAGAGAATGGCAACAATTAAATAAAAGTATGGGCTGTGCAAAGCAAACATATGCAACAATATTGAAAATAGAACAATTTACTATATAATATATAAAAAAAATATATAATAATATAATCTAAATCATAAAACATCATGTACCTAATAAAAATACTATACAAAATAAAAATAATAATATAAACTATACTTACATATAATAAAAATATATATACTAATATGCTAATAAATATTGATCAGTAAGACAAGGAATAGTGCTAATACGTTGATTGAAGACATAAGAAGTATTTTTTAACTTGATATTTAAAAGAGTTAAGCGAAGGAGCTTGTCGAATAGAAACGGGAAGAGAATTCCAAAGCTGGATAGCTTGTATAGTGAACGAGTGAGCGAAGAAGTTAGTAGAGTGAGTAAGAATGTACAGGCAGAGATTGTCAGAGGAGCGGAGAGTACGGTTATGAGTAGAGGAGAGAAACTGAAAGGTCTCTTTAAGGTAAGAGGGTGTTTTAGGATTGGACAGGATAGAATATAGAAGGGAAAGGATATGTAGGTCCCTACGCCGACGGACGGGAAGCCACTTAAGTTTACTTCTGTATTCAGAAACATGGTCGTATTTACGTAGGCCGAATATAAACCTAATGGCAACGTTTTGGAGACGTTCAAGTTTGCTATAGAGAACTCCCGAGAGATCAGGATAGCAAACGTCAGCATAATCAAGGAGCGGAAGGAGAAGGGTTTGTGCTAGTGTAATTTTTGTGGCTGTAGGAAGGAAGTTCCGCAAACGGTTTAAGGACCTGACAGAACCAAATATTTTCCGGCTGACTTCGGCAACCTGGGGTTCCCAAGACAGCGTTCGGTCAAAGTAGATGCCGAGGTTCCAAGTTACACAATAGTAATAAAATACGTAAGATCTAGTATCTAGTGTGGTTTGGTGAAAGATTTACGTCAAGTAAGTTCTCTCTCTCTTTCTCTCCTACTGTTATGTTAGATGTTATCCTAATCTTAGCCCACCCAAGTAACTAGTATCTCATCTGTGCCCACACTGTCCCCACTGGAGCAAGAGCTTCCTGTGATTTCGTCTCTCTTATCTTATTATCTTATATTAAATTTGTCCAGCTCATCCCTTCAGCTTCTACTTGGTTTCTTAGAATAAGCTTGAAACCTTTACTAATATTTTAATCCGAAATTAACTTTAACTGTCTGCATGTTGTTAATCTTTCACATAAAAATTACTGAATACTTTGCACTGAAACTTGGCATAGATTAACAACATTTTCATTTCGTTTATATATTGAAAAACTCCCTGCACGCTCGCAAGCAGCTTGAGGCTCGCATAGTACACACGCTCAAAGACAGTTATAGAGATGATATTCACACAGTCGAAGCCGAGGGCAAACGATAGTTATTAATGAATAACCGAATGACTGACATAATACATAATTCTATAGACATAAATTCAGTCATGAGTTCGGAATATGTATATCTTGCCTATAATCCTCTAAAGAAACAATATTCTTAAATGTATTCTTAACCCTATATTAAGAACATCATGGAAGAAAAAATATAGGGAGGAGGGGGGGGTGAACTTCATGATACAAGTGTTGGTAAAATACACAGCCCAACGGAAATTACTCCATCGAAAAGAGCTCTTAATAAGCTTCTCGTGAGATGTCCACTGCAGGGGACAAGGCCACCCCCGAGGATTTCCACAACGACTGATCCTGCGCTGCTCACATATAGCAGCTTCGTCTTACGGCGCACGGTCGCTACTCGAGAACTTTACTATCCCAACGGAAATCTGTTCTAAGAGCTATATGCTCCTCCCACTGCCACAAAAGTTTAGCGATCCTAAGAGCTATGTCGGTTACTTTGGTTATGAAACATTAGGACAAGAAACTCTGCTACAGTGAGCATTTTCTGCAGAAAGCGCCAATTATTACAAAACAGTCATCATCATCATATTATTAACCACATCCGCTCCGTGCCGTAATGGTTAGTCCATTCGCTTCACACCAGGAGGTCGTGGGATCGATTCCCGGTGGGTTCAACTTGTAAGACTTGGTTTGGTTGGTGGTAGGGCATTTTTTAAGCCTGCCAGGCTAACTACCACCGTTTTATCTAAGTCTTGCCGCCAAACATCAGTGTTAACAACATTGATGTATTCTGGCTTGAAGATAAGATAGCCAGTTCTCCATTGCGTTGGGGAATCTTGGTAAGCCCGCTTCCATCTTCGGTATCATCGTCACTTACTTTTAGGTGAGGTGATGCCAAGGGCTTACTAATTGTGAATAAAGAAAAACACTTCATTGCTGGACAAAGGCCTCTCCCAAGGATTTCCACGACTACCGGTTCTGCGCTGCCCGCGTCCAGCGTCTTCCCACGATCTTCACCAGGCCCTCGGTCCACCGCGTGTAAGGTCTGCCTACGCTAGGTTTTCCGGTGCGCGGTCACCACTCGAGAACTTTACTATCACAACGGACATCTGAGAGCTATATGCCCCTCCCACTGCCACTTCAGTTTAGCAGTGTAACTGCCAGTCAGTTACTTAAGTTAGGAAACATCAGGACAAGAAATTTTGCTGCAGAGCTCTGCTACAGCGAACATGTTCTGGCCAAAACGCCAATAATTACAAAACTGAATGCATAGTTATCCGACGACGGCTTTGCGATAACTTGCCACCATCCGTTCCGAGCTCACATTGACAAATGACACAAAACGGAACGCAGCCCTCAAATTTGTAACTGTCAGATTGGGAAAATTTAGGATTCCTTGCTTTGGATAGGAAAATATACGACGTCAAGTTCTAGCGCGACATCGCCCCCGTGAATAGAATTCACATCTGGTCACACTACATTACTCTACTGCTCAAAAGTGAGACTGATTTCAGGCATTTTTTATCCACAATTAATAAGCCCTTGACATCATCTCACCTGATGGTAAGTGACGACGATGCCGAAGATGAAAGCAGACTTAACAAGATTTTCCCACCTAATGGGGAACTAGCTCTCTTATCTTCAAGCTGGAGCACATCAATGCTGTTGACATTGATGCTTGGCGGCAAGACTTAGATAAAATGGTGGTAGCTAGCCAGGTGGGCTTAGAAAATGCCCTTCCACCAATCAAATCGAGTCACACAAAGTTAGACTCCGCCAGGAATCGAACCTGTGACCTTCTGATGTTAAGCTAATGTACTTTACCATTACTCCAAAGAGGCGGTTTCTTTATCTTATATAGAATACTAGCTGTGTCCCGCGGCTTCATCCGCGTGGACAACGTTGCTATGACTTTTCGAGGGTGCGCAGTGCGCGAGCCGCAAGCGGCTCGCGAGCGTGAAAAAAAGTAGCCTATGTGTCCTAATATGTCTACCTAGTACCTACCAAATTTCTGGCAGATCCGTTCAGTAGCTTTTGCGTGAAGAAGTAACAAACATACACACTCACACATTCACAAACTTTCGCTTTTATATTATTGTGGGAACACATAATCAGAGCAAAAAATATCTGACTTTTCCTACAATGGAAAATTAGCTGCTATCCTATAAGTATGAAAAGTATAACTAATTTGTTCCATTGTATAGGTTCCTAGAGAAACGTTGTCTAGTTTATGAATAGATGTTGAGTTTAAAAGAGCAACGATTTCCATTTAATCCTGTATTAGTTTGCGTCCTATAGCCCATCATAGCTCTATTTGAATTTAGTTTGACATTCGGCTCGTGAACATAGCTGTCAAAGGAAATAACAGTTCTGTAGTCCGCCGTGACGTCATTGTTAATAATTTTCTCAGTTTCTGTTACTTGATTACACTTTTCGACCGAGTACACTTGTCGTTAAAATGCACTTCTTTTTTATTGTAGGGTTCAGACCTTTTGCCAATGGTATATGCTTTTGCCGGTGATATGTGATTTTGCCGGTGATATGTGATTTTGCCGGTGATGTGTGATTTTGCCGGCGTTATGTGCTTTTGCCGGCGTTATATTATGCTTTTGTCGGTGTTATGTGCTTTTGCCGGTACTCTGTGCTTTGGCCGGTGTTCTAAACATTTATTGGAGTTCTGTGCTTTTTCCTACTACAAAAAGATATATCAAGCCATGTAAAATGCAAGATGGCATTTAAGACATAAAGAATAATCAATGAATAAACAGTATAGAGTAAACGGCTCAATGTAAATAATGCTATCCACTATAGGAATAGGGAAACTTGCGGTAAACACTGTTATCGGTAAAAAATGTCATCTTTGACGTACGTGCCTAATCTATGGTTTATAGTTTCTACGATATATAATTTTGTATGTTTTCACCTGAAGCGAGCTGAAGCCTGCGAGCCAGCGAGCCATGGTGATGTTTCAAAGATTACGCCATGTCAGATTGTCTGAGGCGTTCCTTATTTCGGAACCATGTTTGCTGCATCGAATCAAGTCTCATCGAATTCACGAATATTTAACACTTACTTACAGAAATTTTTGAAATTTTAACTTTTTTTACATTTATTTTCTGGTGTGATTTAAGAGCTGAGCTTTTTAAAGTTGCCCCCATCGTAAATGAAATTGTGGTAAGGGCACTTGATGAAGAGACACTAAGATCACACAATAGACAAAGCTTTCTAACTCTCCAAGAGGTACAAAGGCAGACTAGAGGTCGACTTCAAGCCACATGGTGGTATACTATGTCCAAAGTTCTGAAACGAGTCCAATTAAAGAAAATAAATACCTCTCTTTGTGTAAGACAAGCAATCCACATCAAGTGCCATTATTATAGCCATTATAATACCTTCCTTCTTAATCCTTTGTTGCATGAAAGTAATAATTGGCTAGGTAAATATGAGTCGCACTTGTGCTAAGGATCCCGAAAGGAATTAAAAAATAATCATTTTTATTGTCGGTCTCGTTAATGTCATTCATATTGAATTGAATGTAATAGTTGTACTCTTTGATGTTTTTAGGGTTCCGCCTAGTACCGTACGTGTGGTGAATTGGTGATAGGGAACCCTCGATGCACGAGTCCGAATAGCACTTGGCCGATATTTTATTGTATATTATGCTCAAACTCTCAGTAAATTAATTAAACCTACACCTAAATCGTGTTAGGCAAACCGAAGATTCGATTAAACAAGCTTCACTGACGCAAACTGTCGAGATCCCTTCTTGGAATTGCTGTAATTTTAAGGGAACGAAAAGCTTGAGAAATTAAAGGGTGTTAGGAGATATAACGGATGAGTTCCTTTCCTTTAGAATTGTTCAGCTAATTGTATTATTGTTTTAGGCAAGCGTCTTGAATTATTATTGTACAAAATTTCTAAATATGTTTTGAATTATGGTAATCAGAGAAACAAAGATGAATATACGTTGCTGTGGGGCCAGTAGTGAAGTAAATACAATTTGTAGATACATACATACCTACATAAGATCACGCCTCTTTCCCGGAGGGGTAGGCAGAGACCACGTTTTTCCACTTGCTACGATTCTGACATACTTCTCTCGCTTCCTCTACATTCATCAATCTTTTCATACAAGCTCGTCGGTTAAGGGTACTCTTGACCTGACACTTCTTCAATACGTCTTCGACTTGGTCGCAGTACGTACGTCTAGGTCTACCCCTTCCAGTATTACCATTCACACTCGCCTTGTATATCTGCCTAGTTAATCTTCTATCATTCATCCTTTCTACATGACCGAACCATCACCAAAAAGCGTCGGTGGCTCAACCGGTAACGACTCGGTCCATCTAACCAGAGGTACCGGGTTCAAATCTGGACGGCCAATGTACCACTGAGTTTTTCAAAAACTTACGTACATATCATTACCGATTGCTTTAACGGTGAAGGAAAACATCGTGAGGAAACCTGCACAGGCCTGCGAAGAAACTCGAAGGTTGTGTGTGAAGTCGACCAACCCGCACTGGGCCCGCGTGGTCGACTAAGGCCTAATCGCCCTGATTCAGGGTAGGCTCGAGCCCCTCGGTGGGGACGTATATGAGCTGATATAATAACATGACCGAACCATAGGAGCATGCCTTTCTCAATAACTGTCACTACATCTTCTTTCACAACACAACGTTCTCTTATCTTATCACAAAGTTACGGACGCCATTATTAACATTTAGCATCACCTCACGTAATGGTAAGTGAAGATGATGCCGAAGATGGAAGCGGGCTTACCAAGATTCCCTAACGCAATGGAGAACTGACTATCTTATAATATGCTGGAACACATCTATGCTGTTACCATTGATGTTTAGAGTCAAGACTTAGATAAGAAGGTGGAAGTTATAAATGCCCCATCACCAACCAAACCAAGTCTATTTCCTTCATTTTGAAACACTTTCGTGTCATCATAGAAAGTTATAGCAACACGAAATAGTTATTTGTGTAACAAGGGGACAAAGTAATATTTTGTTCCGAGGGCGATAGTTTGAATTCTGAGCTAAACGAAGGATGTTGTAGTAGATTCCCGAGCGCATCATGGGAATCTAGAGTAGAATTCTGAGATTAGTGAGGAATGAAATACACGTAGCTCGAGAATAAAATAGTTTGGCCCCGAGTGATACACACAATTTTTCATCACAACCTCAAACCAAACTCATCTCAACATCAAACCAACAAAAGAAAAGAATTGGAAGAACGCACATGAGCGTTCTTTTTTTTCAGCGCGCATTGCCGCCAAAACTTCTTCATACATTATGCGTTCAACCTCTTTGGTTAACTAAAGAGGCGGTTTGGTTGCCGCCAAATATCAATGTTGATATCATTGGTGTGTTCCGGCATGAAGATAAGATAGCCAGTTCCCCATTGCGTTGGGGAATCTTGGTAAGCCCGCTTCCATCTTCGGCAACATTGTCACTTACCACCAGGTGAGATATTGTCAAGGGTTTACCAACAGTGAATAAAAAAAAAATAAAAAAAACTCCATATACGAAACAAAAAAGAGTTAGTATTTTTAATACAAACTCCTTGCTAACCAATCACCATAGAGAATTGATTATTAGTTTGTGATATTAACTTAATTTACATTCAACCTTAACGAAAGCGGACCAATCAGAAGAGAGAAACCAAACTCCCTACAAAGTAAGATTTTATTTGCACTTATTGAAGAATCAATTGTCGTTTTTCGAATAGGTGTGATGAAAAATATGTCAAGTTAGCTTAAGGCAAAGAAGAGGCTATACAAATTGTTCCAAATGACTTGGTAGATGGCAGCGTGTTGACACGATTCTCAAATTTGCAAAATAAAAATTATGCGAAACCAAAAAAATGGAATGTGGTCGCTGAGTTACAAATATAAATTCATGCAATATATGCACAAGAAAATAAAATAAAAGATATCTTACAGTTACGTCAACAGAATACTAAAAAAACATTATTTGATAGTTCTATCTTTCGATTAAGGTTGAAACCACTTTATAGTGTTCGGGAGCCAAAATGTCGGAAATTTTGTCATCTATTTTCTCTGCCACTATATATAGACTTACAGTAATGGAATTTAGTATACAGATGTAAAATTTATGACCCAGAATAGAAAATGAAGTCAATATGTCAAAAAACTGTGGTAGCCTCCCCTTAAATGAACGAGATGATTTTTTTAGAGTGTACTCTCTAGTGTACCAATGTATTTCCAAGTTTAATTTTTTTTATCCCTCCTCCTATACAAGTAAAAGTGGTTTTTGACTTCACTTCTTGATCTTTATGATCTACAGTTATAAAATTTATCGCCTCCGTGGCGTCATGGTTAGTCCATTCGCTTCATACTAGGAGGTCACAGACTCGATTCCCGGTGGGGTCAACTTGTAAGAATCGGTTCGGTTGGTGTTAGGGTATTTTCTAAGCCCGTCTGACCAGCTACCACCATCTTATCTAAATCTTGCCGCCAAACATCAGTGTTAGCAACATTGATGTGTTCCGGCTTGAAGATAAGATAGCCAGTTCCTCATTGCGTTGGGGAATCTTGGTAAGCACGCTTCCATCTTCGACATCATCGTCACTAACAATCAGGTGAGATGAAGCCAAGGGCTTACCAATTGTAAATAAAAAAAAAGTTATAAAATCTGATAGGTACATTTTTAATTATAACGTAAAATGGAAAATGGAGTATTTTGTTAAACATTTCATAAGAGTGCCTACCATGCAAGTAAAAGTGCTAGAAAAAATATATTTTATGAACCCCGTCGTGTGGGGCGTAGGTTGTCATTGAACTATTTTTTTTTAATTCAGTGGTGCTTTTCAACAACATAATATTTTGTTAGATGTGTCGGTACCAAGATAAAGGTCGTCACAGTCATTGGAAACGTGTCCATAGTGTTACTAAACTATTGGTCCTGGGAAAACGATTTGGGGTATCTTGAGACAACAGTTTTCAAGTAATGACACGCAAATCTAAATATTATTATTATATCAGCTTATATACGTCCCCACCGAGGGGCTTGAGCCTACCCTGAATCAGGGCGAATAGGCCTTAGTCGACCACGCGGGCCCAGTGCGGGTTGGTCGACTTCACACACAACCTTCGAGTTTATTCGCAGGCCTGTGCAGGTTTCCTCACGATGTTTTCCTTCACCGTTAAAGCAATCGGTAATCTAAATATATATATAAAAATTAACCCAATATTTCTTCTGGTCATTGCATCATGCGTGAACTGCTGGGCCGATTTTGCTAATTCTTTTTATGCTGCTAGTTCGTTACAGTCAGGAGAACCTACCTTACGAAGGGTAGGGTAGTGTAGGGTAGGCTAGGGTAAGGTTGGGTAGGGTCGGATAGGGTAGGGTAGTGTAGTGTAGGGTAGGCTAGGCTAGGGTATGGTAGGGTAGTGTAGTGTAGTGTAAGCTGGAACGAAGTTCGCCGGGACAGCTAGTTGCCAATAGTTTCAAGTATTAACTGCCTAAGTGACGTTAACCGCCTCCGTGGCGTAGTTTTTAGTCCATTCGCTTCACACCAGGAAGTCGCGAGTTCGATTCCCGGCGGGGCCAACTTTGTAGACTCGGTTTGGTTTGTGGTAGGTCATTTTCATAGCCCGCTTGGCTAGCTATCACCATCTTATCTAAGTCTTGCCGCCAAACATCAGTGTTAACAGCATTAATGTTTTCCGGCATGAAGATAAGATAGCCAGTTCTCCATTGTGTTGGGGAATCTTGGTAAGCCCGCTTCCATCTTCGGCATCATCGTCGCTTACCATCAGGTGAGATGATGCCAAGGGTTTATCAATTGTGGATAAAAAAAAACGCAGTTGGTCTAATTATTTTTCTTAGATCTAGCTGTTAGAAAATCCCTGTGACAAGACTATGAATACAAAAAATACACATACAAAATGACCTAGTAACATGCAACACCTGTATAGTATACTTTTCAGTAGGCAGGTACCTAATCCCTACGCGGTAGGACAGTGCACGACTGTCGTGTATTTTTTTTCGTTGTAGCGAATACAAAACCATTGTATGTTTTTTGTGATTCATTTCAAACATAAAATCAGTCGTACATGTTCACCTATAATTAAGCTTAATTTCTAATGACAAAATTGAAACCGCGACTTGACGTGATTTTATAAAATACTAGCTGTCCCGGCGAACTTCGTACCACCTTACCTTACACTACACTCCACACCCTACCCTACACTAAATTACACTACACTACTCTACCCTACCCTACCCTACCCTTTTTTACACTACACTACCGTACCCTACCCTACATAAGAACCTTCTCCTGACAATAACGAACTCAACAAAAAAATAATTAACGAAATCGGTCCTGCCGTTCACGCGTGTTGCGACGACCAAGGGAAATAGAGATTCATTTTTATATATAAAGATATGAACAGGCATTGATGTTTGTTTTTACCTCAACGTTACGACTATGCTTCGATAGCCGTGGTCGCAAGTATAGGTAGTAGTTTTGTCATTATGAATAATCGTGAATGTTTAAAGCTAAATTTCTCTCCGAGCTAAATAATAGGTTATATAATGAACGTGCTCCTGCAATATTTGCCAAATAAGATTTTACACCTGCAAAGTGGTGCAGTATGGCTCGTAAATTTAGTCGGATATAAAATGTTTACGCTCCTATTTGGGAGTCCATTGACGCCGCGGCGTACGGCTACCGCCACGGGAAATTCTGCGCGTTGCATGCCATAAAGTTGGTATCAAAAAGTGGTAAGTGCGAGTCGGACTCGCGTTCTAAGGGTTCCATAACACACAACTCTAAAAATAAGGGTGCTACCCGTGTGAACTGGCCTACTCTTGTCATAGGCAATTAATGACATTCAATAATTTTTATGTATAATTTTTCGTGTCATATCGTTTTCATGTTCTAATGACATAATCTGGTTTATATTAAGGATTGAATTTTGACGTTATTGACTAATTATTGTTTATTTCTTGATTCTTTACAAATGACATTGTTATTATTATTTTACGACTATCAGAAAAAGTGTAATTTGCACCTATTTACCCGACTGCGCCAGAAGGAGGGTTATGTTTTTCGAGAGTATGTATGTATGTATGTATGTTTGTATGTATGTTTGTATGTATAATTGTTTGGCACGCTCTGCAGCCTGAACGGCTGGATGGATTTTGGCTTGAGACGTGTCGTTAGATTCGTATTTACTGTGAGAGTGACACTGGGTATATCAAAATAAAAAAAACAAAATGGCGGATTTTTGGCGCCAAATTCAAATGTTTGACACGCTCTGCAGCCTGAACAGCTTGATTAATTATAGCTTGAGGGTTGTCGTTAGATACGTTTTTACTGTGAGAATGACATTAGGTATATCAAAATAAATAAAAACAAAATGGCGGATTTTTGGCGCCAAATTCAAATGAACTCATTCAATAATAAAACTAAAAAAATGAATAAAATAAAAAACGGTAATTTAAAAAACTAAAAAACCCGCCTGCGTTTCTGTGTAATTTGGAAATGAAAAACCCTAAAACAAGAAAGTCGTCATACCCGATTGCACTTAACTTAAGAAAAATTGTAGCAGTCGGGACCCATTCTAGAAATGGAGGCATAGTGAATTGAGAGCACATACCTATATTACATTGCAGATTACTCCAATATACTGACTAGACGGCTGACTTTCTAGAATGGGTCCCGACTGCTCAATTTTTCTTAAGTTAAGTGCAATCGGGTATGACGACTTTCTTGTTTTAGGGTTTTTCATTTCCAAATTACACAGAAACGCAGGCGGGTTTTTTAGTTTTTTAAATTACCGTTTTTTTTGAATAAATATTTTGAATTAAATTGAAAAAGAAAAATTTTATATCGCAGTTGTACAGGTATTGTTGTATTTGGAAATTTTTACAACTTAGCTTTACTACTAGCTCAGTGGCTGGTGTAACACGCACCATTTTAAGGGTTCTGGTGACTTTATGACTAACCCTTGTAATACCGTTGTGTTCGTCTGACCGTCATAGACAGTAACAGCATCCTATTTTCTGCACTTTTGAACTAAATTACATAAAATTTAAACCAATTGTTTCGATGAGCGTCGCAAGGTAGAAGAAAATGGCGCTCTGTGAAGAAGTTCAGCTCGAAGATCGGCTTTATTAGCCACATAAGGGCGCATCTACGCCAAAACTTAGCTTAGGACTTGGCAGTAGTCACTGTGGCTGAAATCGGCCAGATAGGCATTATAATTATTATTAAAGCTTAATTTTCAATCATGTTTAATATTTTTTTTTAATTTACAATCAGTAAGCCCTTAGCATCATCTCACATAATTAATAAAATTTGCAAAATAAGACTACTTACTTTTAAATCTTATCATAATTTTCCTACATTTACAGATTATGGAAAAATTGAAAAATAATCAATAAAAATATGTTGAATAGATTCAGCCCTGTGAGAGACTGACAGTTACGGCCGAATGGACAGACGGATGGCAGTATTAGGCTGTTGCTGGAAATCTTTTGGTTAAGGTACCCTAAAAAGAGACGAGGGTTTCTTTCAATTGCTGGGAGTGACAGTGTTGGATGCAAAATCACATTTTATGAGTCGTCAAAAGTGTCAATCTTTTTGTAAATGTATTATACTTTCATTTGAAACTAGTCGAGTTTCGGGGAGTGTGCGAGTGGATTTAAGATAAACAATATTTTAAACATGTTTCGACTACATTTTCTGTACAAACGTAACACCCTTTTTTGAACAATATATTTTCTCAGTGCTCCCCTAAATAATCCTTATCTATCACACAGCCCTTCATGTAGCCCAAACAAGAAACATCAAACGACAGTATTCAGTGGATATTTAAATAAAAAAAAGGTTACCTATTGCTTTTGTGCAATCGGTATAGAGCACAAAATAGAAGAATTCGGAGCGGCAATTTTTTTCTTTCTTATCTTTGGTATAGAGTGAACCGCGGTGACGATGAAAATCCAAGTCATAACGGCCGCAACCCGCCGTACCATAAACAGAGTACGAAATAAAAATATGTCTTTGTAATATGGGGAAACGGTGTCTATTATAGAGTTCCGAAAAACTGCACTGAAATATTTTCGCATATCATATTCCTCATTTCATGATTGTAAATTTTATTAGGCCCGTCGTCCACCAAAACGGAGATGAGTGGAAATGAAAGAGTCTTTATGGGGGATTTACAAACAAAAGGAGAGCGTCAGTGGCGTAACAGCTGGGGCACAGATTACTAAATAGTTACTTAGCTGGGGTCGCTACCTGGAGGTAGTAGTTCGAATCCTGCCACGTACCAATGTGTTTTCCAATTTTTATTTTTATTATTACGTTTGTCCGACGCTCTTACGGTGAATGAAAACATCGTGAGGAAACCTGCATACGCCTGCGAAGAAACTCTAAAGCTGTGTTGACCAACCCGCACTGAGCTCGCGTGGCGACTAAGGCCCGATCGCCCTAATTTAGGGTAGTCTTGAGCCCGTCGGTGGGGACATACATGAGCTGATATGATGATAATGACAAAGAAATGATAAAAAAACTAAACCTATTCATTAAAATTAAAGTCCCGACTGCTTTAATTTTTTTTGACCAGTCGGGTAAAAATGTATCCTATGTCACTCACGAGATCAAGACCAATCTAAGAACACCTCCCGCCAAAATCCATCAAGCCATTTAGGTTACAGAGCGGTCCAAAGAAATATTCATACATACATACCTACATATACTCGAAAACCATAACGTTTCTTCTGGCGTAATCGGGTAATTAAAAACGTTAAAAATTAATGGGAACCCCCATACAGGAAACATGCTTTTAAAGGTTTTTTGTTTCTGCTCTATTGTAAAATGGTAATATCTACCCATAAAAGCATGAAACTTAGCGCGACTAAAGTAAAACAAAACATCATAATAAAAACCGACTTCAAAATAAAATTCACTTAAAAGTATGAAATAATATTATTATACTTAGATACACGTAATTAACCAACAATAACGAAATCAAAGTTGGGTAAGAATTAAATTAGGGGCCTTTTTTAGGTCGGTACCAGCACACAGTTTTAGATTCGATGGCATTGCTGACATCGACCTCAAAAAAAAAATTAATTCCCTAATTAAATTCGTACCCACCTTTGATTTCGTTATTGTTGGTTAATGTCGTGTATCTAAGTATAATAATGTTATTTCATACTTTTGAGTGAATTTTATTTTGAAGTCGGTTTTTAAGTTTTTTAAACTTTTATTTTTATTTTATTTATTTTTAGTGATAATGCTATCTATCTAACAACGTTATACCCAATCACCCACTCGCCAATAAATAAAAATAAATAAAATAAAAATAAAAAATAAAAAAGCCTTTATTTCCCAGAACCCTAAAATAACATTGATTATATACCTACATACTATATTATTGTAACCTAAATTAATAATTAACTTTTGTATATTATTATGTAATTTTTCTGTCATGGGTTTTGGGCCCCTCCACGGGTGAAGGCCTCCTCCAGTTTCTTCCATTTTTTCCTGTCTCTTGCAATTTTTATCCAATCCTTTCCTACCGTATCTATTAGATCGTCAGCCCATCTTCTTTTTGGTCTACCTACTCTTCTTTTTCCTTGTGGCCCTTTCCACTCTGTAGCTTTAGCAGACCATCTACCGTCTTTGTATCGTGCTATATGTCCGGCCCATTGCCATTTCAGTTTTAGGGCTTGCGTGAGGGCATCGGTTAACTTGGTCTTTCGCCTAATTACTTCGTTTCTGATTTTATGGATTTTCCTTATGTTGAGAATACTTCTCTCCATAGCTCTTTGTGTAGTTACGACTTTTTGTTTGGCTTTAGTTGTGAGTATCCAAGTTTGGCAACCGTATAGCAGACAGGGCAGAATGCAGGTATCAAGTACAATCTTCTTCATGTTTATCAAGTAATCTCCTTTTAAGATTCCACTCGCCAATAGGAACCATCAAATCATAAAGCATGTGTTTCATTAACAGATACAGATTCCTGTAGCTTCCATCATAATCTCAACAGCATGCAAGTTAAGGAGTTAAATCTTCCATCATCAGCTCATCTGAATAACCTGAAAGAATACAACTATCGGTCTACACTTACCTACGTATCTACGTAAAATATTTGAAGAATTGTCCTCCAACTCCTAACCGTTAAGGAGTTGTACCTTCCTTCATCAGCTCATCAACATGAGATGATGACTACAAGACGCAAAAACTTGAATAGTTTTAGGAAATACATGCAACACGTAATATGTGCCTATAAAATTTCAGGGTTGTTCTCGAATTCCCTGGGATCCCATCATCAGATCCTAACTTGGTGACAATCGGACCCCCTCAGGAGTATACTCTTTCAAATAAAAAAATAATTTTGATAATCGGTTTACAATCGGCGGAGATATCGCGTAACAAACATACAAAAAAACATACAGGAATTGAGAACCTCCTTCTTTATGAATTCGGTTGAAAACCGGACAATTGTGAGTCGTACTCACGTTAAGGAGTCCGAAATGAATAACAATAAAAAAAAACTGTCGCTCGCGATAATTTGATTTCATTTTTTTTTATTCACCATTGGTAAGCCCTTGGCATCATCTCACCTGATGGTAAGTGACGATGATGCCGAAGATGGAACCAAGATTTTTTCTATTTGTTTCAAGATTGATCGCGTTGATGTGTGGAGTTGTGTGGCGAGTCCGACCGCACTAGGCCTTTTTTAAACTTTACTTACAAAGTAACCTCTCCGTAGAAACCGGATCATTCTTTCTATCCTCAAGCCCAGTCCATTAGCCCAAGAACTAAAGAATAATGCACCAAGTTTGCCTCTCACTGGCCTTTATCGAAATATTCAAGTTGCGGAGCGCGCCAAGTGGGAAGTTTTCCCGTAAATCACAGAATGTTACCATTACCGACAAGGATTTATCCCACGTTTTTCCCACCAGGTCGACGCGACGCGGCGTCCGGATTTAGTCACGGGAAGGTGTGGATGTTAGATATATAGGAGTTATACGTAGATTTAAAGAAACTTGGGGAGGCGAGTGTTTTTAGTTGCAAAAAATAACAATGGGTGAAAGACTTCGGACACACACGAGTCCACCACTCGCTAGCTCTACAACCAACCAAGAAGCTGACTTCGTACGACTGAACATTTTAAGCTCGACATGAGACAAAAACTGCAGTTCTTTTAGTTAGTGCCGGTTTGGCATCACGCCTCAAAACAAGAAACATCTTCAAGCTGTCGAAGGGCAGCAGTGGCGCCCCAATTGCCTTCATGTAACATAGCAATTGCTCATGTTCCGGAAGACTGATTGCAGTTTAAATTGGAAGAAAATGTTCAGACATCTTCCACACAAAGAAAAATACCAACAAAACTAATTAATTTTTCTCAATCATGCTTGGAAATGTTAGCATTATTTTGACAACCTTCTTCGAGATTAATTGAAATTGCTGTACTGGTCAAATACATGCGAGCAGCGGCCGGCAAAAGTCGTATGAAAATTCATATCTGTCGTGTTTTAGCCGCCAAATAAATAACTATGTAAACTCATATCTATCGTGTAATTTAAAAATATAACATGGCAACGAAGAAGGTAACTTATCAAAAGGTTTGATTTAAATTTCGAACTAGCTTGCAAATAGAAAGCTGTTTATTGAAGAAAAAAACAAACGAACACTGGCTAGGTACTACTTAGTTTTAATTTACGCGCATTATTTGAGAAAAGTACTATACAAGCCTTGGCCACAACTAGGCATTAATGGACGAACGTGTAAATGTGGGCCGAGGTAGTAGTATAAAATGCAGTAATTTAGTATAAAATCACTAAGGTTGAATAAAAAAAAGCTTTTTATTCCACCCTAGACGACAAGGCGTCAAAGTACTCTTTCCAGTGAAGTTTAAAACTACTTCAACGTAAGGGCAACGATAGTGGTATGAAATATTTTACGGCCCCTCTGAGTTTTGAGCTTATTTTATCAGATTACTATCCACTCGGTCTGACCGTAAAACAAGTTTATAATATTATACTTGAGTTGTAGTAAAGATAGGATTAAAGAGGTTTTTAAGGACAGGCGAAGCTAACCGCAAGGGTTTTATGTGATCTGATTAACACTGGTTATTATTTTAATAGTCTCGCTTCTTCGTTTTCTTCTCTTATTATGAATCACAATAAAGCGTGCTATAGCGGTTGCCTAGTCTCATCATTCATATCAGCTCAAATACGTCCCCACCGAGGGGCTCGAGCCTACCCTGAATTAGGGCGATTAGGCCTTAGTCGACCACGCGGGCCCAGTGCGGGTTGGTCGACTTCACACACAACCTGCGAGGTGTGTGCAGGTTTCCTCACTATGTTTTCCTTCACCGTAAGAGCGTCGGATAAACGTACATATGAAATGTAAATCCGAAAAACATTGGTACGTGACAGGATTCGAACCACGACCTCACGGACAGGAGGTGGCGGCCCTAGCCGTTACGCCACCGACGCTCTTACTGCCTAGTCTCAGCATGTACTAAATAATAACTTAAAATCCTATTTAAAAAAATGAAAGAAAACCTATCAAATATTTCAGGGGTGATTATTACAGCAGATAAAAACATCACATGTCAATGATTTGTGTATAGGAGAACTAAAGGAAGCAGCCCCACCTGCACTGGTTTCACTAAACTTCTAGTTGTCCAATCTGTCTGAAGTCAAGTATACTGACCCAGCGAAGATCACGTGGTTTGGAAAGCCCTGGCACTACCGAACACAAGAAAGGCTAGAGGAAGGCCCCAAACTACATGGTGATCCACAGTTACCCGGCGTTCAGAAGCTTGTTATAGTTAGGAAGGAAGAAAGATCACGGGGAGTAGTGGATGATGTCAAGACATGATGATGGCTGGATGATGGCAAGCCCACAGCCAAGGAACTGGATGCTGATTTCGACACCAACTTTAAATCAATTAATTGATCAATTTAGTTACTAAATGAAAAAAATAATACAGGACTAGTATCATTTTCCCATAGATCATAAATAGTAAATGACCCATAAAGAAAGCTCAGAATTGATTCTTGATCTGACGCTAACAATGAAAACAATATAAAAAAGAAGTTAAAACTAATATATGAGAAATGTGAAGCTGTTACTGAGTACTGTGACCACCTCGACCAAAGAACAGCCTGAGCAACAATTTTTAAAAGAATGTGGAACTATTTTTACCCAACAACGAAAAAAAGGAGGTTATGATAGTCACGTATGTATGTATTTTCACCTAGAAAAGCGGTCGGCAACAGTCGGCCTGTTACCGACTGATATTCTAGGTGAACGGGAAGTGCCTAATACATAGGTTTTTAATTACTAATGAGTATCAAAATATGTCTTCAACATGATCGTGGATTATTTTACCAAAGATATCCAGTCCCCTTTACTATGGTTTATGTTATATGCGGACGACACCGTACTCGTTGATAAAAGTGCACGATAACTGCAAAATTAAATGGACTTCGTGTCAGCATAAATAAAACTGAATATCTGGAATGCAACGACATGTATCGAGATTGCTCCACTTCCAAAGGTATCTCAGATCAAGTACCCCGGAGCGATGCTGACGGCTGACGGTAACATTGAAAAGGACGTCACCCTCAGAGTCAACGCTGCCTGGTAAAGATGGAGGGCTCTCTCGGGAGTCCTCTGCGACACAAGAATGCCAATCAAAGTCAAAAGCAAAGTCTACAAAACAGCCGTAAGACCTGCAATTATGTGTAAGGTGCCAAATGCTGGGCCATAAAAAAGGCACACGAACAAAAACTGCATGCGGCCGAGATGAAGTTGTGAAGATAGGACAGCAGGCGTAACAACGACAAGGTGCGAAATGAATACATCAGAGGAAGTTACCAAGTCGCGAGCATTACAGGAAAACTGGTATGGCCACGTGTTATGACGTCCTGAAGACCACTTGGTTCGGAAAGCACTTGCACTACCGGACACAAGAAAGGCAAGAGGAAGGCCCCAAGCCACATGGTGGTCTACCAGTTACCCGCGACTTGGAACAAGCCCAAGTGACCGAAAGAACAACCTTGGACAGACCGCCCTGGCGCATCAGAAAGAGGAGAGCCGACCCCAAATAATGGGAAAAGGTAAAGAGGAAGAAGAGAAGAGTATCAAAATATGTGACACAAACTAATGTCTTTATTTTTTTTTCTTTTAATTTTTCACAACTCACGGAGGCAATAGACCTAATTAATTGATACTAATTTTAACTGGATACCCCTTCGCGTGCCTGGGAAAAAGTATTAGACAGACAGACGGACGGACAACGAAGGGTTCCTATTTTCCCCGTTGAGGTATGGAACTCTTAAATAAATGAAATTATATGAACAGACCTATAATAATATCAGCTCATATACATCCCCAATGAGGGGCTCAAGCCTACCCTGAATTTGGGCCTTAGTCGACCACGCGGACCCAGTGCGGGTTGGTCAACTTCACACACAACCTGCGAGTTTCTTCGCAGGCGTGTGCAGGTTTCCTCACTATGTTTTCATTCACCGTAAGAGCGTCGGATAAACGTACATTATGAAATCTAAATTCCAAATCACATTGGTACGTAGCGGGATTCGAACCACGACCTCCTGGACAGGAGGCGGCGGCACTAGCCGTTACACCACCGACGTTCTATATATATATATATATATATATATATATATATATATATATATATATATATATATATATATATATATATATATATATATATAAGACATATATTATGACGATCTTCCATTCACCGTCACTTACCACCAGGTGAGATATTGTCAAGGGTTTACCAATTGTGAATAAAAAATAAAAGAGCTTGTAAAATATTTTTAAAATCCAGAAACCATTTTTATTCTTACACATATTTGTGATATAGAGGTAAGGTAGCTCAACTAAAAGGGTAAAGTGAAAGACCTTCCTATCAGTATTCTATCTGCTCGAGTGAGTTTGTTTGTTTCTTTAGCTCCAAACTTTTGAGTTCGGGGAGACACCCGAGCCCCGCTGTTGGGTCGTTTGTAGATTGTTTACGATAATCACTCTTATTCATGTAAGAATACTAGTGGGGTCCTGCAACTTCGTTCCTGCTTAAAAAAAAACTGTCTTTTAAAGTGGGAAAAAAGCACTAGTGATCTAGATAACAGCACCACCTACCTGTTCTGGCTATAGCTAAGTACCATCCAGGTGACCAATAAGTACAAAAAATGCATCAAAATCGGTCAATACGTCTAGGAGAAGAAGAATTCCGAAAACACTGGGATTTTATGTTTGTAGATTATTAGTTATCATAAAGTCTATTTGTTATAAGTATTATGTAACTATAGTTTTATTAAAATGCAAAATTACTAAATTTTAAAACAATTTAAATAAGGTTTTTTAATAAAAACAATTAAATAGTTATCTATGTGAATCGCTAGATTTTAAAAAGCGTCTGTTTGACAAGACAGATGTGCGAATCAGATTAAGCAAGTCCATGTCACTGAGGCGGTTGAGGTTACTTTGATACGGCTCAAAGATTGCCACCTTGTAATAGCAACTAATTCAATTCAATCCGATTCAATTCAAATCAATTTAATTCGATTTGATTCGATTCAATTCAATTACATTCAATTAAATTAAATTCAATTAAATACCATTCAATTCAATTCGATTTGATTCAATTCGATTCAACTAGATATGATTCGATTCTATTCGATTCAAATCAATTCAATTTAACTCAATTTAATTCAACTCGATTCGATTCAATTCAAATCGATTAGATTTTATTAGATTCTAATCGATTCAAATCAAATCGATTCGATTTTATTTGATTCTAATCGATTCAAATCAATTCAATTCAACTCAATTCAATTCAGTTCAATTCAATTCAGTTCAATTCAATTCGATTCGATTCAATTCAATGTTCTATATCGCAATACAATAACTGGTGATAGAATAGCCGCTGAAGGTCGCAGGGAGCTGCTGGATGTGACCAGCACAGGATCGGCTGTTACGGAAATACTTAGGCGGAGGTATTTTTTTAGAAGTTGTTTTTTTCTTTCAGCTGATATGATGATGATAACAAAGTATCCTAGTCAAATTATAAACGTCAAAGTTTGTATGTATAGATGTATAGCTGTTTGTTACTCTTTTACGCAAAATTTACTAAACGTATCTGGATGAAATTTTGTAGGTAGACAGATTAGGGCCTGAATTAACATACCTATAGGTTACTTTTTTCCACGCTCGCGCGCCGCTTACGGCTAGCGCACTGCGCACCCTCGGAGACAGTCATAAAACTATGTTCACGGGAGCAAAGCCGTTGGCAAAAGCTAGTCTTTAATAATAGCGGGACGAAAATATAATCGTAAAGCTAGGCAGTAAGTCAGAGCAAACTTAAGCCTAGTCTGATTACCTGGCTACCCTGAACATTTCCAAAGCGTTGCATAATTTAATAGTCAAAGATCGACGTTCAAAACGGTAATCTATTATTTATTAAACACAATATCTTCATCTCGAGCTAATTTCACTTCTTAATTGCGAGTAAATTACTCAAACAGATACAAAATTGCTCAATAATTTACGGTTTGCTGAAGAGGGAACCGGTCCCTCTTACAGACATCTTAATCTAGACCTGTCCTCAGAGCATTTTGCTTTAAAAATTTATAGCAAAATATAAAGCTTATATAGCACTTTAAACTTTCACGATTATTCATACTGACAAATTGGAAACGGGGCTTGACGTGATTTTATATAATTGACTAGCTGTTTCCCGCGGCTTCACCCGCGTGGACCACGTTTCTATGACTTTTCGAGGGTGCGCAGTGCGCGAGCCGCAAGCGGCTCGCGAGCGTGGTAAAAAGTAGCCTATGTCAAGCCAGGTCCTAATCTGTCTACCTACCAAATTTCAGCCAAATCCGTTCAGTAGTTTTTGCGGGAAAGCGTAACAGACAGACAGAGTTACTTTCTATATACATAGTAGGGATGTTTGTTTTTACCTCAACGTTTCGACTATGCTTCGATAGCCGTGGTCGCGAGTGGTAGTAGTTTTCAATTATATAAAATCTCGTCAAGCCCCGCGTTTCCAATTTGTCAGTAAATATAAAGCTTTTTATTGTCTTTTTAACTAAGCTCCTAAACTATATCATTATGCATACATGTGCTTGCATAGGCCTCCCTCAAGGATTTCCACGACGACCGGTCTGGCGCTGCCTGCATTCATCGGCTTCCCGCGATCTTTACCAGGTCGTCGGTCCACCGCGTGGGAGGCCTGCCTAAGCTACATTTTCCGGTGCACGGTCGCCACTCGAGAACTTGACTGCCCCAACGGCCATGTGTTCTACGAGTGTAAATATAAGTTACTAATTCTGACTCGTCGCGTCGCCAAATAAACAAGCCCTTTGACAATTGGGGAGTCTTGGTAAGCCCGAGACCGATTTCGGCCTAGGCGAATGCAATCATAGATTGGAGCGACGTTCGTGCGTGGCAGAATTAATCGTGCTATCCAAGGGATAGACGGTGGTTACCTGGTAAAACTACATACATACAAACGCACGCATTGTTCCAGTAGACTCTGATTTATTCGCTTGCTTCGCTCGTTCGTTCAATAATTAAAACAAAAAAAAAACTGAAACTATTACCTGTAAAAGTCCTGAGGTACCATTGAAGTCGTCCTTTATTTTTTTTTGCAGAGTTATATCTCTAAACTGAATTGATTTCAGCTCCATTTCAGTGGTCCCACTTTTAACCCCAATGCTCCCGTCCTTACGAAATAATGTATTAGGTCTTTGCCCTCCCTTAATATTGGAAATTATTTACAGTTTATGAAAACACATAAATTCTGAATAAGCCATCGTGATAATTTATTAACACGCTAAGTAACGGTTTGTCAAAGTCATTTTCTGTAAAATGAAATTTATATGAAAATTTAAATCGATTTTGATGCGGTATCAATGTGCCTCTTGGGCAGTTAAATTTTAAATTTTCTTGATATATATGTCGCAGGGAAATGAGAATATAAGGGATTTCACGAAATCACTAGGGATATCACGAAATCCCGGTAGATGTCGAATATTATTGTTTATTACGTCTTCTTACTGAAAGTATCTAGTGATGTGACAAAATACTAATATAAAGTCAGAGATATGTCATTTCACTAAACTAATTCTATTGAATTATAGAATACTGTTGATGAATAAAGTAATAAAACAAAAATATTGTATAGGCTTTCTTCTATATTGTCAATTTCTTTTTTTTATGTTGTGATGCAATAAAGAATATTATATTGTATTGTATTGTATTGTAAAACATAGTCACAAATTAACTGGTGCATTTTATTAGTTCTAGAGCGAGCAAGAGAATTGCATGACTCGGTTCATAGCTTGTGTGAGCAGCTTTTCTCACATTTTACTAGATTTAGTTTAGTGAAACGACATATCACTAACGATAAATTGGTAGGTATTTCATATATCACTAGGTATTTTTCGTAAGAAGATGAAATAAACAAGAATATTCGACATCTACCGGGATTTCGTGATATCTCTAGGGAATCCCTGATATCCTCATTTCCTTGCGACATATATATGTGTAGCGACACCTTCAGTAACCCGTCGCAGAGAACAGTAAACCTTAACACAAGTGACGAGAGCACAATATTGCACAGTCGCATTCAACTGGTCAAATTAACCATTTATTTATTAGCCGGTCAATTTTTTTTATTCGTATGGATTTTCAAGTCGCTTTTCTAACGTCTTTCTTAGGCCTTTCTAACGCTTTTCTAAGGACAAACGGTGATTGAACAAGCGTTACTCAACGTTCAACTAGTTGGCTGATTGTAAGCTAGGCCGAACGTTGATTGAACAAGCGGCACTCAACTTTCAACTAGTTGGCTGATTGTAAGCTAGCGCTTTGAACATGGCAGACGTAAAATCCCATACAACGAAAGGGGAGTTGGCAAATATCAGTTTTTTTCTAAAAACTTTAAGTCAGCGAGTGAAGCGAGCGATATAAGGTTCGGTCAGTTTTGATTGATTATGCAGTCAAAGAGCCTTGCTAAGCGATGCCTCTCCCCACGGGTTGCAGAATGTTTCGCAAAAGAAGAAATCATAGATTTTTTATACGGAATATTCCATTCAACGAATTGGCTAAATGACGTTTAGAAAAGTCATTGAACGTTACATTCAACGACTTGGCCAGTTGTCCTTTAGTTATTCAATTTAATGTCGCCATTCAATCAACGAGCTGACCTTTCAATTGAATTGCTATTGCTACGACATAATACAACATCTAGAACGCGCTATTAACATTTCTTCGCTACTGAGTATATCAACAACTACCAACCGTCAACGGTTGGTCTACAGCCGGACCCTAGGCGTACAACCTCACCTGGCGGAGATATATCTCCCTTTGCTCTCGGAGAGTAGATACACACCGTTCCTACTTATGTAATAAGTAGATAAATAATTTATTTATACAATTACAGTTTACAAGGAATAAAGTAATAAGGTAGGTAGTAATACCACAGATGAGATACTAGTTACTTCGTCAGTAATACGCTTATTTTAAGTACACAAAAAAACAAGATTAAACATAAAAAGACATAATAAAACAAAATGAAAAACTAAATTAAAACACAAACAGGACAAACGAAGCACTGCCAATGAAAGGCACTGACTCGGCATAATGTTGTGGATTGTGTTCCCACAGCTCCACAACGCTGATATTCTGTCAGTACCAGTGGTTACATCGTGCGCACCTTGAACGATCACTAAGTGTGCCTGTGGTGCAGCCCTAGAATAGTACCACCCCCGTCTCTTCCCGAGGGTGTCGAAAGAGGCTACTAAGGGATCACAAAAGCAGTAGGATGGGCAGCAGCGTCCATTCCACGCACTGTGCCACTAAACTATACACTGCATTTGCCCACCCGCGAATACGACAAGACCACACAAGTTAAGCCTTTGTCCAGCAGTGGTCATCTTTTGGCTCTTGTGATGATGGGCATCATCATCACAGGCGAAAACAGGCTGGTTAGCAATGTGATTCGTATGTCAGTACAAATAGTTAAAATTACTGGAACATAATACCTACGAATTGTACAGAAGAGAGATGTCGGATACTTGTAGAGGCAATAATATGTCAGCATTTCATGTGGTAATATAATGCGCACTGATCTTTTAAGGCGACACCGTTTTGTCATAGTATTACGATATGACTTAAAGTAGCGCAAGCGCAACGCTTTTGATGTCGCACTATGCCGCCACCGGCGTAGGTACTAGCATACTGGCCTGTAGTCAGCATGGCAAACTGCTGTGCCCCGACGCCCGCTGCCCCGCAAGTACCCTTCCGTTGCTCTGGGTAAGTACATTTGTTGCGCTACTGTAAGCCGCTATATTGTAATACTATGGTTTTGTTGTGTGCCACATATTTAGCACATTTCACTTTTTATTATAACCATTATCATCTTATCAGCTGAAAGTTCATCTACTTACTGCTAAACATAGGTTTCCACAATGCCCGCATGCAACGATTTCTCGTGACGTACACTAGGACATTGATAAATAACCTGTTCTACTGAAGCAAATATTTTCACTATGCTCTTTCGATTTAATGTGTTTGTTCATAACTGTTTTATAAAGTTTAAATTATTTAGACCAAGCCCCAAACTCATAATAAAAATTCAGAAAAATGAGAAACTTTTTCATACCAGTTACGTAGCTACACCATTATATTAGTTGTTTCGCCTTAGGTAAATATTGTTTAGATAAACCTCAGCAAAGACTTGTTTATCCAAGCTTAAGCTTATTTACAGATTGTGTTTGCAACAAATATACACTAAAATATATCCAATTTTCTGTACCTAAAATGAACAGGACTAAATAACAGATTATTTATGGAACTACTTAGTAAGCCCGTTTCAATCTTCCGCATCACCGTCACTTACCATCAGGTGAGATGATGCCAAGGGCTTACCAATTGTGAATAAAAAAAAGGTGCATGTATAGGTAACTGTGCGGCGACGCCTAATTCAAAATAGGGTACAGTTCCTAAAGTTACTGATTAAAAAAAAAAACGGTCAAGTGTGTGTTGAACCATGTATAGTATAGGGTTTCGGGTCATCTCCAATTCATATCGAAAAAAAAAGAAAAGCTACAGAAATGTCGAAAGCTGTGTTGGTAAGTTGATATCAAATAATTTCTCGCAAATTCTTCACCTTCTGGTATTGTAGTCAACATACATCATCATCATCATCATCATATCAGCCGAAAAAACCACCCACTGCTGGACAAAGGCCTCCCCCAAGGATTTCCACGACTGCCCGCATCCATCGGCTTCCCGCAATCTTACATAAATCTACATAAACCAACATACATACATAAATGAACCATAAAAAATCAACAATATAAATTACGCTTATTTAGTAGCAAATATAAGGCTTATTTTTTTTAAATATAATTTGGATTTGTATGGGAGGTACGTTATTTAGATTTTCTTGAAATAATTAACTACTCGGAATAGGAAACCTTATTAAATCTTCGTCATTCACAATGTTTCATTTTTCAAGTTTATGAAAATCGTAAGCCTTTTTTGAAAACAAAAACTGTTTTTTTAGTTAGTAGCAACCCTATTTTTTTTCATGATCTAATTTATTTTTCAATTTAGTAAAGCCTGGCATCTATATTTTTTTTAAATATCAAGTCCCATTGTTAAAAAGATAGAGAGGACACGAAAAGCGTCACTTAGGAACTCAATTTCGTAAATGCCACCCGCACTTTATTGAATAAAGTGTTCAAAGAAACCTTCAATTCCTTTTATGCAATCTGTTTAACAATACCCCACTCGAAGGGGATACACTAAAAAAAAAATCCCCCACTTACATATAGGGCAGACTACCCTAAAAAATAATTTTGACATTGACTTCACATTCTAGTATTGAATAATATTTATCATAATTTTACATCTGTGTAAAAAATGTCGTTACTTACTACAATTCTAATAGTGGTACAGAAAATTGACAGTGACATACGGATGGACGGACATAATTAAATTATAAGGGTTGCGTTTTTTGCCATCTTGGCTCCGAAAAAATAATAATTTTCGAAACACCTAAAAACTTACAAGGTACAAGCTATTAATATTGCATTGTCACACGATATACATATTTATGCAAAATTTCAGCTCAATCGGAAACCGGGAAGTGGGTCAAATTTAACTTGCAAGATTCCACCCGAACAAACGCAAGTTAAATAAAAGCTTGTGTGTTGTATGAAAGGAACATAGTTTCCTTCCGTATTAGAATATCTTATTTATTTAATAGTTTATTGTACACAAGATACATAAAATACAGATTTTAAACAGTAAGGTGACACAAAGGGTAAAGCTTATTTCTAAAGAAATTTCTTCCAGCAGACCCGGAAAAGAAGAAAATATATATTCATTTAATTTTTAAAGAAATGTATAAAAGTTGATTTTGCATTTTTCTCTATGGAAATATTTTTTTTACAAATTAAATGTGATTTCTCTAGGGATGTTTTCAGTACAAGCACATTAATTTGTCACTAAGCTCCTCTGAAATATTTTGTAAAAAGAAAATTCAACAGTACAGATATGGACTTCACTTTAAACTTTTTTTTACCTATTATTTGAGTAGTTATTTCTTAAGCTAACCTGTACCGGAAGTCTGCCTGTCTGTTTCTAACCTTTTTTAAACCATTCAGACAACACGCCCTCTGTTTCACGACACCACACAACCATTATAATGCAACCCATTTCTTCATTCATCACTTTTCTTTATTGCGATGACGTTAACTACCTACTTGCTTGTGCTAATACAGATACCTTGACTTTAAATAATAGGAAGTTTGTTTAAAATTCTGTTAGCTTTGTCGGCTATGGACAACTTTGATGTTGAAAAGGGTAATAGCTCATCTGTGGTGACAGGTAGTCAGTTGAAAATTTTACAGAATACGTGTTATCGTGACCTCTATGACGGCGCATATTAACCGTCTTGTTACTACTGTAGTTTTAAAACAACATTTTTTTAAACAAAAAAAATCATCAGATTTTTTCTTATTGATATTACATTTTAAGTTGCATATACGTTTCAAATACAAAATTTTGTCCACTTTTATAGTAAAAAGTGAGTTAAAGAGGATGCACGGTGCGCGTGCCTCTCTGCTAGTGGCACGGGACTTATATTTACCCAAGTCCGACTCGAAGTCTTAAAGACACGTAAGAAAAGATGTCTGAAAATAAGAATATTCCCCTCGCTGGGTTTGGTAAATAAACATAATATGAAGAGTACTCAGGGGACGTTTGCGAGTTTGAGATTTCAAAGGAAATGATTTGTATTCAATTCAGTTCCATTCGGTGGTATTCCCATTGTAGTACGTAAATATTGTATTTCTCTCAAAAATGTATTCTGCTCCAGCAAAATATGTACACATACTATATCTTATATACTCGCTCGATCTGTTGCTAGGTTACAATAAAGACAGAAAATAGCTCAGATTTGGACAGAAGGATCCGCCCGTGCTCATATTTTACTCAGATTTTGTTCATACATGCAAAAAATAGCGCCATCTGACGTAACTCGTACGAACTAGCGTGGGCGAGAGTTGACGTCAGTGCCACGCTAAAAAGGTCTTGGTAGAATTATCGCTTTAAAAATGCGTTTATTTAATTTGTTTACAAGAAAAAATACAATGTAAGGTTACTTAACAATTATACGATATTTCATGTTTTTAAGTCTTATACTTTCATGATTTTTACTGCCTCTAACATCACAAAAAGGTACTTTTATATGGAATACCTTTCCACCGCACTCTGCAATTTCCCGCTGACGACTGAGACGCGAGTGTGCGAAACTTTTGATTTTCGCACCAATTCGCTGAGAGCATTAGTCGCGCGCGTTGGCCTGGTCCTTACGCCAGTAATATAGTAATATAGAAGTCATTGGTAAATAGGCAGTAAAAATTTGCTATTAACATACGTAAACACTTAAAAGGGTTCTGGTAAAGATAACAGTCTGTTTCGTTCCAAGGAAGTTATACATTTTATTATCTTCCTGTACAAGGGTTTGAATTGGACGTGCTTTGTTCACCAAGTTACCTAATTATCTTAATTTCAAGCATCGATTTCAGATCCATTGGCTTGCGCTTAACGCATCTGTAAAGGATAATGTATTTGGAGCGTGCAATCCAAGTTCACGAATTTCCAAATCATAATTTTTTCTAATTCCAAGATTGTGGTTTTTGAAGAAGTCAAAGATTGTTTGGGTGTAATTTGGATCTACTGGATGTAATATTCTTAGGCTTTTACATATTATCATATTAAACAGTTTTTACCAAGATACACGACAATCCGCAAAATAAATTTGATTTTGTAAAAATTGATCAGCTGATTTATAGTTGATAGTGATTGCGACCCATAGTCAATCCACCAAAAATTAGACCTCTCATACAGATCGATCGGCTTATAGGACAATTTTGTATAAAACATATTTTTAAAAATTTACTGAGGGTATCATCAAAAAACGTGTTATAGTATTGTAAAGTAATTTTGTTATACCCGAAATTATAACCGGAAAAAATAATTCACTTAACAGTTTTGATAGCTTTTTGATATACATACTATAGTAAATTCGTGTTCCATTCATTAAATTAAACAAAGTAAACAAAATGTAGAAAGCCCCAAATAACGATTTAAAAAATAAACTTCTGATACATACTTTCAATATTTTTTTGAGTTTACTCTTTAAGAATTGATTTTCATATAGCACTTCATTACCTCACGTTTGTTTACTCACGTTTTATGTCAGTCACCTATACTATCAGTGAGGCTAAGACTCCACGTCCATACAGCCTAAACCGCAAGGCAAGAGGCTGAGCTCCACTTAGGGCGAAGCCGGGAGCGTCCTTCCTATAAGGTCAGATACGTCAAAACTAGAAGTTTTACGATAAGTAAACTCCAGTTGCGCGTCGTAAAGCTGAAACGCACACTTTTTTTTATTTAACTTCTGCTTACAGTACGACATCCAATGTTTTTTATCCTCATTACTTAATAAATGAAAATCAAAGTAGTTCTCGAGCGCACCGAAAGGTTGCGGAAAGCCGCTGTATGCTTGAAGCGCAGGACCAGTCGTAGTGGAAATCCATAGGGCATGTCTTTTGTTGAGCAGTGAATGATTAGACTGGGGCATACATAATTAAATCTCTCAATTTATTCATTTTTCGTTTTTTAACAAAATCTGAAGCACCCAAGGATTTACAATTTTTGGAGAAACCAATCTCTTCCAATTCAATCAATTTAAAAGAACTCGAGTTTCTTGTAACTTTTTTACTTATGTTCAATAAAATAGGTAGGTACACACTTTTCGTACTTTTGAATCTTGTTAACACCCTTTAATAGCTTCACCTGTATGTATCTACGTAACTATCTGTATCTATACATACATATGTATGTAACGAAATCTTTGAACGTGGTTTTCATCCACTTCTTGACGTCGAATTAAATCAAAAATTTGCAAACGTAGGAACGATGACAATACATGGTAACCTTGTACCTGATGCTGCAGCATCACCTAGACTCTGTAGGATACCCCAACTTCATACCAACTTACAGTAGAGGTATCGTGTTGGAGCACATTGGAATGTTCTCAATTATTAGGTTATAAATAGATGATGATGATGCGCTAAACACGTTAAAAAACCGACTTCCATCGCAACAACTAAGTAAATTTTTGTATTATTATTTTTGGTTTTTGTTCATTATCTAATAAAGAACAAGACCGATTTTGATAAAATTTGTATGGGACCACACGGAAAGCACTAGCTTTCAAATAAAAAAGGAATAATAAAAATCGGTTAATCCAGTCAAAAGTTATGAAATAAAAAACATTAAAAAAAACATACAGACGAATTGAGAACCTCCTCCTTTTTGGAAGTCGCTTGAAAAAGGGTGTTGGGGGATTTTAAATTTATATAATTATTGTGGTTTTAGTCGTCTTGTGAAAGTTGCAGTTCAAAGCGTAGAAAACTCAGTTAAATTTTAGATAATGGTTCTAAATTCATTCCGCATAATGTACTCCTAATAACACACGGCTCTCATCAAATGCGAGTAATTCGTTACCCCGTTGTAAATTGTAAGACATTAAAAATTCCTATCACACGTATTTCGTTAACACAAAAAAAAATTTGGCTCGCATTTCTCTTTTTTCCCAAGCATGGCAGAACGCGGTTTTCCGTGGCACGTGCAGACAGGTAAAACAGGGTCGCATCGAGGTAAATATAAGCGGGGGCCCTCACTAAAATTCTTATTCAAAGCAGTCGATTTAGTCGAATGGCCAGCGTGCACTGAAAGACGCAATAGACCGGGCTCCCACTCGGTGGACTGACGACCGGCCCCCGATTCACAATGGCTCAATTTCCATTCGTTACACGGAACCGGCAATATTCGAATGTTTTATCTTTTTGCATGATTGCTAATATCGAATCTGTTCGACTATTTCGCAAGTACCGTGAAACGGATGGACCTGGAAGTGTTGTGAATTAGGGTGCTGGTGAAAGCTGCGATTCTCGGATCGATTATCTTTTGGCTGATATGATGATAACAATATCTTTTAAAATATTTTTAAAATTTTACTTTCATGTCCGAAAATAGTGCCAAATAATAGTTTTACGCAATAGCCAAGAAACAATAAAAATATTAATACAGATGTCCATATCCACAAATACGTGTAGTAGAAAATATTCGAGTGGTCAACTTATCATTTATTTAATAATTAACCACAACGTTAAAATACGACTTAAATCGCAACTACCAATTGAAATTATTTGCTTTTGTTAATTTTATAACGAGTACTTAACTGATTTGATTAAATTTATACGAGACCATCTCAAAAGCATAACCTAATATCAATTAATAATTAGACTCGTTAAAATCGGTTCAAAAAATCATGTAATATTCATAGTCGAATCGAGAACTGAGGTCGGATGAAAATATTCAAAAGACTTGCATCATAATCATTTATTATTGCAAAGGTTAACTGGAAAAGATCCCTCTAAGGGATAAGTCCGCCTTTGTACTTAACCTTTTTTTTTAATATTATTTTAAGTGTATATTTTGTACAATAAAGAGTTTGCAAACAAACAAACAAACATAATAATGCGTAATATTTTTGTGTTGTCTTAATTTCCTTACTGAGTCATATTAATTATACATCGATTGTCAAGCTAATTTTAGGAGACCTCTGTTTTTCTCCAAAATTCGTCTCTGGCTGTGGCGCCCGCGTCGTGTGTGTGACACGCCACATGTTGCGGCTTCGAAATTAGAACGCTCTTTACTTGCTGCAGCGAGAATTCTGAATTCGAACGATCTTGCGAACGTCAACATTAAAATTTAATTTTCCGACTCAAACCAACCCATTGGCAACGACACTTACGCCACGGAAAAGTACCTAACTATAAAAATAAGTACCAAGAACGAGTCGCACTCACACACTGGGGTTCAGTACCACCACACCGTTAGCACGGAACCGTAAAAACTTTATATATAGTATTCTTTATTGCACACAAACATTTACATGAAAAACACTTCAAAAAGGACATATACAAAGGTGGTGGACTTATATCTATAAGAGATCTCTTCCAGCCTGCCTTACCGGGTGTTATGAGAAATTCAAAGGACGGGGGGAAAACCTATGTGTACCTAAAATTATACTACATAAAATACTAATATAATATAATGTAAACTAACCTGATCTACTCACATAAATAATACATACCGATAGTAAATAAATTAATATTGAACATAAATAAATATATATTATACACACATACATACATACATAGTTCCCGAGTCCGAAGAAAGAACTTTTGATATTTACTTCTCCCCGTAATTACTGGCTGAAAATACTAACTGCTTTTAAATTATAAAATCAATATTGTGCGAATTATATTCCAAGTATTTCGATGTCGGCTTCATAGACGAATATTATTGAAATACTTCGTCATTTAAAGAGAGAATTCGTGCCGAAATTCGCCAATGAATTCTTTTGTCCCTTAGACTGGGTTCTAAAGAGACGGTTGGCTCAAGGAGATCTTATATCAAAGATTCATTTCTTTTATGACCGTTAAATTGAGGTAAACTTGCCTAGATGTAGATATAACGAAGTTTTTTTTACTATTCCTTTTGTGAAAATTTAAATTGACTTAATACAGTCATTTTATTGGATTATAATGGTATAGTTATATATTTCAAGTCTAAGAGAGACCACACCTCGGTCACTATGGCGATCAAATGTATGAAACAAACGCGTTCCTACGCACACAGTCTAAACTCGTGTAGGTGAACGCGTACCATGCTTGTGAGAGTGAGATAAGACGTACTAGCCGATACCTGGGAGCTAACGAGCAGGGGTGGGCGGCACTTTCAACGGGAGGCAGGGAGTGACCATACTGTACGTAGTACTCTTTATTATACGAGTATTGTGGAGAGACATTACTAGTTATTTTTCATAATCATCATCATATCAGCCTGAGGACGTTAACTGCTGGACATAGGCCTCCGCCAAGGATTTCCACAACGACTGGTTCTGCGCTGCTAGCATCCAGCGGATTCCCGCAAACTTCACCAAATCATCGATCCACCGAGTGGGAGGCCTGCCTACGCTAAGTTTTCCGATGCGCGTTCGCCACTGGAGAACTTGACTGCCCCAACAGTCATCTTTTTGACGAGCTATGTGCCCTAGTCTTTTTTTAAAAAAACTTATGTCAAAATTGAAGTTTTCATACAAACTTGACCTATCAGCTGATCGATTTGTACAATAATAAGAGCGAACAACCACATATTTATTCTTATAGAATTAGATTTACAGATGAATTTCGCGTGAGTGTTTTTACGTGACTTACGTCCTTTACTTCGTGCGTAAATGCACATTTTCGTTTATTGCGGGCTTTGTAACCATTTTTATAAAATTTCGTCGTAGCCGTTTTATTAATGTACCTTCACCCTCTTACTTTCGTGTGAAGAAGAAGAAAAAGCCAGCAGGTAATATCTTAAACCTACACAGTTTTACAAAATAAAAAGTACCAACAAAAGCCAATATATTTTTTTTTAAGCTGTGCAGTTTTCACATTCAGCAAGCTTGGGAATGACTCGACATATTCTAGCAAAAAATCACTGATTTTGGCAGCCTGCTCTTAAAAATCACTGATTTGGCAGCCTGCTCTTAAAAATTACAGATTTTGGCAGCCTGCTCTTAAAAATCACTGATTTTAGCAGCCTGATTTTTAAAGTCACTGATTTAGGCAGCCTGCTCTTAAAAATCATTGATTTAGGCAGCCTTCTCTTAAAAATCATTGATTTAGGCAGCCTGCTCTTAAAAATCACTGATTTTGGCAGTCTGCTCTTAAAAATCACTGATTTATGCAGCTTGCTCTAAAAATCACTGATTTTGGCAGCCTGCTCTTAAAAATCACTGATTTTGGCAGTCTGCTCTTAAAAATCACTGATTTATGCAGCTTGCTCTAAAAATCACTGATTTTGGCAGCCTGCTCTTTAAAATCACTGATTTTGGCAGCCTGCTCTTTAAACACCTAACTTCAATCACACGAACCAAGTACCTAAAATTTTGAAACATTTTTTGTTATTGTTAATTTTCTAGAAAAGCACTGAAGTGATTTTTATGAAATGTCTATGAGATCAATCTGAAAGTATTTACTTTCAAATTAAAAATATTTTAAAATCTGTTTATGAATAATGGAGTTCTAAAGTAACAAACATAAAAACATACAACCGAATCGAGAACCTTCTCCTTTTTTGGGGTCGTTTGAAAAGTCAAATGTTTTGCGTTTTCAGCAAAGAAAAAAAAGCGGTTGTAGCTAAATGCGACTTCGGATCACGCAGGTTAATGGACTTGAAGCACAGTCACAGCTTGGATGGGTTTGACTGTTACTGGCATTTTACCCGATATACCTAAATTAACAATCTACGTGGCGTAATGGTTTGTCCATTTCTAAGCCCGCCTGGCTAGCTACCACCATCTTATTAAGTCTTGCCACCAAACATCATTGTTCAAAGCATTGATGTGTTCCGGCTTGAAGATAATATAGTCAGATCCCTATTGCGTTGCGGAATCTTGGTAAGCCCGCTTCCATCTTCGGCGTCATCGTCACTTACCATCAGGTGAGATGATGCCAAGGGTGTAACAATTGTGGATAAAAAAATCTGTTCATCACCACATTTACCCTGTTACCAGAAAATAAGTGAATGATGTAAGTAATGACTTAAAATTATAACTAAGAAACTCCTCACGATTATATTCTTACTCGGATGTGTCATAAAATAAATGAGAGCTCCACTTATTAAACCTGTTACGATAACTGTTTGCTCCAGTGGTGGAATGGCCTTTTTTCACACAAATATGAAAAGAGCCGGTTATTTAGGTACCCACAAAGAGATAGGAAAAAGTAAAAATTATGTAGGTACCTGAAATTTAGCTGACCCTACTCAAAAGGATAGAGCTTGGTAATCCTTAGATTGCGAAGGGTGAATAAAATTAAGTTAATGCAGAGTACGAACAAACTCCTAGTCGCGGAACAAAAGATCCTGCGAAAGATTCTGGGGCCAACAAGAGGAGGCAAAGATTTAATCAGGAACTGGAAGGTCTAGTGACCGAGCCGAACATCATCGGGGAAATAAAAGCAGCCCGACTTCGCTGGCTAGGACACGTAGAAAGAATAGGAGAGGATCGAGCAGCCAAAAGAGCATATCTTGGAAAACCCTCCGGGCATCGCCCGGTGGGTCGACCTAGGTATCGCTGGAAAGATGAAGACGCCAAAGACCTCAAAGAGTTGGGAGTGCCCGAACAGTCAAACTTGGCACAAATAGGATAGAGTGGCGAACTTTTAATGTCGGAGGCCAAGATCCACTTCGGGTCGCTGAGCCAGCGATGTAAGTAAGTAAGAGTACGAGCGAGACACAAACACGTGGCGCTAACGTCGCCAGTCGCTCATTGGCTGTCGCGACCGATTCGCGCTGGATTTGCGCGTGCGCAAAGTCCACGTTAGACGACGATGCCTTCTGGAGTAAAGCAGTAATTATTTTGCTAATTTTCGCTGAACTTTTTCGTGGTTTTTTTAAAGAACCTTAAAAATTTATATGTTGATTATTTAATTATAAACAATATCAACTTTAAACATTTTATGGTGTTTCAAATCCTACCTATGCTGTGAAGAAATGTGGTGCGGTATTTCTTAAAAAAAACAGTTGATAAATAAATACATCCTTTGTAATATTGTAAATGAGAAAGTTTTTCTGTATGTTTGTTGGTTCTTTTTACGTCCTTTCTAAGGTTCAGTACCAAAGGGGTAAAAACGGGACCCTATTGCTAAGACTTCGCTGTCTGTCCGTCTGTCGCCAGGCTGTAATTCACGAACCGTGATAGCTAGACAGTTGAAATATTCACAGGTGATGTATTTCTGTTGCCGCTTTAACAGAAAACCCTAAAAATTAGAATACATGTTTCTTTTAACGTGAAGAAACTAGCGCCATCTAGTATGATGGTACGGTTCTGACTCGCATGGGGCCGGTTTTTTATGACTTGACGTGATTTTGCTCAGAGATAGTCGACGGGTTGTTATAAGTGACATTGGCCACTTTTTATCCCGGAACAATAGCACAAACCGACTTAGTTTCTGAGCGATTATTAAAAATACTATTTTTTGTTAGTTTATCCTTTAGTTAGGGTAGGTTGCACCATCTAACTATAAAGATAACCAAACCGTAACCAGCCGGCAAATCGCCGGTTATAATATATGGGTTGTACCATTTTAACAACGGTCAAAAAAAATGTCATAACTTAACGTTAACCGCTCGATTTTGACCGGTTATTGTTATGGTCAAATACCAGCGATTTGGCGGCTGGTTACGGTTTGGTTATCGTTAAAATTACATGGTACAACCCACCCTTGGTTGGGGAGTATTAGTCAACCAGCTTAAGATGTGCAGTTGAATTATTAAAACGTTCATAAATTTTCCACACATTATGTTCCACTACTAACTACAGAAATAACTTTGTTTTTTAAAATGTACATTTATTTACTTAAATACTGCGGAACCCTACTTTACGCGTGTTCCGACACGCACCTGGCCACTTTTTTATTTGCACGCACGCGGTATCAAAAACTTAAACGGTTTTTTTTAAAATGGAAAGACACTGTTTTTGATAATCTGTGCTTTTCTATTTAATATACTTCTGTTTCGTGTACAGGTAAGAGCCTGTGCCTGGGCTAGCCGACAACTTTCTATTGCGAATTTCATAGAGGGTACATTAATTGTATCAACGAGGTACTTTTTTAGGTTTCCATACGGCCAACGGGTGACAAACGGGACCCTATTGCTAAGCCTCCGCTGTCTGTCCGTCCGTCAGCGGGCTGTATTCATCATCATATCAACTCTTATACGTCCCCATCGAGGGGCTCGAGCCTACCCTGAATTAGGGCGATCGGGCCTTAGTCGACCACGCGGGCCCAGTGCGGGTTAGTCGACTTCACACACAATGTTCGAGTTTCTTCACAGGTATGTGCAGGTTTCCTCACGATGTTTTCCTTCACCGTAAGAGCGTCGGATAAACGTACAGTACATATGAAATCGAAATTCGAAAACGCATTGGTTCGTGGCAGGATTCGAACCACGACCTCCCGGACAGGAGGTAGCGGCCCTTGCCATTACTCCACCGACGCTCTTGTTGTCTGCATTACAAGTTGCGGGCTGTATTACATGAAACATAATAGGTACAGAAATGAAATTTTTACAGAATGTGTGCTGCTATATCGTCAATTACTAAAAATTAAAAAAAGTGAAAAAATAGGAGAGTCTCCATACAAAAAACGTGTCTTTTTGCAGGTCTTCAGAAGGATTTTTTTATTAGCTCTATCGTTAAATTGGTATTACATACAGGCGTGAAACTTGGTGTAATTATAAAAAATAATATTGAAGTAAAACAACAAACAAAAAAAATTGGCCAAGTTAGAGTCGTACTCGAACTAAAAAAAGCATATTTTTTTCGCTCGCGTTGATTTCTTTTGTTTAAAATGTAAAAAGGTAATACTGTCATTATGCTATATAGTTGTGTGAAGAGGTGTGGTGCTACGGAACCCTCAGAGTGCTAGTCCGACTCGCACTTGGCCAGTTTTTTTAGTAACAGCGAAATAATATTTCCTTTTTCTTTTTATGTCTTTGGTTGTGCAGTTAATCTATCTATTCTTCCTTATATTTCACGCCCTGGGGTGTCGAGTGGGCCATCCACAGTTTTACACAAGTGCCCCCTCATCCTTGTCACGACCAATTTTGTACTTATTTGTTTTGTTCAGCAGTTTACGCATTTCTGGTATCGTCTTTGGTGATTTTCAAGCGACTTCCAAAAAGGAGGACGTTCTCAATTCGTCTGTATGTTTTTTTTATGTGTGTTACCTCAGAACTTTGAACTGGGTGAGCCGATTTTTACGATTCTTTTTTTATTTGAAAGCTAGTGCTTCTAGTGTGGTCCCAAATAAATTTTATCAAAATCGGTGTAGTACTTTATTAGAAAATTAACAAAAACCAAAAATAATAATGCAAAAATGTACTAAGTTGTTGTTGTTGTTGTACATAAACACACAATACGTAAAGGAGGGTGTACGCTTTGATGTGAAACATCTATTGACAGGCCTTGGCCGTCAAACCAACGCCTATATGCAGTGACGGCAAACGGCATGACGCTTATTAAGCCGTCATGCCCCCTCTACGTCACGGATCTCGAATCATTTCAAATTTCGAATCAGTGGCAATATTATTGAATGGAGATAGGAATAGGAGTGACAGTGATCAAGCAAGTGACCAAAATGAAACAAAAAATAATAATATGATTTTTTTAAAGTAAGCAACCATTGTCTCAGTTCCGTATGTCATCACTGGCAACACACACTGGTCGAAGACCTTGGTTTTAAGACACTGCGGTATCTGGGACGTAAAGATATTGCGAAGCTTCCCGAACGCTGCCCAGCCGAGTTGGATTCGACGATTGATCTCTTTCTCGAAGTTGGACCTACCTAATTGGAATGTTTGTCTAAGGTACAGTACATATTTGGTAACAACTTCGAGTGTAGAGCCTCCAAACTTAAGAAGAGTAGGTATGACACGAACGTTTTACATAATTTTCGTCTTGTCCATGTTCATTCTAAGACCCACTTGTTGAAAGGCTCTACTGAGGCCATCGAGCATTGTGCCTAAGTCGTCCATAGTCTCAGCCATGACTACAATGACATACGGAACTGAGACATGGTCGCTTACTATGGGCCTCATAAGAAGGCTCAAGGTCACCCAAAGGGCAATGAAGCGTGCTATGCTCGGTGTTTCTCTACGTTATCGAATCAGAAACGAGGAGATCCGTAGGAGAACCAAAGTAACCGACATAGCTCTCAGAATTGCTAAACTTAAGTGGCAATGGGCGGGGCACATTGCTCGTAGAACAGATGGCCGTTGGGGCAGTAAAGTTCTCGAGTGGCGACCACGCACCGGAAAGCATAGTGTAGGTAGGCCTCCCACTCGGTGGACCGATGACCTGGTGAAGGTCGCGGGAAGCCGCTGGATGCGGGCAGCGCAGAACCGGTCGTCGTGGAGATCCTTGGGGGAGGCCTATGTCCAGCAGTGGACGTCCTTCGGCTGGTATAATGATTGATTGATTGATTGAAAACACTTTATTGCACAACATAAGAGAAAAAAAGAAAGATACAATGATTAAGGAAGTTGTACATATAGGCGGTCTTATCGCTACAATGATATTTTTTTATTAAAAATTTGAGTGCATTTGACTGCAACTCACCTTATGGGAAGTGATGATCAAAGTGCAGGCTGTAGTAAAGCGTTTCACATCTGCTGGGCGTTCCGTGACAATAATATTTTTTTTCTAAGTGCATCCCGTTATGAGGTGAAAGTGAAATAGGCCTTAAAAGGTAGAGTTAAGGTAGAGTTTTGATCAATAGTAACGTTATCGAGTACCGTATGGGCCGCCAAAGTCGTTAGCAAACTGGCGTTTTATAACTGTTTTATATGAATGAATTAATATTAAGAACAACAGTTATTAAAATAAAATTTATTCTGAAAATAGAATTACACTATTAGAAATTAGAAAACATATGCCTATTGTTTAGATATTTTGAGAGCACTGTGGCTTTAACCCTATGAAGTCGGGTTTTTTCACCTGAAAAAATCGCCTTTATTGAGGCCAAAAATACACTTTAATTTTAAACTCTAGAGTTATCGAAGCAGTTTCTTCGTTAATAATTTCATATTTCGGATAACCTCGCATAAGATTTCGTCACCTTCAGGAGAATTCAAGAAAATTAACTAGTCTCAAAAATTGCCACATCTGACCTCTAAGAAACGCCTTTGTTCCATTCAATGGTACATAGCTCAGAGGATTGGAACATGAAAGCCATGCCACTAGTTACTAATAAAATACCAGTAGTGTCACCATAAGGTCAATAATAAAACACAATAACTTTTTTTATTTTCAATAATAATTGGCATTGAACTTTAAAAAAACTAAGTAACCGTACCTTAAAGAGTATGTACTGTATTTTGTCATTGTATTTTTTCTTTTAAAATGTAAAATTTTATGTATGTCTACTTTCTAAGATAAAATCCGCTGAGTAGTATAAGAGTATGTGGACGTCTTTCAACTGATATGATGTACATATCAGTTGAATTGGTAATTGGGGAAATTTGGCTCTTTCTTGAGAAGATAGTTCAAAATGCCAATGATTCAAACTTCACTGGCAGACTTCAATATCTATTTCCTAGGGTAATGTTTTTAAGTGTATGTTTTTACGCATTTCTTTAGCTGAGCCTAGAGCCTAAAAGGGTTAATGTATTTTGGAATGCGAGTTATCATTAGATTCGTCATGATCCCGAAAGTTACTTTTTACCCAACTGCTACAAATAAAACAACAACAACCTTACCAAATTTTATTAAATATAAAAACATAACTGCATAAAAACATGACGCCCCCTTTTTGGGTGGTCGGATAAAACTATATCTTATTCAATTCAATTTAATTCAGTATATTTACTTATATATTGTTATTACTTATATATTATATAGGTGAAAATTACACTCTTTCTCATAGTCATAAAATAATAATAACAATGTCATTTGTGAAGAATCAAGTCACTCAGGAGATCAATACGAATCTAACGATATCTCGCACTGAAAAATACATTAAGCCGTTGAGGCCTGACGCTCAGCGAAAGTAAAAGACATACATACAACCGAAAAACATTATCCTACTTTTTCTGCAGTTGGGTAAAAATATCGTTATTCAGTCGGATCAGCTCAGTTGGCGACTTTATTGGGTGCTGTTCAGATCCTAAGCAAAAGAAACGTGAAGTGATTAAAATTAAGACAAAGTTCTTTACTGAATTAAAGTGCATCTGAGATAGCTTGGTGATTCTGACCGATGAGATCTTGTCTAATGACGTGACCTTGAAACGGTGATTAAATACCTGTTTCGAAATTATTCAAATAGTTCTTATTCTTACTAGTCATTATCTACTATTATTACATTAGTTATTAGTCGTACTAGTTTAAGTGGATGTTTCACATCGACCTGTCAAAATCACCAAGCTATCTTGGACGCATCACAGTATTTTCTGCGAAAAGTGCCCCTAAACAGTAAATCCTACTTTGTGATCGTCACACTTTAAAAACCGCAAAAAAACATCCATCTACTTACATTTTTGTCGCACTAATCTGATTGCATGTCAATAGTTTTCGTACGAAAGTCGACGCTGTAAAGCTGTCTGCCACCAAAATAAGTTGACCTCATAAATAAACTTGGGTTGTCCCAAACTGTCAGACTTCTGTCAGACCCATTTTAAGATCACCACAGAACACTTTTACCGGGAAAAAACGGTTGGTTTCGTTGCATTGGATTAACTTTAGACGACACTAACGTATATATTTGTATTATCGTGAATGTTTCATAAGCACAGTTTTATTTACTCATAGAAAGAAAGAAAGCGAAAGAAATTAAGTTTATTTGGCAGCCTCCGTGGCGTAATAGTTAGTCCATTCGCTTCACACCAGGAGGTCGCGGGTTGTAAGACTCTATTTGGTTGGTCGTTAGGCATTTTCTAAGCCAACCTGGCTAGCTACCACCATCTTATCCAAGAATTGCCGCCATACATCAGTGTTAACAACATTGATATGTTCCGGCTTGAAGATCGAATAGCCAGTTCTTCATTGCGTTGGGGAATCTTGGTAACCCCGCTTCCATCTTCGGCATCATCGTCACTTACCATCAGGTAAGATGATGCCAAAGGCTAACTAATTGTGAATAAAAAAAAAGGCAAAGACTTTTAGAAAAAATAATTACAATGTCAGGAATCTATTTGAAATAAACTATAGCTAGATATTTAAACTAAAATAAATAAATCATAGATATAGGAAATAAAGTCTAGCCAAGTGCGAGTGGACCTAACGCATTTAGGGTTCAGTAGGAGCTATGAAACCCTAAAGACACATTTGTTTTTAACGTTTTTGGTGTTGTCAATTATTTATAGGAAAGTTTTAAGTTTATGCATCCAGAACTCATATAAAATTGTTATATAACAAAGCAGGTATTCTTTAAGGGGATAACCATCCTAAAACGCTTAACTTTGAGCGTCTCCAGTGAAACTTTGGCACAGCTGTTGGCCGACAGTGTTACTTCAAAATAAAGTTTACCTAGAGCTTGATGTCGTGAGCTTTGATTTTTACCGACTTCAAAAATTCTTCATCATATCAGCCGAAGGACGTCCACTGCTGGACATATGCCTCTCCCAAAGATTTCCACGACGACCGGTTCTTAATTCCTTCTTATATTTTCTTTTTTCTTCCGGAGGTTCTTAATTCGTCGGAGTCTTTTTTATATATATTCCCCGATTACTCAAAGACGCCTGTTCCGATTTGGAAAATTATTTTCTTGTTTGAAAGGATATACTTCACAGGTAGTCCCATGGTCATCAGGTCAGTATCTGATGAAGAAATCCAAGGGAAATTAAGAGCAACCCTCAAATTTTATAGGCATGTATTCTTAAGTAATATATTAATACTTTTTTTTATATCTTCGATTGTAATCCCTTTTGACAGAATTTGTTTATAACGAAATATTTCTTGTAGTTTTCTTAATACGAGTATCCTAAGGTAGAAGTTATGTCGCAGATGAGATACTAGTTACTTCGTAACAGATATTAATGCACTTCCTTATAAAACGAAAATACCTACGCATTTATTCACCTACTCCTTCCCACTGTCAGACAATACACGGAAACATGGGTATTAAGGCGCTCGACTTAGCGGTTATAACTGCGTACACGGGCGGCGCTCAAATTGCGGCGGCGACTGTACGAAGTTCTAGCGCTGACGAGCGGAGCGGCCTGTGATTCTACAACTTTTTTTTTACAGACTATTGCTCTAAAAATATCTTCATTAGTCACAAAGGTGGTCGTAACCACCACGTCACGGTGCGTACTAATATGAACGTTATTTCAGTGTAGTATCGATCAAAATCTGTACTGTCGCGAATCAACCTGCTAATTTGAGGTTGAATAAAGCCTCAATTATGTGAGGTAAATATAAGAGGGGAGAGCTCCAAAAAAAGCTCGCCAAATCTCACGCTAACATATTCTATCAATAATAAGTGTTATCAGTCTAAACTGAAACAGACGAAACTATAGAACAAACTCATTTGTTTAATGAGGGAGAAACTTCACATAAGGGGAAGGGGGAGTTTCTTCATATCTGGCAAATCTCACTAACAGAGAACATGAAGACTTCACGTAATTCATGGACGTCCTCTTAGCTGTATACCTATTTCACCGATGTACCTATACAGGGTGTAAAATAATTGGTGTAGCACCCGTTAACTGGTGGTTCTACTCATCATACTGAATAACTTTCCACAAGGAACCCATAGTCAATTCTCAAAAAAAAATTGGACCCTCCATACCAAAATTGGTCGATCAGCTGATTGATTTGTACGGAGAGGGATTTTTTTTTTTGAGATTTCAGCAAAGCCTTTTTCAGTTGACTGAAAGAGATCCCTCTTAGGGGTAAGTCCGCCTTTGTACTTAAGGTTTTTTTTAATACATTATTTTAAGTGTATATTTTGTACAATAAAGAGTTAACAAACAAACAAAGCCGTAGAATAAAAGTTGTTCAGTATGATGAGTAGAAGTCCCAGTTAACGGGACCTACACCAATTTTGTTACACCCTGTATATTTTGCGTCGTCAAGCGCCCCATTATATCTTCGAAGCCGTCGCAGTGGGAAAATGCAAATATTATTTAGACATTTTCAGCACTGGTTCTCAACCTTGTATTTTCTGAGAAATATTAGCTATAAGGCCCTGCGTTTGTCAAAAATAAAATAAAAGTTAAAAACGACTAAAACCCGACTACGGAAAAGTATGAAAACAAGAGTTTCCCGCCTGAAAACATAGCCTTTGATTTTCCTTTCATCTGGGGTCATAGCTGTGGTTGCAAGCCGTAATGAAGGGTATTTATGATAAAAAACGGTAATTTAAAAAAACTAAAAAACCCGCCTGCGTTTCTGTGTAATTTGGAAATGAAAAACCCTAAAACAAGAAAGTCGTCATACCCGATTGCACTTAACTTAAGAAAAACTGTAGCAGTCGGGACCCATTCTAGAAAGTCAGCCGTCTAGTCAGTATATTGGAGTAATCTGCAATGTAATATAGGTATGTGCTCTCAATTCACTAAGCCTCCATTTCTAGAATGGGTCCCGACTGGTACAATTTTTCTTAAGTTAAGTGCAATCGGGTATGACGACTTTCTTGTTTTAGGGTTTTTCATTTCCAAATTACACAGAAACGCAGGCGGGTTTTTTAGTTTTTTAAATTACCGTTTTATTTATTCATTTTTTTAGATTTATTATTGAACGAGTTCATTTGAATTTGGCGCTAAAAATCCGCCATTTTTTTTTTGATATACCCAGTGTTCTCATAGTAAAATCGTATCTAACGACAACCCTCAAGCTATAACTCATCGAGCCGTTCAGGCTGCAGAGCGTGTCAAACATTTGAATTTGGCGCCAAAAATCCGCCATTTTGTTTTTTTTTATTTTGATATACCCAGTGTCACTCTCACAGTAAATACGAATCTAACGACACGTCTCAAGCTAAAATCCATCCAGCCGTTCAGGCTGCAGAGCGTGCCAAACAATTATACATACATACAAACATACATACATACTCTCGAAAAACATAACCCTCCTTCTGGCGCAGTCGGGTAATAAAAATATGATTACGATAAGGCTAGCGACTACGGTTATTGCCCCAGATGAAGGGAAAAATAAAGGCTATGATTTCAGGCGGGAAATTCTTGTTTACACAATTTTGTGTAATCGGGTTTTAGTTTTTTTTAACTTTTATATTCATATTTTTTGTGCTCAGAGTATAACGCCACCCCACCTCGCTACCCGCGGCCGCGTGTCGTGTCGCTTGATTGTAGAGCCCTCTCATAATATCACTTGTGAGACCATTTGCTAATAAATAAAAAATATTTTATATGTAATGTATGGCAAACGAAAGGGAAAATTGTACATGGGTGTTGTGATTGAAGTCGGTTTTTTAACGTTTTAGGAACGGTGCGTTCCTATTCGACGAGAGCAAAGGGAGATATCTCCGCCAGGCGAGGTGGTATGCCTGGGGTCCGGCCGTGGACCAATCGTTGATGATCGGTATCTGTATATATACTCAGCGCTGAAGAAATTCTAATAGCGCATTCTAGGTGTCGTGCCACAACGTTTTAGCGTTTTTAGTGAATAAGTTCTTTAATAATAATCATCATCATCATAATTTAAGATCCGTGATCTTGTCGGTATAATAATCAATCACCTAATATTTATATGAAAGGACCGCACAGGACCGGGTCGTTATGTTTGGCCTAATTGTCCCCTAAAGGTCCTCTTTCGACAAAGATCATCATGCTTTATAGGGTTACGTACCAAAAAGGGTAAAAACGGGACCCTATTACTAAGACTTCGCTGTCCGTCCGTTTGTCCGTCTGTCACCAGGTTGTATTTCATAAACCGTGATAGCTAGATAGCTGAAATTTTCACAGATGATGTATTTCTGTTGCCGCTATAACAACAAATAGGTATTAAAAATTAGAAAAAGTGAAAATATCCATACAAAAAACGTGTTTTTTTGAAACGTGAAGAAACTAGCGCCATCTAGTATAATGGTACGGAACCCTATGTGTGCGGTTCTGATTCGCACTTGGCCGGTTTTTAAGAAATTGTGATTGCTGCGACTAAACAACAAAAACAGGAAACACGTTAAAAAACCGATTTCATCCGCAACAATTTGCAATGCCATTTTGTTGTTGTCAATTTCCTAAAAAGTTCTGAACCGATTTTGATAAAGTTTAAATGGAAATATCCAGGAGATATAACTCATTCAATAAAAAAAAAACAATCATTCACACTGGTTAACAATTGGCGAAGATATAGAGTAACAAACAAACAAAAAAGTGTGTGTCGGCTCCGACGTGCTGCAGGAGTTTACTCATCCTGATTTCAAACCAAAATAGGAGGAGTTTCTATGTTCCACTGTATGTTTTTTCATCGATGACTCTGTCAATTTACCAACTTTACCGTCAAGGCGTCTAAACACATTGCTTCTCCATTGATTTTAATAGTCCCATCAACATTAATAACACCACACAATCCTAACCGCTTCTGTAACGTAATAGCTAATTTGTTTCACACCAGGAGTTTGCGGGTTCCATTCTCGGCTGAAGCTTACTTTTCAACCGATTTCCAAAAAGGAGGAGGTCCTCAATTCGACTGTATGTTTTTTTTTTATGTGTATTACTTCAGAACTTTTGACTGGGTGAACCGATTTTTATGACTCTTTTTTTATTTCAAAGCTAGTGCTTCCCGTGTGGTCTCATATAAATTTTGACAAAATTGGAGTAGTACTTTATTAGAAAATTAACAATAATCAAAAATAATAATGCAAAAATGTACTAAGTTTTTGCGATGGAAGACGGTTTTTAACGTATTTATAAAACTTGGTTTGGTTAGTGGTAGGGTATTTTCTAAGCCCGTCTGACTAGTTACCACCATCTATCTAAGTCTTAAAAATAATAACGCAAAAATGTACTAAGTTTTTGCGATGGAAGTCGGTTTTTAACGTATTTATAAAACTTGGTTTGGTTAGTGGTAGGGTATTTTCTAAGCCCGTCTGACTAGTTACCACCATCTATCTAAGTCTTGCCTTCAAGCATCAATGTTAACAGCATTGATGTGTTACGACTTGAAGCCGTTTCGGAATAGTCAGTTCCCCATTGCGTTTGGGTATCTTGGTAAGCCCGTCTCCATCTTCGGCATCATCGTTACTTACCGTCATGTGAGATGATTCCAAGGAATTATACCAGTCACGTAAATAGTCACGAAGAACACGGTTTTGGAATCGCTGCGCTAGACTTTGATTGAGCTCATCTCATAATAGCGACACGTATGTTTCATTAGCAAACATAATAATATCCTATTCAGTCCTATGATTTTCATATGTGTGTAACGTGGATATGGTGATACAGTATTATCTTAGTTTTGATATTATAATTGTAAGAGAAAATAATATATTTGAAACGTAGCGTAGGTAGGCCTCCCGTCGGTGGACCGATGAGCTGGTGAAGGTCGCGGGAAGCCGCTGGATGCGGGCAGCACAGAACCGGTCGTCGTGGAAATCCTTGGGGGAGGTCTATGTCCAGCTCTGAACATCCTTCGGCTAATATGATGGAGATATTTGAAATCCTTAGGTTTCGAAGATGATTTAAGACGGATGATAGTGGAAGTTACTATGAAATTCATTGGTAGATATTTTGACTCCATCCGTTCAAGTACGTAATACGTATCTAGCATGACAAAGACTATGTAAACCTGAAACATTAAGGTGCCAAAAATTCTATAGTTATTAAGGATTCCTCACGTAAGAACAGCTCATAAAAAAAATGTACTTATAATTTATTAAATGCGGATTTTGTATAAAAAAAAATGAAAAATGTGCCAAGTGCGTGTCAGGTTCAGCAGTCATTGCTCCATAATAATCATAGCTTACGGAAAGAAACTAGCGCCATCTAGTATGATGTTACGAAACCCTATGTGTGCGGTTCTGACTCGCACTTGGCCATTTTTGTTATTAAATATAGTATTTTCGCCTTTAGTTGCAGTCAAACGCACTCAATTTTTTTATAAAAAAAAATAAAAAAATATCGAGTATTGGGGAACTGGCTATCTTATCTTTAAGCCGGAACAAATGTAACACGCCACTTAATAAGTCCGCAGGATAACAACTTATTTCTTTAATTATTATTTTTATAATTCCAACCTTAAAACGTCACCTGAAAAAACTATAATAAATTGCCGCTAAAACTGAAAAATATAAGCTTTAAAAAAAGATAGTTGTAAATTTTCAGTACAATGGAAAAAATCTAATTTCGAGTGCTAATAAAGCATTGCTTTTTGATGGGAAAAAATACTCTCCGGACATAGCAATGGCTTGATAAATGTTATCCGGACTCTTCTCCTTCTAGGCAAATGATAGAGAAGTGGTTTGCTGATTTTAAACGTGGTCGTACGAGCACCGATGATGAAGAGCGCGTAGGTCTCCCAAAATCGGTAGTGATAACAGAAACAGTTAAAAAATTGGAAAATTTAGTTTTGGACGACAGCAAACTGTTACTACGGGAGATAGGTGACATCGTGAAGATTTCAGAAGGCAGTGTATATACATTTTGCGAGATCATTTGTCAATGAGAAAGCTTTGCTCAAAATGAGTACCGCGTTTGCTCACTATTGAACAGAAGCAACAACAGGTTGAATATTCTAGAAGCTGTCTGGAGATATTTAGTCGCAACAAAAATATTTTTCCATGCGCTATGTGGCCATGGACGAAACATGGATGCACAACTATACAACGGAGTCCAACTGGCAATCTGCTCAGTGAACAGCTGCCGGTGAAAGTCAACCAATACGCCTAAAAACGCTAATTTCGGCTGCGAAAGTTATGGCATCCGTGTAATTCCCCATGTAATTATTTTTATAGACTATCTAGGAAAAGGAAAAAAAGATCAACAGCGACTATTATATATCATTACTGACGCGTTTAAAACAAGAAATAGCAAAAAATAGACCTCATATGCAGAAGAAAAAGCTTCTTTTCATCAGGGCAATGCACTTTGCCACAAATCCGTAGCTACAATAGCCAAATTAGAAGAGTTAAGTTTTGAACTGCTGCCTCATTCCCCATACTATAGTACAATAAAGAGTACTAGCCTCCCATACTTCGATTTGTGTAAATTAGAATTAGGGTAATATTTTTTTTTTCACTAGGCTTTTTTTTTGAAGCGACTTCCAAAAAGGAGGAGGTTCTCAATTCGTCTGTATGTTTCTTTTTTTTATGTGTTTTACCTCTTAATTTTTGACTGGGCGAACCGATTTTTATGATTCTTTTTTTATTTGAAAGCTAGTGGTTCCCGTATGGTCCCCATATAAATTTTATCAAAATCTGTGTAGTACTTTATTAGAAAATTAACAAAAACCAAAAATAATAATGCAAAAATGTACTAATTTGTTGCGATGGAAGTCGGTTTATTAACGTGTTTAGCGTTTTCAATTATCAAATTTTGTCTTGGTTTTTTAGCGTTGCCACCATAGTCAAAAATCACCTATTATTTTTTTACTCAAAAACGCTCTAACGATTTCGATGAAACTCGGTATGTTTCTATAAATATATATGGCTTATATTACGCGGTAGTCCTTTGTTCCAAAAAAAAATCGGAGTATGGTACATGCCATGCAAGTCCATGTTATTTGTTACGTTTTCTCAAAAACAGCTCTAACGATTTTAATGTAACACTGTCAATAATTAGGACTTTATAAGGCCTACTGCACTGGGGTACTTTATTATTCTAGGTAAAATTTGATTAAGATGCCTCCCATACAAATCCAATTTATTTTTAAATTTTTCATCAAATCTGCTATAATACCTAGCTTTATTCTTTGCTACCAAGTAAGTATAATGTTTATTGTTGACTAGCTGTCCCGGCAAACTACGTTCCACCTTACACTACACTACTACTACCCTACATTACACTAAACTACACTACCCTACCCTACCATATCCTACCCTACCCTACATAAGAACCTTCTCTTGACAATAACGAACTCGACAAAAAAAGAAATAGCGAAATCGGTCCAGCCGTTCACGCGTGATGCCGTGACCAAGGGAAATAGGGTGTCATTTTTATATACACATATAGATTTGTGTGTATCCGACTACGACACACAGCGAAGGCTTCACGAGAAAGTATGCACAGCGTGGCTGTACAATTAATTTTATTTTAATAACCTTAGCTACTTAACTGATGCCGGCTGTATCTCCATCGTTCACTACGATCTTTCAAACTTTGCTTGATAAGTGCTTTCAAAATTAACCTCAACTGTAAAACATATCAGAACTTCGGTCCCACATATGAGACACAAACATGACTTATAAACCTTCATTCCTTTAGAGATTTGAAACAAGCTTAAGTTTTGGGCTTAAACTTTGAATTACTTCGCATCCACTCTCTGATGTGTAAGAAACACGATACTATATTGAATAGTCTAAGATCTTACTTTTCAAATTTGATTTGCAAGTTATAATGTGGTTTTATCTTTGCCTCAGAAAGTTATTTTCTTGAAAATAGGTTAAGTTTCATTTTGGATTGAAGATGTAATTCCAAGAGCAGTATTGCAAGGAGTATGGCCGACCCCTTAATATACAGGGTGTAACAAAACTGGTGTAGGTCCCGTTAACTGGGGCTTCCAGTCATCATACTGAACAACTTTTGTTTTACGATTTTGCTGAAATCGTTAAAAAAATCGTACTCTTCATACAAATCGATCGACCAATTTTGTGCATTTTAGTACGGACAGTCCAATTTTGGAGTTTACTCCTTAAGAATCGATTTTCATATAAGGCGCCCGGTATGAAAAAAAATGAGGGGTAAAATCTAGTGATCGTGTCACGTCAACCTATTGTGCGCAGCTTCACTTACAGTAAAACAGTCAGGATTGGCTGAATCTAAGATGACGTCACACCACAGATTATGCGACCTACCTGCGTAGGCGTTAGGGAAGTAATAATATGCTAGTAACTTCCTACAAATCAAACTTAGTCGGATAATACACAAGTGTCATTTTAAAATAAATTTCTGTTTGTTTCGATATGACTTCAGTGGGTTTTAAAGAAAATTATAAGAAACTTTATGCTTTTTCCTAAGAAAACATTATTATACATTATATTCACAGCTTGTGCTAACGAACAAGGTCCATATTATTAAGTAATTTCATACAATCTTCTGTTAAAAACCCATTCAGTTTCTAGAGCTGATTGATAACAAAGTAACAAGTTCAATTTTATTTCAGATGCCTCAACATTTGTGTGTACCTGGCTGTAAATCAAATAATGATTCTAGTTTGAAAAATGGAGAAAAGCCAGTTTCTACTTTTGTTTTTCCACGAGATGAAAACCTTCGTAGCCGTTGGACAAGGGCAATACCAAGAGCCAAATGGCAGCCTTCGAAAGGATCTTTCGTGTGCTGCAAACATTGTAGTGAAAATGAAATAATACGGAGTGAAAATATAAGAAAAAGTGATGTAACGCGCGAGGTTGTTCTCTTGAGAAACCCAAAGTTAGTTGATGGTGCCGTGCCTCATATTTTCCCCAACCTGCCTCAATATCTGAGTAAAACGAAGATGTCTAGGGTGGATCCCGCTGAAAGACAAACAGTGAGAGAGCAGCGCTGTGAAGAGCTTCATAGAAAAATACAGGAACAAGACTCTGTAAAAGGATTTCAAGAATTAAAATCAAAGATTAGCAGTAACAAACACAACAGTGTATATTGTGGCTGGAATTATTGAAGAAAATTATGAATTGTGAACTGTTGAAGTATCAGAACGACTTTAAACACAGTGATGTTTGACAGTTTTCACTTCATCATTTCCTTATTCAAGCGAGTGATGATATAAAGAATGATGTCAACAAATTACTAGAAACATTAAAAGAGAAACTTAACAAAAATGCTCTTGATTTAATTGAAAAGTCAACTCGAAACCAATGTAAGAGCCCTTTCTGGTGTGACCTAGGATATGCTCGTATAACTGCATTCAAAGCATATGAGGTTAGTCCCTGCCAAATACCAGATCATTAGTAGCTGCGAATGGAAGCTAAAACACCTAACACATCAGCTATGAAAAGAGGCCGGAAATTGGTGTCGTGATTTATTGTTTTAGTTGAAAAATCAAATTTTATATTGGCAACACCGCTCACTATTGTCGGCCGTCACGCGCTGGTGATCAGCTCAGCTCGGGGTAGGAGTGGGATCTTCCCCACCCCTACCTCTCTCAAGGTTTGCTGCTCACGGACTGAGCGGTTGGTATTCAGTCTACGATGAGATCAGTCGACGGAAGTTTCAATATTTGTGCTTGGATATTGTAAATGAATACAGATTTATACAAGTAAAAGTCTACTGAGTTTTTGTTCGTAAAAACTCAGAAGCGGGACACTACCCTCAGCCCATAAAGGTATGTAACTTTTTAAACTGTACAAAAGATATGAGTGCACGTGTTTTATTAAGTAGTTATTTTGTCATACCTTCTGCCTTAAAATCATAAAATCTTTAGTGTTACGTTTTGAATAACTACGAATATCGGATTAGCGTTGGCCAAGGCTACTCTTTGGTAACGTTTTTCCGGTAAGTTTTTGCAATTTTGATCGTAACGACCATTGTCTTACGATGATATATTGCATAAATTTATTTTAGTTATTCGAATTCAAACATAGAAACGGGTAATTGTTCGTCATAATCGGATCAGCGTTGATCATGGCTACTCTATTGACTACGTTGTTCTGGTAGGTTTGTGTAAATATCATTGCAAGGTCCATTGTTCTTCAATAATATCTTGCACAAACTTCGAATGGCGGCTAATTACCTACTTATTTAAAATTGCTACTTGCCGGACTATCGTTGCGCAAGGCTACTCTTTGACAACTATAGTCTGGAAAACGATGTAAATGTTATTGTAAGGGCCACTGTTCTTCAATAGCATCTTGCATTGCTGTTAATTTGAGAAAAGCACATTGTTTGAAATTTGAAACTGAGGGTATGACAAATAATTAAGACATTGTGACATTAAAATGATGGTTATTTTCAAAGTTAGTTTATTTATAACTAGGCATGGCATAGACGAGTTCAATGAGCAGGTGTGTCATACATATTGGACCTAGTAAGTCCTCATATTGACCAGGTGTGTCATACGTGTACATATCGGACCAGGTGAGTCCTCATATAACTAAGCAGCCCATATATACAGTCTAGTTGATGTCACAGTGACTAGGTATGTCACTGAGACGGGCCAAATGTGCCCATGTAAAAGGCTATGTATGCCAAACCCAAGACTTCGTCAAAGGTGGGCAGTTCCTATTTTATTTATAGCTGGAAGTTGGAATTAAGTAATGTGCAATAATCCTGTTATACAATTATCGCGTTTTAGTTTCATTTTTAATAAGTTTCATCTTGTCTCAGGACCAGTCGAAAGATAATAAAATGAAGTATAAAAAGTAATTATTTAGTAATCTGTGGTATAAATAAGAATAGTAAGATACCTAATAAAATTGATGGGCTCAAAATATACCTTAGAAGTGGAAAGTCAGTCTCTTAAAATTCTTGAAACTATTGTAAATATACCTGTATCGGAGAAAACAATGATTTGCCTCACGACAGATTGGAAGTGGGAAGTGAAGTGATATTTGCTCGTCAACGTGGACACCAAAGATAAATTATATTTCTTTACAACTAGCTATTTCTTAGGATAGGTTAAAACTGTTTTGATAAAACGATGTCAAAAAAATAATTAACAAACATCACTGTTCTTTGAAATTATTTTGCATTGGTTAAAAAGGAAAGGTATAACCCGTTGGTTTAATAAACCGTCATTTGTGGACTACGAGTATGTCATTGAAGAAACTCTTTTAGAATGTTATTCTGGTCGGAAAGTTTAATTCCAGTACCACACTGCAATACAAATAAAAATAGTAAATAATCATTTACTTATTATTATTTTATTAAATTATACTCGGAAGGTATGTCAGACTTCAATACAAGAACAACAAAATATAAATTTGTACGAAAGCAGACTTATCCGAAAAGGGGATCTGTTCCAGCCAACACTGTATTATTGAAAGACTTAATATTTTATGTACTATAATATACTTGCGATTTTATTACTGCTGTTATCGATATATTATGTTTATTTATTTATCGAAGCTAGGGTATTACTACCTAGTTGTGACGTACCCACGTCGTACGTGGTGGGCCAAGTGCGCCTATATAAGATATGTAGGTACCTATCAAGTGGCTAGATGTGTCACTTTAGGCCAAGTGTGCCTAAGTAGATATGTGGCTAAGTATGCCACCTTGGGCCAAGTGTGCCTATATAGCAACTAGTGGCTAAGTATGTCACTGTGGGCCAAGTGTGTCTATGAATTTCGGGGCAAGTGAGCCTCTGCAGGATATGCATCAACTGGCTAGATATGTCACTTCTAACTCGGTACGCCTACGGATTTGTTTTAAAGGCTTAGTATTTCAAAACTCAAGGCCAAGCGTGTCCAAAACGAACAGATTAACAATCAAGATTCTAGTAACCCCTGGTTATAAATGATTATTTTAGAGCATACGTGAAAATACCGTCATTATTGAGAAAGATAAGAAAATACGCAAAGCGAAACCCATTATATCCTGGTTAGTTGAATCGGAATCTGAATAATAAAATACTTACTATTTTGAAAATAGAACAAAACTTGACATTACGTTGTCAACCGTACACTATTACTGCTTAGTAGTTACAGACAACGTCCAATATAGGCTGGTCTTTTTCCTTAAAAATGCAGTCGGATTTCCGATATCTTTAACTGTTTTCTGAGGTACTTGCGGTTTTTCAGTTTATTATTATTCTAATTTATTTGTTTGTTTGTTTTTGAAGCACCATACCTATATTATGCCTCGGCAGAAATGGCAACATACCTGCAATTGCCACATTTCTTACTTGTATAATAATATAACAAGCGTCTAATGCTTTTTTTTAATCTCTCCGAGGTAATGGAGGATCTTGATAAGCAAGGGCGAACTCAACAGCGGAGGCGGCGGAGGCCTCCATCGCCGTCACCAACGTTACGACAAAATATCTAGACACCGTCAAAGCTCTCAGATTCTCCGACGACTTTTTGGATGGTTGAAGAGGCCGGGCACAGTACATCAGCCACGTCAACACCTCATTGATTTTCGGACGTCAGTAAAGAAATTGGCAGCGGAGTTTCTGCCTACGACGAAGTATTGTGAATTTTGTCCCCTTCTCCTCAAATGAAAAATTTGTTTCAAATTATATTATGCTGGATAGGAGCCTTGATTGAACTGTTGCAAATGTTCGAAATAAGTTTGCCAAATCAGTTCAGCTGTTTTCGGGTGATGCGTTTACCGAGGGACAGCACTTAATTTTTATTTAAATAATAGATGTAAGAAGTCACTTTCACAGAACATAAATATTATTTATATTTAGAACGTAAATTCCTCATAATTTAGTTTGTTTTCCTAAAATATTAACTATTATTTCTTAAAAATATTCAAATTTCTAGTATGTAAATACACTCTTACCTCTGTATAGTTTGTGACTTCAACAATAATATTTTTTTTGTGCAGTAAGTAATATAGTCCTCAGTGTTTCAGGTTAATTATTAAAGTTAATTCGAAAACCTTGCTTTTGTAGCACTAATATAGATTGAATGTTTACAGAATTTTCCCAAAATATTATACTGTATGTTAGTCAACAGAGGGTAAACATAACAAAAAAAGATTTAATTTACGCGAGGTTCACATAAGTTACAGTAATTTAGTAAAATCGATAACTTTCATTTTGTTAACTTTTAAACATCACATTCCACGTGTGCATATATTTATTAATTGATTGAACAATGATTTACATAATACACCCTCGAAAGCTTTGAACAAATCTAAGATTTTAATACATTATTTTTTTTTTGTTTTCCATATCCATCTAGGTCTGTTCTATTTTATCGCTTTCTCTATCTCTTATCGTGTGGTACAATTGGCCGTACTATCCGAGGGATAGACTCGCTAAGTTCGGTAAGACGACTCATGTGTTGGTGCCATCAGTCTACAACAAGCTGCCGACTCATGTCACTGAAGCTCCCACACTGGCAAGCTTTAAAGCAAAGTTAAAGCGTTGGCTTCTCGAGCACACGTTTTACAGTTTGAATCAATTCCTAAATTTAAAATAACATCATCTTTTGATAAGTAATTTTTATTTTATGATGACATATTATTATTATTTTGTATTGACTGACTGTTTTTACAATCCAGTATTTTAATTTAATGTTAACATCTAGTATTTTAATATTTTTATTTTGTATTTTAATGTAATTGGTTAAATCGAAATTGACGTGTAAACATTGTTTATCAATAAATGATTATGATTATGATAGACGCCGGTTGCCAGGTGTTGCACTAAAAATCACCCGCAGTCACTATAAAAAAAAGTATAGCTGAAACTTAGCTTTTGTTTGTTTTAACTCATGACAATTAGACATTAGTTAAGGCCTTGACAATTTTGTAACTAGTTTAATTATAAGAATTTAATATGTTTTACAAGTTGAGAAATCACATTAGTTATATGAGTTTGTCAAGTAATTTAGAGAAATTTGGCAATAACGCTATTGGCGTTAGTACTAATACTTTGCTATTGGTCTTTAGTTGTTTTTGATCCCTTTTTATAAATAGCAAAAAAAAAAATACCTTTATTAAAAGCAGTAAGATCACACAAAATACAATTGGCATTGTTCCGTTTTTTATGAAGCGTGTAAATAAAATAAAAAACTCTTTGGTGACATGACGATGCTTACTGTAAAAAGTAATTTAATACCACAAATTAACAGAATTCATTCCATAATCGTCGTTAGTACTGTGACGGTTTTTCTCATAGTATTTAGGCCGGTGACGTCATCATTTTTATTCGAAAGATTATAAAAAAATACCCAGTGATAGAAAAAAAATTGTTTAAATAATAGTTTGTATTAGTTTAACAATACCGGATTCCGGCAGCTGCTTCTTACTAGTCATCCGACTTCCTTTTTATCAACTGTCAAAAATGAGACTATTTCTAAAAATGTTTTAAATGTTAAGCTATGTCGTCATAATTTTTCATTACCATTGACGTACTATTTAAGTGATTGTTATAAATATGTAATAGAAAATGTTGTAAAAAGAATGAACAAGTTTACGAAATTACAGTTTTAAGAAATTACAGAAAGACAGCTACTTAGATATATTTTATCTCATAATTTATTTTTGATGCAGTCAAAGACCCAATTAGGATTAATATGGCCTATTTCTAAATCGTCCGGGAAAACATCTTATAAATACATAAGTTTTGGACATAAACTAAACGTTCCGCTCTATATATTTTTACTCATTTTTATTAAGATTACTGGTATCGTATCGTGGCTTATACTATTTTTTAATTCTTCAATCTTCTAACTGCTGTTTTAAATTCAGAAATTCTTTTTACATCAGCTTTAATGGTCAGAATATGTCTATGACAAACTTACTTTGATTAATAGATTATGATATGTCAAGAAGCAGTCTTAGATTGTATTTCAATGACACTATAGAAAATTAATCTGAGATAGCCTTAAATTGTGAAGAACTGGAAGACTTGTTAAAAAAAAATAGTTTCTGAAGGCCCGTGGAATGACAAAGACAATGTAGATTGTGGAGGTATACATTTTTATAAATCTAATTTTGTGTCTTAACCGAATGTCGTGATTTAATTAATGTAAAAAAAAAATATGTAAAAGTGTCGGTTCTCCTATGAGCTAAAGTTTAATAGATATGTTTACCCCAATCAAAACTGTTTAATATGAGAATTTGTGAGATTCGGTGATTTTAATTTCAAATCATAATTGTTGTAAGAAATCTAAGAATTTGTGAGATTGTAAAATATGACTTTCAATTAATGTTAGGATTGTTGACGAAGACCAACTGACTATTTTGTGAGCGTGCACCGGGGGTTGCACTGAAGCGGATGGCCGAATGTCGTGATTTATTGTTTTAGTTGAAAAATCAAATTTTATATTGGCAACACCGCTCACTATTGTCGGCCGTCACGCGCTGGTGATCAGCTCAGCTCGGGGTAGGAGTGGGATCTTCCCCACCCCTACCTCTCTCAAGGTTTGCTGCTCACGGACTGAGCGGTTGGTATTCAGTCTACGATGAGATCAGTCGACGGAAGTTTCAATATTTGTGCTTGGATATTGTAAATGAATACAGATTTATACAAGTAAAAGTCTACTGAGTTTTTGTTCGTAAAATTGGTATCATCAGTTATAAAAACTGTGCAGAGTGATCTTAAAACCAAAGCCAAGCCCTGTTTCGTGCCTGTTTAGACAATCGTACTTAAGTAGTAAACTCCAGTTGTGCGTCGGAGCTGACACACACACTTTTTTTTTTGAGAATTGACTGTGGGTTCTTTGGTAATAGTTGTTCAGTATGATGAGTAGAACGCCCAGTTAACGGGTGCTACGCTAATTTTACACCCTGTATAGGTACTTACTATTTATAAACGAAGACACTAATTAATTTCTGTTGTCTAGGCAGGAAGTCTTAACTTTAATTTATAATGACTTCGTGAGCGAAGCCATTACAAATTAATGTTAAGACTTCCTGTTAAGTTCCTATGAAGGCACTTTTCAATAAGAATAAGCTGTTTTTTTTCCTGATTCTGTCTTATATTATTTAAAACAAAATGTAACGAAACAAAGTCATTAAGAGACATTTGCATAATATTAAGTAACACCTGGAATAATCATTAATTAAATTCCTTCCTCCGACGCATCTTTGATTTGATTGAATAAATTACTAAAAATTGATTAACAAAAAAATATTTCCGTTGTTAGAGAAGTAAAAATATTATACAGGGCGTGAAAGTTCTAATTTACAGGTATTGTTTATAGAAATTTATCCAGATCCCGTGGCAGCCCGTGGCATCATCTCACCTGATGGTAAGTGACGACGATGCCGAAGGTGGAAGCGGGCTTACCAAGATTCCCCAACGCAATGGGGATCTGGCTAACTTATCTTCAAGCCGGAATAAATCAACGTTGTTTGGCGGCAAGACTTAAATAAGATGGTGGCAGCTAGCCAGGCAGGCTTAGAAAATGCCCTACCACCAACTAAACAGAGTCTTACAAAGTTGACCCCACCGGAAATCGAACCCGCGACATCCTGGTGTGAAGCAAATGGACCGATCATTACGCTACGGAGGCGGTTGAACTTGTTGACTTTGACTTGAGTTGAGTTTTACTTTAAATGAAAAGAACGAAACAACACACTGCTGAAAGCTATACAGGGTGTAACAAAATTGGTGTTTGTCCCGTTAACTGGGGCTTCTACTCATCAAACTGAACAACTTTTGTTCTACAAGTTTGCTGAAATCGCAAAAAAATTTTTGAACTCTTCATACAAAACGATTAACTGATTGACCATTTTTGTGCATTTTTTTTATGGAGCGTCAATATATTTTTTTGCGAATTAACAATGGGTTCCTTATGAAAAGTTGTTCAGAATGATGAATGGAAGCCCCGGTTAACGGATTCCACACCATTTTTTTTACACCCTGTATAAACAACATCAGATAGGTCATTAATTAACTCAATCTGACTGTCTATCCCATTCGTCTCGCTGTCCGAAATGTTCCAAATAACTAGAATATTTCCGGTAGGTATTTGGACCCGGAAGTATCAGGGCGGCATCAGTCAGGGCGGCATCGTCAGGGCGACATCTGGAGAGGGCTTGATCGATGAGCTGCGGGCGACGCATTAATATCCCAACTATTCCTCTAGGACTCTCTTTCTTCTCCTCTGTCATGTGGCGCTATTAAGGCTGATCTTTCGCAATTATAAAAAAAAATTGATCTAAAATGAAAATCGGCAAAGTGCGTGTCTTACCACGCATAATGTGGAGTTCCGAAATTATTTCCTAGAAAACTGTTTGTCTCAGGATATCCAAAATTGTTTTCCTAGTTTCAATAGTTTTAACCGCCTCCGTGGCGTAATGGTTAAGTCCATCAGGAGGTAGAGGGTTCGATTCCCGGCGGAGTCTTACTTTGGAAGACTCGGTTTGGTTGATGGAAGGACATTTTTTAAGACCGCCTGGCAAGCTTCCACCATATTATCTAAGTATTACCGCCAAACATCGATGTTAACAGCATTGATGCGTTCCGGCTTGAAGATAGGATAGCCAGTTCTCATTGCGTTGGGGAATCTTGGTAAGCCAGGAGGTCGCGGGTTCGATTCCCGGCGGGGTCAACTTGTAAGACTCGGTTTGGTTTGTGGTAGGGTATTTTCTTAGCCCGCCTGGCTAGCTACCACCATCTTATTTAGGTCTTACCGACAAACATCAATGTTAACAGCATTGATGTGTTCCAGCTTGAAGATAAGATAGCCAGTTCTCCATTGCGTTGGGGCATCTTGGTAAGCCCGCTTCCATCTTCGGCATCATCGTCACTTACCATCAGGTGAGATGATTCCAAGGGCTTACCAATTGTGAAATAATATTTAAATAACGTTAAGGAATTAACACTTTCACACGAAAAGAAGAAGTATCACGGGTCAAATTCTAACAAACGACCCCACTTATGTACATAAAACTTGTGTCGTTCGATGTACCGAACACCCTAATAATGACCATATTATAACATCAGCCGTTGAACCCTGTCTATATATGGATATTTTATAGGCTTTACCTTTTCTTTACTAAATTATTCAGATAGTGTTGTACACTTCAGTACCTTCACTAAGCACACATATAACAGGTGCACCTGGGTGTTGGATCCGTTTACTTTTCTTTACTAAATTATTCAGATAGTGTTGTACACTTCGGTACCTTCACTAAGCACACATATAACAGGTGCACCTGGGTGTTGGATCCGTTTACCAGAACTTCCACTAATCAAACTGAACACTTTCCTCTAAATACGTATTGTAGGTCATCATCATCGTATCAGTCGAAAGACGTCCATACTGCTGGACAAAGCCCTCCCCCGAGGATTTCCACCATGACCGGTCCTGCGCTGCCGCATCCAGCGGCTTCCCGCGACCTTCACCAGGTTCACCGGGAGACCTGCCAACGCTATGTCTTCCGGTGCGCCACTCGAGGACTTTACCGCCCTAACGGCTATCTTTACTGCGATCACACCAAGTTTCATATTTGTAAGTATAGTTATATATGCCACTGCCAAGTAATGAGAGTCATTGTAACATGAGTGCTAGTTTGTGCCACGAAGCGAAGCTGAGAGCTGAGTGGCACAATAGACAGCACGAGTGTTACAACAGCTAATTGCGTGCAGTGGCATACACTACTTGAAATTTTGTCATAATCATATATTGAATTCTTAAAGCCAAAGAAATATAAATATTTTAAAAGTTTCATTGTAGTACAGTACAGTGTTGTCTCGTTTTGAAATGATCATTGTAAAACGATTTGTAGGAACGCATTCTTTTGTGATATGATTTGAGGTTATGTATTAATTAAATTACCAAATGAAAGTAGAAAATAACTGTTACTATCATAATGCAAAACCAAAAAATACCTATAAAAACACGTTTCGGTTATATTTTTAATTTTCATAATTTGTTTGTGAATTCCTTACAACACATATTATGTGCCGGCTACCTATCACGGTTAAGAAAGAAAGACGGACAAATGGACGGACCGACTGCGTAAACTTAGTTAAAAGGTCCCGTGATATGGTACGGAACGGTAAAATGGCCTTAAAAAAGGTGAAAAAATAAAATAAACCAACAATAAACCAAATCAAACATAATAATAGGTCGGGAAAAAAGTTTCTTCGCATATTTTGTATGCAAATTCAAACAGGGCGAACAAAACGAGCTGCATCTTCAACGTTAGGATTATCATACTGGAAACGCTTGAACTAAGTTTGTGCTACTGACTGCAAATAATTTCCTTTTGAATACTTACAGCCTTTCAATACAAAGTACCTGGGCGACCGACCGAGCGGTGAATACTTACAGTTACAGCCTTTCAATACAAAGTACCTGGGCGACCGACCGAGCATGAATACTTATAGTTACAGCCTTTCAATACAAAGTACCTGGGCGACCGACCGAGCGGTGAATACTTACAGTTACAGCCTTTCAATACAAAGTACCTAAGCGACCGACCGAGCGGTGAATACTTACAGCCTTTTAATACAAAGTACCTGGGCGGCTGACCAAGCGGTGCTGGGGGACATGTAAAAACAAATATTTTTTTTGGTGTGAATTAAGTTATTTTTTTGGTTCTTAGGAATGACGCCTATATAGATAAGGTAGACGAAAAAATCGTAAGTACTTAAAGTAATTAAAAACATAAATAAAAGTAAGTATATTTTTCATTGTTTTTTAACAAAAACTCACTCCGGTGTTTTGATAATAACATAAACAAATGTTAGCATTGTTCGTCTTATAAAAAAATTCTCAAAACAGCTACAAACCAAATGATACAATAATACATAAATTATATCAATTACAAACAATATATAGATATTACTAACAATTGCCCTTTTTTTCCTTTTCAAGCACCTAAAGGCGAATAATAATAAAAGAAATCGACCTTTTCTGTCGAGCGTCAAAGGAGCAACGCTATCTATGTAATCCTCCAAAAATTCAACTTCGAGATTTTGATGAAAATTTACATACGCTACGTATCTACGAGTATATTGTATAAAATCGGTCCAGCCATTTCGGAGATTAGCCCGTACAAACAGACAAACAGACAGAGAAACAAAAAAAAAAACAAAAAATTTTTTTTTTTTATTTTCTCTTATTACATCCCCCTGACTTGGATTTAAGCTTTTTTTTCTATGTACAGAGATTCGACGTCTACAGTTCTATTATATGTAAAGATTGTGCCTACGCTATGTCACTTATCAGTATCACACTTAATAATATTATAAAGGCGAAAGTTTGTGAGTGTGTATGTTTGTTACTTCTTCACGTTAAAACTACCGAACGGATCTGGGCGAAATTTGGCAGGTAGACAGATTAAGATCTAAATTAACACATAGGCTTTCCACGCTCGCGATCCGCTTTCGGCTCGCGCACTGCGCACTCTTGAAAAGTCATAGAAACGTCCACGCGGGTGAAGCCGCGGGAAACAGCTAGATAGACATTAACAGTAGTAGAAAAAAAATGTAATTATGTGTGTGTTTGTATGAATGATCCTGATTTGCGAATAAAGTGGTCGACCATTTCCAATGAAATTTCGAACATAGATGTTTAAATTATGCCAGTGGTAGTTTTTAACATTTTAATTTCAAAATACGTATTAAGAATACCTCCCATACAAAAAGACTTAAAAAAAATACTATCGATGTTTCTTAAATTTTTATAACCGCCTATCGGAAGTCATAGAACACAGGCTTCTGCCAGCATCAAGCAAAAATTAAGTGAAATTATTAATGAGTTCATTGTACTCACATAGCTTTTACATTTTGGGCATCTTAGAGACAAGCGAGATACCGAAACGGGCTCATAATTTATGCTCCTCCTTTTTTAGATTTTAAAAAACAAAATTATATTTACAGTTGATAATGAATAAATATATAATAAAAATTAAAATTAAAAGGCCTAAGCCTTAGTCAAAGCCTTTTTTAGATTGGTTAAATGAAAATTTTGAGTTAGTTTAAATTAAGTTTAATTTTTATAAATTTTTGTAACGAGATTCTGAGGTAGTCGTGCCAGTGATCACTTTCCTATCACGACCACCTTCTTCATCTTATCAGCTCTAATACGACCCCACCGAGGGGCTCGAGACTACCCTGAATTAGGGCGAACGGGCCTTAGTCGACCACGCGGGCCCAGTACGGGTTAGTCGACTTCACACACAACCTGCGAGTTTCTTCGCAGGCGTGTGCAGGTTTCCTCACGATGTTTTCCTTCACCGTAATAGCATCGGATAATCGTACCACCACCTAAAGCTCCAATACCCTTGAAGTGCAAATTTCGAAATATGCAGTACATGAGTACAATTGATTACATTAATTCTATGAATTTGTACGCCTTCAAAATATCGATATGTATCCGTGCTCCAGCCAGGCAGTACAACACAGAATACAATTTAGTTCATTTTATTCTCTTGCGATTTCCATATTGGAATTCCCAAAACTGTTCAGTTTGACAACGCATCATAAATCAAAAGGACCTACATACAGCTCCGTCCAAAGGAGTTCGATATAAAAATGATATTATATCTCCTTTTGAATAAACGTTTTGTTTTCGTTCGCCGCGTCGTCGCCGCCGGTCCCCGCGCAAATAAATCTCTGTGCCGAAACTTGGTGATGGGCAAATAGGTGTTCCTATTTGTTTTTCCGACAAATACCTCCAAATAGTCAGGGGAACGTTTTTGAATACCGAACATTCTTTTGAGAAAGGAACGTTTTCTTTTTTAAAGGAAATATCAAAGAGTAGCGTAGGCAGGCCTAACATTTGTTGGACCGATGACCTGGTGAAGGTCGCGGGAAGCCACTGGATGGGGGTAACGCAGAACCGGTCGTCGTGGAAATCCTTGGGGAACGCCTATGTACAGTAGTGGATGTCCTTCAGCTGATATGATGATGATGATGATCAAAGAGATTATAATTTTGTGTAGAAAATAAATAAAAGATATATTGTACTGTCCCCAAAGTCATGGCGTAACGGCTAGGGCCGCCGCCTCCTGTCCGGGAGGTTGTGGTTCGAATCCTGCCACGTACCAATGTGATTTCGAATTTAGATTTCATATGTACGTTTATCCGACGCTCTTACGGTGAAGGAAAACATCGTGAGGAAACCTGCACACACTTGCGGAGAAACTCGCAGGTTGTGTGTGAAGTCGACAAACCCGCACTGGGCCTACCTTTATAGCACAAAAAAAATGTGTAACGGTGAAGGAAAACATCGTGAGGAAACCTGCACAGGCCTGCGAAGAAACTCTAAGGTTGTGTGTGAAGTCGACCAACCCGCACTGGGCCCGCGTGGTCGACTAAAGCCTAATCGCCCTGATTCAGGGTAGGCTCGAGCTCCTCGGTGGGGACGTATATGAGCTGATATAATAATAATAATGCCTTGCACAGGCGAAACATGATTGCACTAAAAATTATATTAAACATCCTACCATATCCTACTACCATGTTTGATGCAAATAAATTATCATTTCATTTCATTTCATTACCTTTTGCTACCTACTCCTATTGTATTGGTGATATTTTGGTCATTCTAACAGATATGTTAATTTTTTATACCTCGTCTGAAAGATAGCAAAATAAAGATGTTTTTAAGATAACATGCAAATAAAATGGAATTAAGATTTTTTGTTTTATACTTGCTTTTTTATGCAATGTTTTCGTTAAATTACAAGTTTTATTTTTTATTTTGAAGCATTATATCCACATTTATCAAAAAAATTACAATCTATCGAATCTAATTTATCACTTAGATTGTAACGAAGTTAAAACCAATTTTTTTTCGTTTTATTGATATTTAGATATTTTATAAAAAAATCTTAAAACTGCAATATCTCAAAAATGGGTCACTTTTGCATAAGGTGTTATATGATTTAATTTGTTGCAAATTAACTGATTTATAGCCCCTTTTAAGGATTTGCACTACTTACTAGTAACCCTGTATAATGATGCCAATAATTTAATATAATACGGTCAAAAAAATGTATTGACCAGAGTTTTTTTAGTTGACTGTACAATTTTATTACCTGTAGATATTAACATTATCATACTAATCGTATTATATCGTTTTATTGCTCGGTACGAACAAAATGTAAGTGCTGCTGAAATTGTGAGCATTGTTCGGGCGGCTCGTTGGTCTAGGGGTATGATTTTCGCTTAGGGTGCGAGAGGTCCCGGGTTCAAATCCCGGACGAGCCCAAAAAATAATTTTGCAATCGGTTTTTTGTATAAAAATTAACCTTCCGACCGTTGTTTTAACCCTAGACGCAAACAGAAGTGCCAAGTTTAACATGTTTATCTGTGTATCTCTCTGTGGTATCGTAGTTTCCAAACGGTTGAAACGATTTTGATTTAGTTTTTTTTTGAGAGGTGACGTATTGATCGAGAGTGTAATTAACTAATAGCTGTTTCACGCGGATTCACCCACATGGACAACGTTTCTATGACTTTTCGAGGGTGTGCAGTGCGCGAGCTGCAAGCGGCTCGCGAGCGTGGAAAGAAGTAGCCTGTGTATTAATCCAGGTCGTAATCTGTCTACCTACGTACCAATGTGATTTCCAATTTAGATTTCATATGTACGTTTATACGATGCTCTTACGGTGAAGGAAAACATGGTAAGGAAACCTGCACTGGGCCCGCGCGGTCGACTAAGGCCCGATCGCCTAGTGTGGGCTCGAGCCCCTCGGTGGGGACTTATATGAGTTGATAAGTTGATTGTCCCCAAAATCGAATACATAAGATAAGATAAGAGAAATACTCTTTATTGTACCTAAAAATATACAAAAATTAAAAAAAATAAACACAATGTAAAGCTTAGAAACTATAACTAAAAAATTTAAACAAAATCACAACTTAAAACAAAAACTTATAAGCGGTACAATTTGGGCGGTCTTATCGCTCAAAGCGATTTCTTCCAGACAACCCGGACATTAGCAAAGTCTGATGATAAAAGGTTTATTAAAAGTGGAGAAAAAGACGGTCCTAAGATTTGTAGCAAGTATACGGAACGTCTAGTTTAATGAAACCGTTTAATTAAATAACATAATTATATCAGTGGATACAATAGTAATATTAATGAGATATAGTTCAACTAGTTTAATTAAAGTCTTTCGTAGGTAATCAAGAAACATTTGAATCTAATCGTTAGTTTGTTAGCTTTAGGTTCATGAAATTAGAAGCCATAATTTATCATTGTCTTTAAACTTTATCTGTTTAAGTTACCGCCTAGTTGCTATAGGGATTTTGGAGATATTTTACCTAAAATATAAGTTTGCCGCTTTACTCAGTGATTGTAGAGTAGGGACCAAAATAAGCGACTAGACCCGCAGGCGCAGCAGCGACATTTTCATTCCATATGAACACAGAGACGGTGCCACCTATTCTATCTGAAACATTCAGAGATTTTTTTAAAATTTTATTGTCGCGCCATCTGTGTCTGTGGACACTTTTTACCCGACTGCACAAAGAACAGGTTGTGTCGGGTGTATGTATTTATATCTGTTTCGTTGACTGAGCTTGTAGTCTAAACAGCTTGATTGATTTTGGAGTGCGAGATGTCGTTAGATTTGTCATGATCCCGAAAGTGACATAAAATGAACTTTAAGCCAACTGCCAAAATAAACTTTAAGCCAACTGCCCAAATAAACTTTAAGCCAACTGTCCAAAAAAACTTTAAGCCAACTGCGCAAATAAACTTAACGCCAACTGCCCAAAAAAGGGAAGTAATGTATTAACGCAGTCAGGATTTTTAATTTTAAATTAAATTGGTTAGGTAAATTTGATTACCGCTATCTATCACTATGCAGAGCGGCTTGCTTAAAATGCACCTTTTTTTTCATAACCCCTATAGCTACCTATACTTATGCAAGAGATCAGGAGACTAAATAAAAAACCGGCCAAGTGCGAGTCGGACTAGCACTCCAAAGGTTCCGTAACACCACACTTCTCCACACAACTACATAGTATTTGATAGTATAATGACAATGATACCTATTCAAATTATAATTAAAAGACATCGACTTTTTTGTCCTTTAGTTCGGACTCCTTAGCACGAGTACGACTCACACTTGGCCGATTTTTATTATTTTGTTTGTGGTGGTCCCGAACCGGCCTTAACAGGTCTCTCTCGGAATCCGCTCACCTAGGAATGTGATCGTCATTTTTTTTTTTCTTTTGTTTTGTTTTATTTTTATGTTAGACTCGTGGAAGAAGTTTAGGTTGCGAATCTCAAGACTGGTTTTCCTGAAGGTCGCCTACACTTATTTGTGAAGAACGAAGGTCTCAAATTTCAATCTTTGGGAAACATCTTCTAGCTCAAGAACGGGCCAAAACCAAGCTCAGATGCCCAGTGGCCATAAGTTTAACGTGAGTCAATCCTTGGCTAGAAGCGTTGACAGTTACAGGTTAACAAATATATATCAAACATGAGTTGTGTCCTTCCTTTCTTATGTCAAACGGTTCGCGACACTAGATAGACGAAAGACTTCCCAGTCCATCCACTCCCCTGGGAGACTAAGTTCTTGTCTAGTGTATCTCATAGCCAGGAACTCGCTTCAAGCTAGCTTCTTTTCATGCCCCAAGAAGGGGTTCTATCCTGGGCCCAGATCTTATTGGTATTTAGACATTGAAAGACTAGTTCTTTCATGTCGAAAGCTGTCTTACTCGTTTCTCCACGACCTCCCGTCCTTATGTTGGTATATACATATATATTTATATATATATATATGTACATATACATATACATGTACACAAATACATGTATACATACACATACACATATGTAGGTGTGAGCGTCCTCACTTTGCTTTGGTAGGTACTGATCAGTTTTGTTTAAATTTAAGAAGCTTGGCTTATGAAGGAAGTGTCGTTCCGGGTCGGTTACCCTGATTCAAACTACGTTAACCTACCAATTCTTTCAATACAAAGGTTGCAAAAGTTGCTAGAACCCTACGTGCGCGGTACGCGATGAGTTACAAAATACCGATTGGTATACTAAACGGAAGTACACTCCTCATTGAGGGGAGGACAATAATTAACTTTCAATAATTCGTGTGACCTTCGAACTTCGCCTAATCCTACAGTTCAAATAACGACGAAATAGCGAACTAGTACGGAAGCTAATTTCGGAGTATAAATTCCAAATGATTATTCCATAAATTTTCAACACAATGAGATGGGATTGTGAGTTTAAGTTACCTAATTTAATTGAATGTCGGCCCTAACTTTAATGTGTAAATTATAGGTATTAATTTTAACTATATTAGATAATATATTCCCTAGGGGTTGGCGATTTGTGGGATAAGAAAAAAAGTTGGAATAGGGAGTTAAAAAAAATGGTTTTATTTCCCTTGTGAGTGATTATTTGAATTTACGTTACGGTCGGAGGGTAAAGCTTAGCACACCTCGCTAGCCACTTTGTGCAAAAGGAAAGTTACAATAATTAACGATAAATCCCCCCCCCCCCCCCTCTCTTTGCTTTCTAATATTATTATTACAGACTGAACCAGGCTAGGTATAGTTGTGCTAAAACAGTCCCTCCAATCCAAGACTAGCTGGGCCAAAAGAAAACATAAATTGGCAAGAAAGCAGTCCTGAGAAAAAAAACTTGCCAGGCCATACTTAATTCCTATTAATTAATCTAACATATCCACACAATATAAGACACACACAAAATTATAGCCCCTATAATTTTAATCCTATTGAGTTATAGTACTATGTCATTTTATAGTTAACATTGATATTAAATCGTTATCTTAATCAATCAACTCCCCAAACTAGTGTGACTCAAACAAGTTCAAAGAATTCACTTGAAAACCTTACTTTGATGAGACATTTCATAGCACATAAATAGAACAAAAGGTTATGACAAATACATGCTTATATCCTCGAGCTGAACGAATGCCATGTTTGTAAAAGTAGACACTTTTATTACATCGCTACGATAGCTTCAACCTTGTACGTTAATCAAACTCTAACATTGATAGACATTAATCCAGCTTTAGGTAACTACTACAGTTCAAAACTAGATTACCTGATTTATCTCGTCGTACAGCAATCAGCGTCTCTTTCCACTATTAGATATTTCTTAGAGCAAAAGTTTGAGAAAACCAAAATCTACTTGAAGTTTAATTTACAATAGAATTATTAGTCTGTACTACGAGTAAAATACACTTAATTAACAACAGGTAATGATCAATAGGGAACACGTCTGCTCTCTTTCGAGTCTCTGACACCAGTGTTCCTCCATTTCCATTCCAATCTTTACATCAGCTATCCAGCTACGCTTATCTAATGAAACTATACTAATTAGTGATCTATTTCAATACCTCAAGGTTTATATTAGGCTTAACGCTATTCTGTATCTTCTACGCACATTTATCGCTATTGTTGTACAAACTAGAAGTTTATGATTACACCGATAGAGTCGAAAATCGCACTTTCTCACTTTTTAACCAGAACATTGATTCGTTTTAACACTTGGCACGATTTATAGTCAAGCACACATGTCCGAAGACTGTAGTTTTAGCTTCCTTGATCGATGAGGGACCTCCTGTGGAGGTCCTGTCTCGCGTCTCACGCTCCTACAAGTACAGTCAGAACGCGTGACTTCTGGTATATACTGGTATAAGGGCCATTGGAGCGGCCACCTTCTGGTCGAGATTGCTGTAGTGGAGAACCCATTCGACATGAGAAGAAGAAGCCTTCCCGATCGCACCTCAAGCACGTGTAGGTATGTCCAGCTCTCCAAGGTCAGCTGGGTATGCTCATGATTTAATCTCCGCGCCCTCGGTGTTTGTTAAACTGAAAAATAAAATTTAAACGAGAAAGTATCTGTTTTTCATGATAAACATTTTAGATTACATCCGATGTGTCACTTGTTTAAAACGCAGACTGTAGTAATTTATTCTTTTCAAACGCAAAGACATTTGTGAAACATTCCCGACAAGGACGGTTCGTTGAATTTTTTTTCTACACAACGCCCCTTTGTTCACACGTCAAAATCACGAAATTTATGTTCTGTCGCTGTTAAAATCTCTTGCAAAGTGTTTTCACGCATAAGTATGCTATCCAGACGCTATGAATGTCAACTAATATTTATTTATCGCCCTGAGTCTCGGATTTCTTTTATTTATCTGAATAGAACAAAGTCCACAGAAAGTAATTAAGGTCTAGTGACAAGGAAGTTTTATACACCTACTTTAAACGACCTTATATCCCATTACAATGCCCCCTCAAAATGATAGTTGGAAAGGTAAATTTCTTACTCTCATTTTCAGACCAAAACTCATTTATCCCCGCCTGCTTAGTTCACGTACTTACGCAAGCGCCGGCGCTAAAATCCTTTCAATACAAGCTATTGTTCGAAAAGCCGCAACTCAACAAAGCGCCCCTCATAAAAAGCTTGACGCCGTTTAAGTAGGTTGTAAAGCTACTGTCGCTTATTGTTCTATACGAGTGGGTCGTAAATGACACTACAAATAACACACCTGTGAACCTTCTGCTGTGTTCGAATTTGCCTAACAGGTGTTACGGTCCGTTCTAACTTTCGACCGACTTATAATATCTAAATAAATGCACGGCGTTATATTGTCCGATAATTTCTTTAGTCTCAGGATTTACAAGCGAATATACATTTTCATGAGGTATCGCTCCTACGACGTACGGTCCTGTATACAACCGTGAAAATTTTTTCGTCAATTTCCTTTCCGCTTCTGACCTGGGAAAAGTTTTCAACTTGACGTAGTCGCCTATGTTGAACTGTATCAACCGGTGGTTTTCATTAAACCTGGCCTTCCTAGCATCTGCTGATTTTCTCAAATTCTCTAGGGCCCTTTGTCGTATTTCCTCGACCCGGCTCCCGATTACCTGCACCGACTTATACTTGGCCAGCGACTTGTCGATTCCTAACTCGGTATCGAGGCCCCAGAGGATCTCTTCCGGAGTAAACCCAGTAGAGGTGTGAGTCACCTTATTATAACTGTCTTCAATCAATGCTACTATGGACACCCATTTATAATGATATTTATCACAATAGGCCCTGAACATCCGTCCTAATTCCTTATTTACTCGTTCGGTCGAATTTGGACGAGGATTTCGTACAGAAGTATGTGAATACCTAATCCCCATTCGCGATAACTCGTTTTCCCAGACCCTAGATGTAAATTGGGCCCCGTTGTCCGTCACTATATGTTCGATTTTTAATAATTCGTGGAACTTGCGCACGCACCCAGACACGCTCCTACCAGTTGCTCTCTTAAGCGGGAATAGTTTTATGAATTTACTGAAAGCATCTTGCATCACGAATATGTATTTATTTCCGAACCTACCCGTCGGCAAAGGCCCATACAGATCCGCGAAAACTTTCTCTCCGACTCTCTCAGCGACAACAGGCTTGCAAGGCCCTGAGTGGTGAGCAATCTCATGTTTTGATTTTTGACAAACATCACACCCCCTCAAAACCTCAGTCACCTTTCGCGACATTTTTGGAAAATAACAGCGTTTTTTCAATAAAGCGAGTACCTTGAACCTCCCAAAATGTCCTATCTCCTCATGGATGTTTGTTATCAGTCCCCTTTGTAACGCCTCAGGCGCTACGATTAACCGGTTCCCGGTTTTTGGATTAGTGTGATAAAGGATATTATTTTCCAAACTATAGTTTCGTGTCTTCGTTTTATCGTATGTCGTGCTTTCCCCCCGTAACCCCTCAATTATAACCCTCAAGACACTATCATCATTTTGATGCCTTTCTAGTGCCTCGAACTGCTCTTGAACAAGACGCGAATTGGTGGCGCTGAACAAATTCACCTGTGGACTTTGACTACGTGAGGTGTTTACATCGGTAACACCCTGAATATGTCTAGACAAGACGTCGGCTACAATGTTTTCGGTCCCCTTAATGTATTCTACCCGATAATCGAACCGCCCTAAGTAATTCAGCCATCTAACCATACGTGCACCTAACAGTCGGCACGAATGCAAAAAGGTAAGACTTTTGTGATCCGTACGAATTACTAGCTTAGCTCCTCGTAAATAGGTCTCAAACTTGTTTAGGCTATAAATAATAGCCCATAGCTCTTGTTCTGTAACTGTCCACCTCATTTCCGCTTCTGTCAATCCTTTACTGCAAAATCCAATCACTAACTTTTCACCTGTGTCGGTCAATTGGTATACGCACCCCGCGATCCCTATCGCGCTGCTGTCGGTTTGTAGGTAATAAGTTTTATTCACATCCGGGTGTATTAACATTACTGTTTCAAGGAACAAGGTTTTCACGCGCTCGAAACAATTATTCTCTACCGGTGTCCACCTAAATTTCATATCCTTTTTAAGTAACTCGCATAACGGTTTCGTCTCTTCCCCATATTTCCATACGAATTTGCGAAAATAATTTAGTAATCCCAGAAAAGCTCGCACCTGTTTTACTGTCCTAGGTACCGGGAACTCCCGTATAGCCCCTATTTTATCCGGATCCATCCGTATTCCCGTGGTGTCCACAATATGCCCCAACAGCTTTACGCTTACTTGCAAAAATTTGCATTTCTCTAGGTTACACGTCATATTCGCCTCGCAAAGTCGGCCTAGGACTTGATCCAGGTGTTCCAGGTGTAAATCTAGGTCACCTGCAGTGAACACAACTAAATCATCGAGATAGTTGACACAAAACCCCCTAAGTCCCCCTAGTATTATGTCCATTGCTCTCGAGAAACTAGCCACCGATGTCTTCAATCCTTGAGGTAAAACTTTGTAAGTATAAGTTTTCCCCATAAAAGTGAATCCCGTGTACTTTGTGGACTCTGGTCCCAGTGGCAGCTGAAAATACGCGTTATTAAGGTCAATCAAACTGATATACCTTACCCCATGAAATGACTGTAAAATCTCTGAAGTATTAGGCGGCGATTCAGAATCTCCTATCATTCTCTTGTTTAACTCGCGAGCGTCCAATAAGAGTCTCACTGAACCATCCTTCTTTTTAGTGTAGGTCATGGGACTGCAATAAGGCGTGGCCTCTCGTTTTATAACCCCCAAACGTTCTAATTCTTGAATTTTCTCCTCTACCTGCTTGCGGTGTGCAAAGGGAACTGGGTAGCTGCGTTTCATAAACGGGGTTTCATCCCTCATCTTAATTTCATGTACGTATTTATTGGTCAAACCTAATCTCCGAGTGAATATCGCTTTATGTTTCTGTAACACGGGTAACAATAAGCCCTTTTGTTCAGGAGTCAGTTGTGACGACGTCATAAAACTTTCTACTGTGAGTTCCCTGTCTTGTTCGCGGGACACAGACCCACTTTCACTATCTACCGCGGCCATTGTCCCTAGGAGGGCTTTGTTTCCTTTTATCCCTAGCGCTAATACACTTTCGATTTCGATAGAACTCAAAACCCCTTTTAAACATTCTTTATCGTTCGATGTCCCGATATTTATACTCGTTTTTAAGCCCTGATATTCGAAAGCAAGGCTTTTCTCCCGTCCACAGTCAACTACACCCTTAACCTTTTGTAGCCAGTCGAAGCCTAGCAATACAGAACGCGGTAACTTTCGCAGAACTAAAACAGGTGTTTCTACTTGAGAATTGCCAATTCCCATCGCTAACAAAACCAATTTTCTCACTCCCTCGCTGCGCGACCCAAACGCGCCCTGAATCTGTACAGTAGGTATAGGAATCTCTGGCAAAGCACCCACTTTGGACCTAATTGAATCATACAATTCCGTAGTAATTGCTGTGATTTGGCTCCCTGTGTCTATTAACGCTTGGACCTGCCGGCCATAAACCTCCACGGTAATCTCCGGTAATTTTGGCAGCGAATAGCCCCCTTCTACCCCGTCCTCGTCGTCCGAAGGACTGAATATAGTATGTATGTCTCTCTTCCTTTTGTCACAAGCCAAACAAGGCCCCCCTGCCTCAGCACATAATCTGACGCTGTCTCTATTTCCGCCTAACACCCGTCCTACTCTTGAAACTAAATCTTCGGTTTTCGCACCGACCCAACCCTTCACAGGGCTTCGTTGCCCGTTTTCTGATTTGCCTAAACCATTTCCCGGGACCCATCCGGTTTTTATCATAATATTATAAGCTACACCTATCCCGTGCTCCGAGGTCCTACTATTTCTTACCCCGATTTTCTCGCAAAGCCCGCGTTCTGGCGAACGGTGCATCGTACCGATCCCTAACATTTCCGTGGCTTTGTCTGTTTCTCCCCCCGCATATATCTGACTTTGTACGCCCCCTATATTTGTTTTAACGACAGTCTTACAACCGGGGCTTACTTGCTCGACTGCGGCCCGTTTCCCGCCACGGACGAATTAGGTCCTTTATTCTCGCATGTACTATTCCCATTGTTATTTTGAGAAAAACTCGCTCTACTTGGTCCAGTCTTTGAAGCTGGCTCCCACTTTATGGCTGGTAAGCCCCCCCTACCAAAACCCCCTCGATAGTAAGGTCGCCCGCGACCCCTGCCTCGGCCTCTTACCGCTCCTCGCGTGTTATAAGATGTGCGGCCCTCCAACGCAGCTGCTAACGGTCTACCGTTCCCGCGCATGTGGCTGCTACCCCTCTTATTGTGATACTGCTCACGCGAAACTTGTCCGTACGCACGAATTTCACTAATGCCTCCCAGCTTCCTCGGTATTACATTTTGTTCTAGATTCCTAAGAAAACTAGACGCGGCCAGTATGGAGACTTCCCCCTCTCTAGTGAACCACAACTGCTGTACGTCAGTCGAGAAATGACGCATGACGCAATTAACTAGGTCCCTCTCAAGCATGGGTATCGTCAGAGAGCTCACGGAGTCTACCTGTTCTGCAAAATGTTCGCTCATTGACAACCTCTTATTTGCATCAAAGGAAGCATTCATCAATTTATATTTCGCAGCTTCCTGGTGTTGGTCCCCCCAATAGTTCCTACGGAAATCTATCTCAAAATCTTCTAAGGTCACCCAATTCCTACTATTGAGTTCTAGAAGGCTAAGCGCGGGACCTGACAAACACTCCGTGGCGATGTCAAGCGCTCTATCTTGCGCGTTCACCGAATTTATGTACTTCCGTAACTTTTTTATAAATCTCATGGGATTCAAATCCCCTCTTCCATTAAACGTAGGTTTCTCAACGGTGGGACGTATGATATATACCACACTATCTTTCCTACCGACATCCCTAGTACCAGACATATTAGTCCCTGATCCCACAGCGCTGACCTGCGAGCTAACAGCACCTGAATCGCTAACCTGGCTACTCTCCGAGCGGTTTTCAATCGCGTCGAGTCGTTTCACTACCGCCTCAAATCTCTCCACTAGGAGCTGGTACATGCTACTAGGCACAACCTGCCCTTCATCCATCTGTTCACGGCGAGCCCTCGCCCTCTTTGATCCTTCGACACCCGATAAATCCATACCAGCATCTTTCACGCCTCGCTTCCTACCCCGCTTACTTGCTCCTCGCCCCGACATAGTGCTAGAATCTAATCCGTTACTCTAAATATTCATTTAACCCCGTCCTTTCCCATCTTACATAGAAGAAAAGAAGAAAGAAAAAAAAACCAAAACCCTAACTACAGTCTGCGAAAATAAACAAGTACACACACAGAATAACTCAATACGGTCAATAAGTTATTGTTAACTATTACTGAAGGAGATAATATAACAGTTTTTTTTTGTTATAGTTCAAACCCTGTGTCTCACCCGGGATGGTAAAATTTGGGAGACTCTGCCTTTATTTGGGTACTCCTCCCGAAGCCCTAAGGAAAAAACGCCAGTTCAATGTAATCCTAAAGACAATAATCCAACAAAATGCCTCATCAAAGTAGCCAATGTCATAATTATGTTACATAGCTCAATTTTCAGTTACCTATCCAATAGCAACATTTAAACCCCTGCCTATTCCCGACAAAGCAAAACCACTCTTTACGTAAAATGAATGTCGCGTCACGACGTCCGTGTAAGCACTCCTCACAAATGGCTCAACCGAATTCTATGAAACTTCCCCTTTTGTGTACTAGGTGGAATATGAGAGTAAGCTATATATTTTATCTACATAGTTAGACCACGTTCAAATGACCAACCCGCGTAACTAATTGGACAATCGTTATATAATACCGAACTTAATGTGTTAAGCCCTTCCACGCTTTGCTACGGCACAATAATATACTTCACCGAAACTTTCGATTAGTGCATAAGTTTTGTTATTAATCTGTTATTCATTTCGTACATGCGTTTATTTATCTCGATGTACAATAAATAATTATCTACAGTTGAGTTTGAATTATTTAATTACACAAGTGCGCCAATGTTAATTTACCGTACTGTATTGTGTTGCGGTAAAGAGATGCTAACTAGACCAATTGCTTTACCATTTGTTCGTAAAAATACGGTTAAATATCTGTGTATTTGGGTGTGCAACCGATTATATTTATTTTATTGTATTATTTAACTGCGCACGCATGATGGGCAATTTAATGTATTTATAGGTTTTTTTTTTCACTGGGTCAGATAATAACATGACACGACATAATTAACCTTTAAATATTGATAAAACTACGTCTCGTTGATGTTTGATATTAATTCTCGGGTTGTTTTACTAGGTGTGCGTTAGCATATCGCTAATTTTCCAGAGTCACTGCACCACTTGTGCTGATAAGTAGATGGTCATCCTTTGGGAAGTTAAATTAGGTTTATTTTATTTATTTATTGATTTAGTTAATTATTATTATTATTATTTATATATATATATATTTATTTTTATTTTATTTTTTTATCTGCGCGATAAGATTATTTAGTTTTCTCTGGATAATTCCTATAACCTAAACTTAATAGACTATTAGGACCCCTAATTTTATACGTTGTGTTTACTATGAGTGTTCTTTAATCTAGCCGTTGAAACTGATAACATCAGCAACAAACGTTTTCCTAGATCCTTGGCCACGGCACCAGATGTGGTGGTCCCGAAACGGCCTTAACAGGTCTCTCTCGGAATCCGCTCACCTAGGAATGTGATCGTCATTTTTTTTTTCTTTTGTTTTGTTTTATTTTTATGTTAGACTCGTGGAAGAAGTTTAGGTTGCGAATCTCAAGACTGGTTTTCCTGAAGGTCGCCTACACTTATTTGTGAAGAACGAAGGTCTCAAATTTCAATCTTTGGGAAACATCTTCTAGCTCAAGAACGGGCCAAAACCAAGCTCAGATGCCCAGTGGCCATAAGTTTAACGTGAGTCAATCCTTGGCTAGAAGCGTTGACAGTTACAGGTTAACAAATATATATCAAACGTGAGTTGTGTCCTTCCTTTCTTATGTCAAACGGTTCGCGACACTAGATAGACGAAAGACTTCCCAGTCCATCCACTCCCCTGGGAGACTAAGTTCTTGTCTAGTGTATCTCATAGCCAGGAACTCGCTTCAAGCTAGCTTCTTTTCATGCCCCAAGAAGGGGTTCTATCCTGGGCCCAGATCTTATTGGTATTTAGACATTGAAAGACTAGTTCTTTCATGTCGAAAGCTGTCTTACTCGTTTCTCCACGACCTCCCGTCCTTATGTTGGTATATACATATATATTTATATATATATATGTACATATACATATACATGTACACAAATACATGTATACATACACATACACATATGTAGGTGTGAGCGTCCTCACTTTGCTTTGGTAGGTACTGATCAGTTTTGTTTAAATTTAAGAAGCTTGGCTTATGAAGGAAGTGTCGTTCCGGGTCGGTTACCCTGATTCAAACTACGTTAACCTACCAATTCTTTCAATACAAAGGTTGCAAAAGTTGCTAGAACCCTACGTGCGCGGTACGCGATGAGTTACAAAATACCGATTGGTATACTAAACGGAAGTACACTCCTCATTGAGGGGAGGACAATAATTAACTTTCAATAATTCGTGTGACCTTCGAACTTCGCCTAATCCTACAGTTCAAATAACGACGAAATAGCGAACTAGTACGGAAGCTAATTTCGGAGTATAAATTCCAAATGATTATTCCATAAATTTTCAACACAATGAGATGGGATTGTGAGTTTAAGTTACCTAATTTAATTGAATGTCGGCCCTAACTTTAATGTGTAAATTATAGGTATTAATTTTAACTATATTAGATAATATATTCCCTAGGGGTTGGCGATTTGTGGGATAAGAAAAAAAGTTGGAATAGGGAGTTAAAAAAAATGGTTTTATTTCCCTTGTGAGTGATTATTTGAATTTACGTTACGGTCGGAGGGTAAAGCTTAGCACACCTCGCTAGCCACTTTGTGCAAAAGGAAAGTTACAATAATTAACGATAAATCCCCCCCCCCCTCTCTTTGCTTTCTAATATTATTATTACAGACTGAACCAGGCTAGGTATAGTTGTGCTAAAACAGTCCCTCCAATCCAAGACTAGCTGGGCCAAAAGAAAACATAAATTGGCAAGAAAGCAGTCCTGAGAAAAAAAACTTGCCAGGCCATACTTAATTCCTATTAATTAATCTAACATATCCACACAATATAAGACACACACAAAATTATAGCCCCTATAATTTTAATCCTATTGAGTTATAGTACTATGTCATTTTATAGTTAACATTGATATTAAATCGTTATCTTAATCAATCAACTCCCCAAACTAGTGTGACTCAAACAAGTTCAAAGAATTCACTTGAAAACCTTACTTTGATGAGACATTTCATAGCACATAAATAGAACAAAAGGTTATGACAAATACATGCTTATATCCTCGAGCTGAACGAATGCCATGTTTGTAAAAGTAGACACTTTTATTACATCGCTACGATAGCTTCAACCTTGTACGTTAATCAAACTCTAACATTGATAGACATTAATCCAGCTTTAGGTAACTACTACAGTTCAAAACTAGATTACCTGATTTATCTCGTCGTACAGCAATCAGCGTCTCTTTCCACTATTAGATATTTCTTAGAGCAAAAGTTTGAGAAAACCAAAATCTACTTGAAGTTTAATTTACAATAGAATTATTAGTCTGTACTACGAGTAAAATACACTTAATTAACAACAGGTAATGATCAATAGGGAACACGTCTGCTCTCTTTCGAGTCTCTGACACCAGTGTTCCTCCATTTCCATTCCAATCTTTACATCAGCTATCCAGCTACGCTTATCTAATGAAACTATACTAATTAGTGATCTATTTCAATACCTCAAGGTTTATATTAGGCTTAACGCTATTCTGTATCTTCTACGCACATTTATCGCTATTGTTGTACAAACTAGAAGTTTATGATTACACCGATAGAGTCGAAAATCGCACTTTCTCACTTTTTAACCAGAACATTGATTCGTTTTAACACTTGGCACGATTTATAGTCAAGCACACATGTCCGAAGACTGTAGTTTTAGCTTCCTTGATCGATGAGGGACCTCCTGTGGAGGTCCTGTCTCGCGTCTCACGCTCCTACAAGTACAGTCAGAACGCGTGACTTCTGGTATATACTGGTATAAGGGCCATTGGAGCGGCCACCTTCTGGTCGAGATTGCTGTAGTGGAGAACCCATTCGACATGAGAAGAAGAAGCCTTCCCGATCGCACCTCAAGCACGTGTAGGTATGTCCAGCTCTCCAAGGTCAGCTGGGTATGCTCATGATTTAATCTCCGCGCCCTCGGTGTTTGTTAAACTGAAAAATAAAATTTAAACGAGAAAGTATCTGTTTTTCATGATAAACATTTTAGATTACATCCGATGTGTCACTTGTTTAAAACGCAGACTGTAGTAATTTATTCTTTTCAAACGCAAAGACATTTGTGAAACATTCCCGACAAGGACGGTTCGTTGAATTTTTTTTCTACACAACGCCCCTTTGTTCACACGTCAAAATCACGAAATTTATGTTCTGTCGCTGTTAAAATCTCTTGCAAAGTGTTTTCACGCATAAGTATGCTATCCAGACGCTATGAATGTCAACTAATATTTATTTATCGCCCTGAGTCTCGGATTTCTTTTATTTATCTGAATAGAACAAAGTCCACAGAAAGTAATTAAGGTCTAGTGACAAGGAAGTTTTATACACCTACTTTAAACGACCTTATATCCCATTACAATGCCCCCTCAAAATGATAGTTGGAAAGGTAAATTTCTTACTCTCATTTTCAGACCAAAACTCATTTATCCCCGCCTGCTTAGTTCACGTACTTACGCAAGCGCCGGCGCTAAAATCCTTTCAATACAAGCTATTGTTCGAAAAGCCGCAACTCAACAAAGCGCCCCTCATAAAAAGCTTGACGCCGTTTAAGTAGGTTGTAAAGCTACTGTCGCTTATTGTTCTATACGAGTGGGTCGTAAATGACACTACAAATAACACACCTGTGAACCTTCTGCTGTGTTCGAATTTGCCTAACAGGTGTTACGGTCCGTTCTAACTTTCGACCGACTTATAATATCTAAATAAATGCACGGCGTTATATTGTCCGATAATTTCTTTAGTCTCAGGATTTACAAGCGAATATACATTTTCATGAGGTATCGCTCCTACGACGTACGGTCCTGTATACAACCGTGAAAATTTTTTCGTCAATTTCCTTTCCGCTTCTGACCTGGGAAAAGTTTTCAACTTGACGTAGTCGCCTATGTTGAACTGTATCAACCGGTGGTTTTCATTAAACCTGGCCTTCCTAGCATCTGCTGATTTTCTCAAATTCTCTAGGGCCCTTTGTCGTATTTCCTCGACCCGGCTCCCGATTACCTGCACCGACTTATACTTGGCCAGCGACTTGTCGATTCCTAACTCGGTATCGAGGCCCCAGAGGATCTCTTCCGGAGTAAACCCAGTAGAGGTGTGAGTCACCTTATTATAACTGTCTTCAATCAATGCTACTATGGACACCCATTTATAATGATATTTATCACAATAGGCCCTGAACATCCGTCCTAATTCCTTATTTACTCGTTCGGTCGAATTTGGACGAGGATTTCGTACAGAAGTATGTGAATACCTAATCCCCATTCGCGATAACTCGTTTTCCCAGACCCTAGATGTAAATTGGGCCCCGTTGTCCGTCACTATATGTTCGATTTTTAATAATTCGTGGAACTTGCGCACGCACCCAGACACGCTCCTACCAGTTGCTCTCTTAAGCGGGAATAGTTTTATGAATTTACTGAAAGCATCTTGCATCACGAATATGTATTTATTTCCGAACCTACCCGTCGGCAAAGGCCCATACAGATCCGCGAAAACTTTCTCTCCGACTCTCTCAGCGACAACAGGCTTGCAAGGCCCTGAGTGGTGAGCAATCTCATGTTTTGATTTTTGACAAACATCACACCCCCTCAAAACCTCAGTCACCTTTCGCGACATTTTTGGAAAATAACAGCGTTTTTTCAATAAAGCGAGTACCTTGAACCTCCCAAAATGTCCTATCTCCTCATGGATGTTTGTTATCAGTCCCCTTTGTAACGCCTCAGGCGCTACGATTAACCGGTTCCCGGTTTTTGGATTAGTGTGATAAAGGATATTATTTTCCAAACTATAGTTTCGTGTCTTCGTTTTATCGTATGTCGTGCTTTCCCCCCGTAACCCCTCAATTATAACCCTCAAGACACTATCATCATTTTGATGCCTTTCTAGTGCCTCGAACTGCTCTTGAACAAGACGCGAATTGGTGGCGCTGAACAAATTCACCTGTGGACTTTGACTACGTGAGGTGTTTACATCGGTAACACCCTGAATATGTCTAGACAAGACGTCGGCTACAATGTTTTCGGTCCCCTTAATGTATTCTACCCGATAATCGAACCGCCCTAAGTAATTCAGCCATCTAACCATACGTGCACCTAACAGTCGGCACGAATGCAAAAAGGTAAGACTTTTGTGATCCGTACGAATTACTAGCTTAGCTCCTCGTAAATAGGTCTCAAACTTGTTTAGGCTATAAATAATAGCCCATAGCTCTTGTTCTGTAACTGTCCACCTCATTTCCGCTTCTGTCAATCCTTTACTGCAAAATCCAATCACTAACTTTTCACCTGTGTCGGTCAATTGGTATACGCACCCCGCGATCCCTATCGCGCTGCTGTCGGTTTGTAGGTAATAAGTTTTATTCACATCCGGGTGTATTAACATTACTGTTTCAAGGAACAAGGTTTTCACGCGCTCGAAACAATTATTCTCTACCGGTGTCCACCTAAATTTCATATCCTTTTTAAGTAACTCGCATAACGGTTTCGTCTCTTCCCCATATTTCCATACGAATTTGCGAAAATAATTTAGTAATCCCAGAAAAGCTCGCACCTGTTTTACTGTCCTAGGTACCGGGAACTCCCGTATAGCCCCTATTTTATCCGGATCCATCCGTATTCCCGTGGTGTCCACAATATGCCCCAACAGCTTTACGCTTACTTGCAAAAATTTGCATTTCTCTAGGTTACACGTCATATTCGCCTCGCAAAGTCGGCCTAGGACTTGATCCAGGTGTTCCAGGTGTAAATCTAGGTCACCTGCAGTGAACACAACTAAATCATCGAGATAGTTGACACAAAACCCCCTAAGTCCCCCTAGTATTATGTCCATTGCTCTCGAGAAACTAGCCACCGATGTCTTCAATCCTTGAGGTAAAACTTTGTAAGTATAAGTTTTCCCCATAAAAGTGAATCCCGTGTACTTTGTGGACTCTGGTCCCAGTGGCAGCTGAAAATACGCGTTATTAAGGTCAATCAAACTGATATACCTTACCCCATGAAATGACTGTAAAATCTCTGAAGTATTAGGCGGCGATTCAGAATCTCCTATCATTCTCTTGTTTAACTCGCGAGCGTCCAATAAGAGTCTCACTGAACCATCCTTCTTTTTAGTGTAGGTCATGGGACTGCAATAAGGCGTGGCCTCTCGTTTTATAACCCCCAAACGTTCTAATTCTTGAATTTTCTCCTCTACCTGCTTGCGGTGTGCAAAGGGAACTGGGTAGCTGCGTTTCATAAACGGGGTTTCATCCCTCATCTTAATTTCATGTACGTATTTATTGGTCAAACCTAATCTCCGAGTGAATATCGCTTTATGTTTCTGTAACACGGGTAACAATAAGCCCTTTTGTTCAGGAGTCAGTTGTGACGACGTCATAAAACTTTCTACTGTGAGTTCCCTGTCTTGTTCGCGGGACACAGACCCACTTTCACTATCTACCGCGGCCATTGTCCCTAGGAGGGCTTTGTTTCCTTTTATCCCTAGCGCTAATACACTTTCGATTTCGATAGAACTCAAAACCCCTTTTAAACATTCTTTATCGTTCGATGTCCCGATATTTATACTCGTTTTTAAGCCCTGATATTCGAAAGCAAGGCTTTTCTCCCGTCCACAGTCAACTACACCCTTAACCTTTTGTAGCCAGTCGAAGCCTAGCAATACAGAACGCGGTAACTTTCGCAGAACTAAAACAGGTGTTTCTACTTGAGAATTGCCAATTCCCATCGCTAACAAAACCAATTTTCTCACTCCCTCGCTGCGCGACCCAAACGCGCCCTGAATCTGTACAGTAGGTATAGGAATCTCTGGCAAAGCACCCACTTTGGACCTAATTGAATCATACAATTCCGTAGTAATTGCTGTGATTTGGCTCCCTGTGTCTATTAACGCTTGGACCTGCCGGCCATAAACCTCCACGGTAATCTCCGGTAATTTTGGCAGCGAATAGCCCCCTTCTACCCCGTCCTCGTCGTCCGAAGGACTGAATATAGTATGTATGTCTCTCTTCCTTTTGTCACAAGCCAAACAAGGCCCCCCTGCCTCAGCACATAATCTGACGCTGTCTCTATTTCCGCCTAACACCCGTCCTACTCTTGAAACTAAATCTTCGGTTTTCGCACCGACCCAACCCTTCACAGGGCTTCGTTGCCCGTTTTCTGATTTGCCTAAACCATTTCCCGGGACCCATCCGGTTTTTATCATAATATTATAAGCTACACCTATCCCGTGCTCCGAGGTCCTACTATTTCTTACCCCGATTTTCTCGCAAAGCCCGCGTTCTGGCGAACGGTGCATCGTACCGATCCCTAACATTTCCGTGGCTTTGTCTGTTTCTCCCCCCGCATATATCTGACTTTGTACGCCCCCTATATTTGTTTTAACGACAGTCTTACAACCGGGGCTTACTTGCTCGACTGCGGCCCGTTTCCCGCCACGGACGAATTAGGTCCTTTATTCTCGCATGTACTATTCCCATTGTTATTTTGAGAAAAACTCGCTCTACTTGGTCCAGTCTTTGAAGCTGGCTCCCACTTTATGGCTGGTAAGCCCCCCCTACCAAAACCCCCTCGATAGTAAGGTCGCCCGCGACCCCTGCCTCGGCCTCTTACCGCTCCTCGCGTGTTATAAGATGTGCGGCCCTCCAACGCAGCTGCTAACGGTCTACCGTTCCCGCGCATGTGGCTGCTACCCCTCTTATTGTGATACTGCTCACGCGAAACTTGTCCGTACGCACGAATTTCACTAATGCCTCCCAGCTTCCTCGGTATTACATTTTGTTCTAGATTCCTAAGAAAACTAGACGCGGCCAGTATGGAGACTTCCCCCTCTCTAGTGAACCACAACTGCTGTACGTCAGTCGAGAAATGACGCATGACGCAATTAACTAGGTCCCTCTCAAGCATGGGTATCGTCAGAGAGCTCACGGAGTCTACCTGTTCTGCAAAATGTTCGCTCATTGACAACCTCTTATTTGCATCAAAGGAAGCATTCATCAATTTATATTTCGCAGCTTCCTGGTGTTGGTCCCCCCAATAGTTCCTACGGAAATCTATCTCAAAATCTTCTAAGGTCACCCAATTCCTACTATTGAGTTCTAGAAGGCTAAGCGCGGGACCTGACAAACACTCCGTGGCGATGTCAAGCGCTCTATCTTGCGCGTTCACCGAATTTATGTACTTCCGTAACTTTTTTATAAATCTCATGGGATTCAAATCCCCTCTTCCATTAAACGTAGGTTTCTCAACGGTGGGACGTATGATATATACCACACTATCTTTCCTACCGACATCCCTAGTACCAGACATATTAGTCCCTGATCCCACAGCGCTGACCTGCGAGCTAACAGCACCTGAATCGCTAACCTGGCTACTCTCCGAGCGGTTTTCAATCGCGTCGAGTCGTTTCACTACCGCCTCAAATCTCTCCACTAGGAGCTGGTACATGCTACTAGGCACAACCTGCCCTTCATCCATCTGTTCACGGCGAGCCCTCGCCCTCTTTGATCCTTCGACACCCGATAAATCCATACCAGCATCTTTCACGCCTCGCTTCCTACCCCGCTTACTTGCTCCTCGCCCCGACATAGTGCTAGAATCTAATCCGTTACTCTAAATATTCATTTAACCCCGTCCTTTCCCATCTTACATAGAAGAAAAGAAGAAAGAAAAAAAAACCAAAACCCTAACTACAGTCTGCGAAAATAAACAAGTACACACACAGAATAACTCAATACGGTCAATAAGTTATTGTTAACTATTACTGAAGGAGATAATATAACAGTTTTTTTTTGTTATAGTTCAAACCCTGTGTCTCACCCGGGATGGTAAAATTTGGGAGACTCTGCCTTTATTTGGGTACTCCTCCCGAAGCCCTAAGGAAAAAACGCCAGTTCAATGTAATCCTAAAGACAATAATCCAACAAAATGCCTCATCAAAGTAGCCAATGTCATAATTATGTTACATAGCTCAATTTTCAGTTACCTATCCAATAGCAACATTTAAACCCCTGCCTATTCCCGACAAAGCAAAACCACTCTTTACGTAAAATGAATGTCGCGTCACGACGTCCGTGTAAGCACTCCTCACAAATGGCTCAACCGAATTCTATGAAACTTCCCCTTTTGTGTACTAGGTGGAATATGAGAGTAAGCTATATATTTTATCTACATAGTTAGACCACGTTCAAATGACCAACCCGCGTAACTAATTGGACAATCGTTATATAATACCGAACTTAATGTGTTAAGCCCTTCCACGCTTTGCTACGGCACAATAATATACTTCACCGAAACTTTCGATTAGTGCATAAGTTTTGTTATTAATCTGTTATTCATTTCGTACATGCGTTTATTTATCTCGATGTACAATAAATAATTATCTACAGTTGAGTTTGAATTATTTAATTACACAAGTGCGCCAATGTTAATTTACCGTACTGTATTGTGTTGCGGTAAAGAGATGCTAACTAGACCAATTGCTTTACCATTTGTTCGTAAAAATACGGTTAAATATCTGTGTATTTGGGTGTGCAACCGATTATATTTATTTTATTGTATTATTTAACTGCGCACGCATGATGGGCAATTTAATGTATTTATAGGTTTTTTTTTTTTTCACTGGGTCAGATAATAACATGACACGACATAATTAACCTTTAAATATTGATAAAACTACGTCTCGTTGATGTTTGATATTAATTCTCGGGTTGTTTTACTAGGTGTGCGTTAGCATATCGCTAATTTTCCAGAGTCACTGCACCACTTGTGCTGATAAGTAGATGGTCATCCTTTGGGAAGTTAAATTAGGTTTATTTTATTTATTTATTGATTTAGTTAATTATTATTATTATTATTTATATATATATATATTTATTTTTATTTTATTTTTTTATCTGCGCGATAAGATTATTTAGTTTTCTCTGGATAATTCCTATAACCTAAACTTAATAGACTATTAGGACCCCTAATTTTATACGTTGTGTTTACTATGAGTGTTCTTTAATCTAGCCGTTGAAACTGATAACATCAGCAACAAACGTTTTCCTAGATCCTTGGCCACGGCACCAGATGTGGTGGTCCCGAACCGGCCTTAACAGGTCTCTCTCGGAATCCGCTCACCTAGGAATGTGATCGTCATTTTTTTTTTCTTTTGTTTTGTTTTATTTTTATGTTAGACTCGTGGAAGAAGTTTAGGTTGCGAATCTCAAGACTGGTTTTCCTGAAGGTCGCCTACACTTATTTGTGAAGAACGAAGGTCTCAAATTTCAATCTTTGGGAAACATCTTCTAGCTCAAGAACGGGCCAAAACCAAGCTCAGATGCCCAGTGGCCATAAGTTTAACGTGAGTCAATCCTTGGCTAGAAGCGTTGACAGTTACAGGTTAACAAATATATATCAAACATGAGTTGTGTCCTTCCTTTCTTATGTCAAACGGTTCGCGACACTAGATAGACGAAAGACTTCCCAGTCCATCCACTCCCCTGGGAGACTAAGTTCTTGTCTAGTGTATCTCATAGCCAGGAACTCGCTTCAAGCTAGCTTCTTTTCATGCCCCAAGAAGGGGTTCTATCCTGGGCCCAGATCTTATTGGTATTTAGACATTGAAAGACTAGTTCTTTCATGTCGAAAGCTGTCTTACTCGTTTCTCCACGACCTCCCGTCCTTATGTTGGTATATACATATATATTTATATATATATATATATATATATGTACATATACATATACATGTACACAAATACATGTATACATACACATACACATATGTAGGTGTGAGCGTCCTCACTTTGCTTTGGTAGGTACTGATCAGTTTTGTTTAAATTTAAGAAGCTTGGCTTATGAAGGAAGTGTCGTTCCGGGTCGGTTACCCTGATTCAAACTACGTTAACCTACCAATTCTTTCAATACAAAGGTTGCAAAAGTTGCTAGAACCCTACGTGCGCGGTACGCGATGAGTTACAAAATACCGATTGGTATACTAAACGGAAGTACACTCCTCATTGAGGGGAGGACAATAATTAACTTTCAATAATTCGTGTGACCTTCGAACTTCGCCTAATCCTACAGTTCAAATAACGACGAAATAGCGAACTAGTACGGAAGCTAATTTCGGAGTATAAATTCCAAATGATTATTCCATAAATTTTCAACACAATGAGATGGGATTGTGAGTTTAAGTTACCTAATTTAATTGAATGTCGGCCCTAACTTTAATGTGTAAATTATAGGTATTAATTTTAACTATATTAGATAATATATTCCCTAGGGGTTGGCGATTTGTGGGATAAGAAAAAAAGTTGGAATAGGGAGTTAAAAAAAATGGTTTTATTTCCCTTGTGAGTGATTATTTGAATTTACGTTACGGTCGGAGGGTAAAGCTTAGCACACCTCGCTAGCCACTTTGTGCAAAAGGAAAGTTACAATAATTAACGATAAATCCCCCCCCCCCCCCTCTCTTTGCTTTCTAATATTATTATTACAGACTGAACCAGGCTAGGTATAGTTGTGCTAAAACAGTCCCTCCAATCCAAGACTAGCTGGGCCAAAAGAAAACATAAATTGGCAAGAAAGCAGTCCTGAGAAAAAAAACTTGCCAGGCCATACTTAATTCCTATTAATTAATCTAACATATCCACACAATATAAGACACACACAAAATTATAGCCCCTATAATTTTAATCCTATTGAGTTATAGTACTATGTCATTTTATAGTTAACATTGATATTAAATCGTTATCTTAATCAATCAACTCCCCAAACTAGTGTGACTCAAACAAGTTCAAAGAATTCACTTGAAAACCTTACTTTGATGAGACATTTCATAGCACATAAATAGAACAAAAGGTTATGACAAATACATGCTTATATCCTCGAGCTGAACGAATGCCATGTTTGTAAAAGTAGACACTTTTATTACATCGCTACGATAGCTTCAACCTTGTACGTTAATCAAACTCTAACATTGATAGACATTAATCCAGCTTTAGGTAACTACTACAGTTCAAAACTAGATTACCTGATTTATCTCGTCGTACAGCAATCAGCGTCTCTTTCCACTATTAGATATTTCTTAGAGCAAAAGTTTGAGAAAACCAAAATCTACTTGAAGTTTAATTTACAATAGAATTATTAGTCTGTACTACGAGTAAAATACACTTAATTAACAACAGGTAATGATCAATAGGGAACACGTCTGCTCTCTTTCGAGTCTCTGACACCAGTGTTCCTCCATTTCCATTCCAATCTTTACATCAGCTATCCAGCTACGCTTATCTAATGAAACTATACTAATTAGTGATCTATTTCAATACCTCAAGGTTTATATTAGGCTTAACGCTATTCTGTATCTTCTACGCACATTTATCGCTATTGTTGTACAAACTAGAAGTTTATGATTACACCGATAGAGTCGAAAATCGCACTTTCTCACTTTTTAACCAGAACATTGATTCGTTTTAACACTTGGCACGATTTATAGTCAAGCACACATGTCCGAAGACTGTAGTTTTAGCTTCCTTGATCGATGAGGGACCTCCTGTGGAGGTCCTGTCTCGCGTCTCACGCTCCTACAAGTACAGTCAGAACGCGTGACTTCTGGTATATACTGGTATAAGGGCCATTGGAGCGGCCACCTTCTGGTCGAGATTGCTGTAGTGGAGAACCCATTCGACATGAGAAGAAGAAGCCTTCCCGATCGCACCTCAAGCACGTGTAGGTATGTCCAGCTCTCCAAGGTCAGCTGGGTATGCTCATGATTTAATCTCCGCGCCCTCGGTGTTTGTTAAACTGAAAAATAAAATTTAAACGAGAAAGTATCTGTTTTTCATGATAAACATTTTAGATTACATCCGATGTGTCACTTGTTTAAAACGCAGACTGTAGTAATTTATTCTTTTCAAACGCAAAGACATTTGTGAAACATTCCCGACAAGGACGGTTCGTTGAATTTTTTTTCTACACAACGCCCCTTTGTTCACACGTCAAAATCACGAAATTTATGTTCTGTCGCTGTTAAAATCTCTTGCAAAGTGTTTTCACGCATAAGTATGCTATCCAGACGCTATGAATGTCAACTAATATTTATTTATCGCCCTGAGTCTCGGATTTCTTTTATTTATCTGAATAGAACAAAGTCCACAGAAAGTAATTAAGGTCTAGTGACAAGGAAGTTTTATACACCTACTTTAAACGACCTTATATCCCATTACATGTTGTGTTACCACTGGATGCGGGTAGCGCAGAACCGGTCGTCGTGTCCTATGTCCAGCAGTGGACGTCCTTCGGCTGATATGCTGATGATGATGACTTCAGTATTTGTACCATAATCACATCAAGTTTCACGCTTGTATGTACCTACTACCGTTTTTTTACGATAGAGTTAAATAAAAAATACTTCTGAAGACCTGTAAAAATACGTTTTATACAAGGTGTAACAAAATTGGTGTAGGTCCCGTTAACTGGGGCTTCTACTCATCAAACTGAACAACTTTTTTTTTACGACTTTGCTGAAAACGTAAAAAAATTGTTTACTCTTCATACAAATCTTCATACAAAGATTTTGTGCATTTTAGTACGAAGGGTCCAATTTTTTTTTGAGAATTGACTATGAGTTCCATGGAGAAAGTTGTTCATTAAGACAAGTAGAACCCAAAGTTAACGGGACCTACACCAATTTTATTACACCCTGTATAGAGACCCCCTTACTTTTTAATTTTTTTAGTTTTTAGTATTTTTTATTATATCGGCAACAAAAATACACATTCTGTAACAACTTCAACTCTCTACCTATCACGGTTAATGAAATACTGACAGACGGACGGATAGACGGACAAACAGCGGAGGCTTAGTAATAGGGTCCCGTTCAAGACTTCACCGTGTTACCACTAATTTTATTAAAAAGAGAACAAACCAACCATAAATCAAAACGCAGCCATAAAAGACATCGCCATTTTCTTATCACCATGTCCCTTAGCAGCCAGTAACGATACTTTGATCGCCACTAGGGACAGAGGAGCCATAATTAAAATGTCGTTAACGGCCCACTGGGCTGTATTGGCGGGAAAAATCACGGCACCAAGGAGATTGAGTTAAGAAGACTTTAGTCACGAGTAGCGGGTAGGTAATTGGCTTTAGGGTTGGTGGAAGTCGTTCATAAGCGCCGTATATTGACTTTTTAGCCGATGATAGGCATTAATCTGGTAAAAATCCCCAAGAAACCCATACAATCAGAGCATTACAGTTTTTGACTATTCAATAATTGTACTCGAACTTTACAATACTGATTTATTGATTGAATTGATGAGTTGTTTAGTTTCACGTTTACTCGCTTTTCATTAAATAAAAATTCACCTGTAGAAGAAGTTTTGAGTCCAAGATTTTGATAAAGTCAGAGAAAATCCTTAGTTTTAGAAAAAAGTAATGTTATCAAGATGTTTAACCGCCTCCGTGGCGTATTGGTTAGTTCGCTCGCTTCTCATCAGGAGATCGCGGGTTCGATTCCCGGCGTAGTCAAAAAAAAAGAAGAACTACCTACCTAAATAAGGGAAAAAGGGTTGTCTGCGTAAGTAGGTACATTCATCGTTGGTACTATGGACACTTTTGTCCAGGTGGAGTGTACCAAAACACTATTCCTTTTGAGACCTAACAATGAAGGCTAAAATGTTTGTTTAATTAATTTAGTCCTACTTAATATACTTAAACTTAACCATCTGTTATATGAACAACCGCTCTACTCGTACTTTAGCATAAAAATACCATTCCTTAAAATTGACCAGGCGTCTATTGTTATCCATATTTCTTTTTTTTTTATCCATAATTGGTAAGCCCTTGGCATCATCTCACCTAATGGTAAGTGACGATGATGCCGAATATGGAAGCGGACTTACCAAGATTCCCCAACGCAATGGAGAACTGGCTATGTCTATTGGTACGGCGACGCATTGGAAACTTTGGTCGCAGGGATGTCGATTTTTCTTAGGAATTACAAAACATATGAAAGTGATATTTTGTAACCTGATTCTTCATTTCAATTAATTCATTTTGTTAGTAGCAAAACACGATTCGTGAACTTTTGTAACAGAAAAAAAAATCTATAACAAAGAAACCTCTTTCAAAACAGAGATTTGCATTCTAAAGGCAAACCAGGCCGATTTAGTACCTCTAAGTTTTCTTAGTCGATTAGTCTAAATACACACCTCAATATGCCAGTTGGATTTTTAAAAATTAATTGTAAAAGGCAAAAGCCTGGTTATTTTCTTTAATCTTGACACGTAAAGAAAAAGACAGATAATCAAATCAAATCAAAAGAATTTATTTTAACTAGGTGCTTACACACACTTTTAAATAGTCAAAAAAACTTATTGAATATTAAAAATAATGTCATAATTCATATTACAGTCTCAGGTAATGGTATTTGTTATAGAATCAACATATTATATTATATATTTGTCATTTACATAATCTATTATTTTATAATATCCTCTAGAGCACAAGCATTTTTTGACATGAGTCTTGAATTTATTCTCTGACAAACTAGTTAAATTTTCTGTTTTTTTTTTGTAGAATCTTATACACTGCCCCACAAATGACTTTTCAACCTCACTCAGTCTCGAAAAGGCTATATCTATTTTATTTATAACTGTTCCAATCAATGCCTCACCTTAAGCTTCAAGTGTAATGCGGCCTAGATTTGAAATACGCTGTTACTCATCGTTCGCTATTCATTAGCAATGAAATAACTACCTTACAGTTAGCTTCTTCGCCCACTTCTTGATCCGGTATGACATATTTACCTTTATCGTCACTTGGTCCCTCTTTCTCTAGATGTTTCTTGTTAATTACGAAATACAAAACGGGTGCAATAATATCATTTAAGCAATAAATCTCATTGTATTTAAGTATAGCCTATTTAAATTCTGTTCATGGGTAATATGTCAAGTAAGAAATTATCGATACTAAGCGCCACTCCATAAAAATAACGTAAACTACATGAAAATATCGCAAGCAGTAAATTATTCTCCGTTTAGACCTTGGCGGGCTGGGGGCGGCGGCGGCGGCCCGCCATCAGATTGTATGAGAGATTTATACTTCAATAGGAGCACCCTGTGGCTTTTTTCACGTAAATAACGAAAACTTCCAATTTTTTTCATACTTTGGTACCTACGTACGTACGAAGTAATAAAAAATATGAAGATTATTTTTTGTATATTACATAATGAAGCTCAAAGTATCCCTTCAAAGTCGTTCTCCTTTCTTTCTGTTTCATATTAAAATCTTTTTGGGTTCTGTCTTGGTCTAAGTATTGATTTTTAATTAACGGTGACAGATTGACAAGGTGAGGAAAAAATAGATGACGGTGGAATGTTTTGTGTTTATTTTGGTGATAAATATTTAAATTATAAGTTATCTCATTGTTATATTTTCAGGCCCTGCATATTTTTCCGAGGGCTTTTCACTTCGGCCGCATATTTGGACTCCGGAGGCTATTCCGCCTCTGAATAAGAGCCTGATACGGAGCTATACGTTTTGCCAGCCGCCCAAGACTGCGCCGCACGTTGCAGAGCTTGCCTGAAGAGTAGTTGAATACCGGGACGGAGCTGTGCGTTCTGCCGGCCACCTTTTATTGCTACGCGCGCGGCACGTCCGACTTCTTGCTCCAAGGGAAGTTATTCTTTTCTCATTATTTGTAACCGTGAGCTGCCTTCGAGGCCGTGCGATGCCAAATATAGTTGCTGCCCTGCGGGATTCTGTTTGCCTACATCAAGTGTTACTTCCAGCCTTTAAATTCCTTCACCTCTTTCTATTTTAGCGGACTGTCAATTTTAAATTAATTAAGTATATTGTGTTCCCTCCTGGTGATATTTACAACCTTGGGGTAATTTTGACCCCAAGTAAAATTTATTATTATTTATATTTCACTATTTGGTTTTTTCGTTTCAATACCTAGGGAAGGGCGACGATCGTTTCCTAACCGGCCTACTATTAAAATTTATCTATTTATTATTATTTTTTAATTCAACTAAACTTTTTAAATTTAGGTTTTATCGATGCATGACCTAATTTATGTTAAAACGTGCCTACATCGTTCTCTCGTCATCTTTTTAGTGTGTTTTTCTCTTATTTTTACTTTAAATTGTTTTATTATTAAAGGTATTCTGATTTACCCCAAAATTATTTTTCTTTCGTTATTTTCCTCCACTAGGCCGTGTAAATTCTACGAATAATGTGACGAATTCCTTGAAGGTATTCCCAATTATCATTTATTTTCGTTACAATAAGTGTTGTTTTAGTTGGATACTCATGCGCTACCAGTATTTATGCTTTTGTCTCCAAACACCGGGTTGTCTGGAAAAAATCGCTTTGAGCGATAAGATCGCCCAAATTGTATACCACTATATAGTACGCTCATAAGATTTTGTTTTAAGTTGTGTTTTTCTTTAAATTTTTAAGGTATAGTTTTTAAGTTTTACATTGTGTTTATTTTTAATTAGTGTGTACAATAAAGAGCTATTGTATTATTATCGAACTATCATGTGTTTGTATGGATGTTTATTTGTTTTTCCCACTTTCTCGCCTAAATGACTGAACAATTATGGATTAAATTTGGTAGGTAAATTGATCAAGCACTAGATCAGCACGTAGACTAATTTTCATTCACGCTCGGGAGCTGTTTGTGGCTCGCGCACTGTGCACTCTCGATTACAGTTATAAAAAACTGTATTCACGAGGGCGAAGTCGCGACCAAAACCTAGATAATAATATATTTACACTCATCACTGACTCGCTGATTGATCGCTGACTCACTGTTATAAATTGTTTTTCAACGGGCGCCTTACAACCACTACAGATAGAAGTAAGTAGAAATGAAATAAAAAACAAATATTTCTTTTTTAGCTAAATTAATGAAAACAAAAGAAAATAATCTAAAGTAAAAAACAATAACAACCCACAAAGTTCCCACTGCTGGGGAAATAATGTAAACTACGTAATTAAGAGTATATAAATTCAAACGTAAAAAACTACTAAAGACAGCACAATTCTCTTACATATTTGTTTCATCGACGAAGCCGTAGGCAGATAGGGGGATGTTCAGGGTTGATACCACCCCCCCCCCCAAGTTACAGCCAAGAAAGCCTATCTACCGTACTAAATTTGCTACCTGCGACTTCATTAACAAAATGTATGTGACTTTTTCTACGTCCTGTCCCTCTTCAAAACCAGAAAAACATTCGAGCTAGTTTCGCTCGCTCGCCCTGGCTGGAGTAATTTATTTGAGAGCACGGTTCTCGACTTGGTTGACACAAGCAGACAGTTCATGCCCGAGAATTAGTTTTGAAAGCAGCAGCATAATTAGGTAAGCTTTTGGCTAACTCTGAGAAAAAACGGAACTCAGAGAAGAAAACCGCCTTTTTAACCGCCTCCGTGGCGTAATGGTCAGTCCATTCGCTTCATACCAGGAGGTTACGCGTTCGACTTCCGGCGGGGTCAACTTTGTAAGACTCGGTTTGGTTGGTGGTAGGGCATTTTCATAGCCCGCCTGGCTAGCTACCACCATCTTATCTCAGTCTTGCCTCCAAACATCAGTGTTAACAGCATTGATGTGTTCCGGCTTAAAGATAGGATAGCCAGATCCCCATTGCGTTGGGGAATCTTGGTAAGCCCGCTTCCATCTTCTGCATCATCGTCACTTACCATTAGGTGAGATGATGCCAAGGGCTTGTTTCGATTGAACATTTCTGTTGCGATTCACGTACCTATGATGTGGTAGCTAGGGCAGATGCTATAAAACTCCTTAAAATTCATTCATGTTTTTGCTTGGAACTTCACTTTAGGCAATAAGGGGAAAGTATTTGACAGCAACCGTAACACTGACTTACATTGACATAATGTCACAAAGACTCCAATCCTAAACGATACGAGAGTGACGGTACCAATATTAAATATGTGAAACAATTCGCGACTAAGGACCCTTCGTAACTGAAACTTTGTGACTGAAATGCTTCTACTGTGTCAATTTGTTCCGAAGAATGTACCAGGGATGTACTTAGATGTTAAAAAAGGCCCTTAAATGATCAGATTCTCATAAACATTAGAAACATGACTCATGAATTTAACAGAGAGGCAACCAAGTCAAGGGCGAAAATCAGTAGCCAGACCAGCTACTCAGTACAGCTGAAACAGCAATACATGAAGAGCGAGATAGATGCGATGGCCGAAATAGCGATAGGTTAGAGTAGGATACAAGAAGTTGTTATAAAATCTTAGGTTTTTTACACTTTTTCGAAAAAAAAGCTTGGATGATGGACTTGCGTTTTGTTCGCCGCCCGCGGCGGACGTGTGCGCCGATTCCATACTAGTTTCGGGGCCGCCTTTTTGAAGGCAGTCTTTACGATCAACACATCGTCGTGTGCTTCGGACGTGTATCGCGGCGATGGAGAAGCACGCAGGATCGCAGCCGTGGAACTCGGACAGCCGACAGGAAGCGGTGTAACTCGGTCAACGTGCACGTCTCCATCGTCGGGAAACCAACGTAGCCATACACGTCGCGGCCCGACTGCTACGGACGATCGATACCGTCGTGTCGCGTGCTTCGGATGGTGACCCCGGCGATGAATCTGCGTGTGGAGGCGTCAACGTTACCAGAAGCATGCCGCCCTTACGTCCTCCGGGCCACATGTGGAGGATGTACACCGACATTTGGCGCGCCATTCATCGTCGGGGAGCCACTCGTCGGTCTGCGGCACTTACTAGTTTCGGGCTGCCTTTTTCAAGGCAGCCTATTGCGGTCATTACCGTCTCTCTCTCACCTCTCAGTTTATGTGCCATCTCCGCATGGCACATTCCCATGGGAGGGGCCACTGCATTGGGCGCGCCGGCTATATACACGGTGCCTTTGGTGCAACCCCTCTCTACTTACGCACCCACACCCTTCCCTAAGGGTGTGGGTCGCACCGATGGGCTTTTGAGGTGGCCTATGCTGCCCTAGGTGTTTAGTGGGTAGTGTGGTCTTTGGGCCTGTGCATATTTACTCATATATACCTTATGTGTATAACGGGTACGTATGCATATAGGTGCAGAGCTGTGAGCCCCACATAACGCATGGCAGCTTCGGCTGCCACTGCGTATGCGTAAATGCATTCACCTCCTCCCCTTCAGGGGGGGAAAACCCTTTTTCATAAGTTTTTTGTAATAAATGGTTATGATTTTATGTGTTTTACTCAGCCAATAAGACTACGTATCAGGAGAAATAGGTATTATAGTAAGAGATGCTAGGATATAAGCTAGGCAAAATGCTAAAGTGTAAAAATGAATGTAAAAAGTACTATTGTTTGCAAATAATTCCTTTTTTTAAGTAAATTGTATTTAATATTAGGATAAAAAAGGTGCATTATGGTAGGAAATAACGTAGTCTATCTAGAACACACTTGTTTATTGTTATCAGTAGCCTAGACTAAAAAATGTGTTACGAAATAGGACCCACGATGGTAAAAATGTACGAAAAAAATGAGTTAAAAAAACTTAAAAACCGACTTCAAAATGAAATTCACTCAAAAGTATGAAATAATATTATTATACTTAGATACACGACATTAACCAACAATAATAACGAAATCAACGGTTGGTACGAATTAAATTAGAGGCCTAAAATTTTTTTTGAGGTCGGTACCAGCACACAGCTACTTACGTTTCAAATGTTTTAGATTCGATGGCATTGCTGAAATCGACCTCAAAAAAATTTTAGGCCCCTAATTTAATTCGTACCCACCGTTGATTTCGTTATTGTTGGTTAATGTCGTGTATCTAAGTATAATCATATTATTTCATCCTTTTGAGTGAATTTCATTTTTAATCGGTTTTTAAGTTTTTTTAACTTTTATTTTAATTTTATTTATTTTTAGTGATAACACTATCTATCTAACAACAGTATACCCAATCACCCACTCGCCAATAGGAACCACTCAACCATAAAGCATGTGTTTCATTAACAGATACAGATTCCTGTAGCTTCCATCATCAGCTCATCTGAATAACCTGAAAGTCTATCGATCTACACTTACCTACGTATCTACGAAAAATATTTCAAGAATTATCCTTCAACTCCTAACCGTTAAGGAGTTGTACCTTCCTTCATCAGCTCATCAATATGATATGATAACTAACAGACGCCAAAACTTGAATAGTTTTAGGAAATACATGCAACACGTAATATGTGCCTATAAAATTTGAGGGTTGTTCTCTATTTCCCTGGGATCCCATCATCAGATCCTGACTTGTTGACAATGGGACCCCTTCGGGAGTATACTCTTTCGAATAAAAAAATAATTTTGAAAATCGGTTCACAATCGGCGAAGATATCGCGTAACAAACATACAAAAAAAACATACAGTCGGATTGAGAACCTCCTCCTTTTTGAAGTCGGTTGAAAATAGGGTAAAATCGTAGGTGCTCTCCTTGCGGTATTGCTGAAACCTAAGGACCTCGGGCGACTGTTAACGGTCGATATTCAGTTCCGATCCAGTTCTTCCTGGGAAAATAAGATGAAAAATTGGAAGAAAGAAGAAAATAAATACCGGGAAATTCCCTAAAGAGACACCCTGTGTTTTTCTGTAGTTTACCCCCAACAGTTACTATTGCTGGGCAGTGCTAGTCTAGACTGTTGAGGGATCAAAACAAACGGCGCTCTTTATTTAGCAGTGGGCTAGTGTGGGTTTACAAACTTTTTTGATGCATTTTGACTGCATTCTTTGTGAAAATTTCTTAGCGCTACAATTATAAGTAGAAAAAGTGTTACATTATTGAATTGAAGTAAAAAACACGTAGAAAATCTTTAGGACATCATGAATTTATACTTATCTTAGAACAAGCTAATCGAGCACTGTTTCCTCGTGGTCATACTATACAAATTTCTGTTTAAATAAATACTTTTTCATGAATAGAGTGCATAAACTAATTGAATTGACAATAAAAAAGGTATTGACTGCCATAGTGTCATTTCATTTTCAAAGCCTAAGAAGGCAAAGAAATTACAAATGTTGCGTTCAAAAAATGTTCGACAGGAGTTGAGAGAGTCTGAAAACTCGAGGTCCTAACTATAACCTTCCTCTGGCCCTGTTATGTTTGTTCCACATAACAACTAGTTTATTGAGTGAGCAGTATGACAAGACACTAGACAAGATTAATGGCGTGATTTGCGCTAGATGTGCCCCGCATGTTACAGTTCAGACTAGATGATATTGCTCTTCTGTTTGGCATTTGCAGGTTAAAGGATCGTGGGTAACGCGTGACGTACAATAAAATCTATATATAAAAGAAAGTCGTGTTAGTAACACCATTTATAAGAACGGCTGGACCAATTTTTGAGATTTTTTTGTCTTTGCATTTGTCTTCGTCCGGAAAAGGATAAAAGGTATGAAAATATGATATTCAACAATAAAAAATATCAGTCAAAAATAATTGTTTTTAAGGTAGGGTAGGGTAATGTAGTGTAGGTGTAGTGTAGTTAGGGTAGGGTAGGATAGGGTAGGGTAGTGTAGTGTAGGGTAGGGTAGTGTATAGTGTGGTGTAGGGTTGGGTAGTGTAGGGTAGGGTACGGTAGTGTAGGGTAAGTTAGGTTAGTATGGGGTAGGGTAGTGTAGTGTAGTGTAAGGTGGAACGAAGTCCGCCGGGACAGCTAGTCATTTATAAATAAACTGGGTAGTTTATGCGTCATAGACTTAACTCGTTTTACAAGATTTAGAAAAAGATCGTCGAATTGAAATGAGAAAAGCAAGTTGATATTCAAACCGGCCAAGTGCGAGTCGGACTCACGCACAAAGGGTTCCTTACCAATATCTATAAAAATCACGTTTGTCGTATGGGAGCCACGCTTAAATATTAATTTAATTTTAATTTAATTATTTATTTTTAAATTGAATAATACAACTCAATATTCTGTGAATATTTCAAGCGTCTACCTGTTTCGGTTATCAATATCGAGCAAAAACGAGAAAAAAAATCACGTCTGTTGTATGGGAGCCCCCTTAAATATTTATTTCATTCTGTTTTTTAGTATTTGTTAAAAAAGCGGCAACAGAAATATATTATCTGTGAAAATTTTAATTGTCTAGCTATCACGGTTCATGAAATACAGCCTAGTGACAGACGGACGGACTGACGGATAAACAGACGGACAGCGATGTCTCAGTAATAAGGTCCCGTTTTTACCCTTTGGGTACGGAACCTTAAAAAGAGCTATAGTTACAAATAATATTGTTTTCTTTTACTGAAAATTTAAATACACTGAACTGAAATTTACCTGAAAGGAAGTAACGATGTAGTCGAGGATAATACACGTAAACTCAAAAAAAAAAATCGAGACCTACAGTACTCGCATATGATGTGTAACAAATCACTGTTACACATTTCCGTCCCATTTCACGAAATCACTCACACAAATTGCAGGAAAGCGAGAGCAAAGCTCATTCGTCAGATCGAATAGCGCGCGCTTTCGCGACTTCCTGTTACACATTTCCGTCCCATGTTACACATTTCCGTCCCATTACACGAAATCACTCCCACAAATTGCAGGAAAGCGAGAGCAAAGATGTTACGCATCAAAAATCCTATTTACTCTCGCCTTGAAGGCCCTGAAATGGCAAGAATCTGGAAATACTGACGCAGGCACGGAATTCCACTTCATCGCTGACTTACGATGCAAGAACTACTACGAAAAACTTCAATTCAGTGTCCCTTATTCGTACGATCTTCTACGATTAAGCTTGACACTTTATGCCATATACGAAGAATTGATCAATATGTTTGTATTAATCCGTGGGCATTAAGATTAATTAAGATGACATGCCTGATTTATTGCTAAATATATAGAAGACAAGGATTTATTATTGTTTCATTCTTGGATTCATTTGATTTATAAGTATATTCAGTTCTGTATGTTACTATTGAACACACACACTGTGGCACATAGCTCGTAGAACAGATGGCCGATGGGGCAGTAAAGTTCTCGAGTGGCGACAGCACACCGGAAAACGTAGCGTAGGAAGGCCTCCCACTCGGTGGACCGACGACCTGGTGAAGATCGCGGGAAGCCGATGGATGCGAACAGCGCAGGACCGGTCGTCGTGGAAATCCTTGGGGGAGGCCTTTGTCCAGCAGCGGACGATTTTTGGCTGATATGATGATGATGATGATGTTACTATTATTACATAACACAAAAAGTAGGTATCCCCACAAACTATGATCCACTTAAGTATACTTTAAGTTAAGTATACTTGCAGGTACTATTATGCCAAATGCGTGCCTGGCGTGGCCCTAAAGCTGCATACGTGAGGATATGCTTGCAGTGACTGAAATTGCTATACAGATCGCGAAGTATCTTCTTGTCCACCAAAAGTAAAGTGATTTCAGCGAAAAGGCGTTCGTAAACTAGAGACGATAAGTGTTTTGCAAACCCTTTAAAAAAATTATATCCTTTTATGAAGAGTTCCCCGTTTTACCCAGTTTCGTAACAATTTTCTTTTAACATGATAGTTTTAATTGGAAATTTTAAATCATTAAACAACAAAAAAAATGCCTTCAAACGCACTAGTCGCCACTACGACTTTTGAAGGTTCCTCTCGATTTATCTGGGATGCCATCATCAGATCCTGGTTTCCTTAGCATGGTACCAGACTTGGAATATCTCCTTTCAAACAAAAAAAGAATCATCAAAATCGGTTCATAAACGACGAAGTTATCCGCGAACACACATAAAATATATATATATATATATATATATATATATATATATATATATATATATATATATATATATATATATATATATATATATGGTCGAATTGAGAAACCTCCTCCTTTTTTGTAGTCGTTTAAAAATGTCTGTGAAACTTGCGTGGTCGTATTAATCGCGCAAGTGACAGACTACAAATATGGCTGTTACACAGTCCTACAGTCGCGGAATATCAAGAGTTTATTATAACGGTGAGCTGTCCGATTGAACGGACAAACTGATCGGACCACGTGGCCGAAGCGAGTTTTAACGACTTGTGATTTATTGGATTCACGATATTTCTTATCTGGCAACAGCAGTTTGATGGTAACCATTCGCACATCTACGTGGCAACACAGCTGAGAGTTGTTAGTGGAATAACGTTGACACAATGATCAGGCGTGTTTGGACATGACTTTAAGCTATCTTCAAGTCTTTATCTATGAAATTTCCGATTCAGTTTTTGAAATTCAATGTCAATTTTTATTGAAAATAAAAAAGTTATTGTTTTCTTATTATTGACCTTATGGCGACACTACATAAGGTATTTTATTAGTAACTAGTGGCATGTCTTTCATGTTCCAATCCCCTGAGCTATGTACCATTGAATGGAACAAAGGCACTTGTACTATTATTATCATTACTGACTAAGGCGTTTCTTAGTGGTCAGATGGGACAATTTTTTAGACTAAATAATTTTATTGAATTTTCCTGAAAGTGACGAAATCTTATGCGGGATATTCCCAAATTTGACATTAGTAACGAAAAAACTGCTACGATAACTCTAGAGTTTTAAAATTTAAAATGTTTATTTTTTGCCTCAATAAAGGCGATTTTTTTCAGGTGAAAAAAACCGACTTTATGGGGTTAAAGTCACCGTCCTCTCTAAATATCTAAACAATAGGCATATGTTTAATTACTTACTAATAGTTTAATGCTATTTTTAAAAATAAATTGTGTTTTAATAACTATAATAGTTCTTAATCGTCATAGAAGTTAAGTCGTCGAAGGGTCGTTCCTTTTCCTCTAATATGGTTGATGGGAGCGATGGCTGACTCTCGATCACAGATAAGAAAATTGTTTTCCGCCTCTCGATGGTGATGGTGACCGGGTGATGTCCGGGTAAACTGGCCTACTCTTGTCAAAGGTATCAATGACATTCAATAATTTTATGTATGACTTTTCGTGTCATATTGTTTTTATGTTCTAATGACATAATTCTGGTTTATTTCTGGGATTTAATTTTGACATTCACAAATGAAATTAAGAAATGACTATTTTATGACTATCACAAAGAGTGTAATTTTCACCTATTTTGAATAAACACTATCTTGAATCTTGAATCTAATAATAATTTTAATCTTTTACAATGCGGCGTACTTTATTTCAGCCGAATTGAAATCTGTCTGAACGTGAGGTAGCCGCATTACAAAACAGCGACGTTTTTAAAGTGGCGCGCCGTTGTGTAAAACGGATAATTCTACGATATGGCTGCCACATCAATACTATTCAAGTATAATGTTGTCGTCGCGCTATTTTTTTTTAGTCACAATTGGTAAGCCCTTGGCATCATCTCACCTGATGGTAAGTGACGATGGTCCCGAAGATGGAAGCGGGCTTATCAATATTCCACAACGCAATGGAGAACTGGCTATCTTATCTTCAAGCCGAAACACATCAATGTTATTAACACTGATGTTTGGAGCAAGACTTAGATAGGATGGTGGTAGCTAGCCAGGCGGGCTTAGAAAATGCCCTACCACCAACCAAACCGAGTCTTACAAATCGAACCCGCCGGGAATCGAACCCGCGACCTCCTAGTTTGAAGCGAATGGACTAACCATTTGGAGGATAATGGAACTCTTATTTTACATCGTAAACAGGAAAGATGACAACGGTAATTGTAGGTTATCAGTAACCATTATTTAAGTATCATACATGAACTTAGGTATCATGTTTAACCCTGCAATGGTCGCGCGGATTACATATGTAATCCCTACGAATAACTTATTCGTAGTGTAATCTACGGTAATTAAAAATGAAATTATTCATAAACAGTTCAAGTGTGTTACACAGGATTCCGTGTACTTTGAGTATAAATACCCCACCCCTCACTATTTATTTCCAATAATATGTATGTAGTTCCTGTTTAGAAATTAATAGTTGATTTGTCTTCGCAATAAGCGTTAACGCGTATTAAGGTCTCGTATAATCCAAAGTAAATTTTCAAAGACGATTTATAAGAAGTTTGCGTTTTAGTTCATTTTGACAAAAATGTTAATTGTTCTGTTCAGTTTCTTATTATAATTTAATTTTAGATAAGGGTTCTTGCCACTTTTCAATAGAAAAAATATAATATAAATTAATCTTATTAAAAAAATTCAAAACAATTTGGCATCCATAAGTAATCCACGTACATTACTTACCGATTGCTTTAACGGTGAAGGAAAACATCGTGAGGAAACCTGCGCACGCCTGCGAAGAAACTTGAAGGTTGTGTGTGAAGTCGACCAACCCGCACTGGGCCCGCGTGGTCGACTAAGGCCTGATCGCCCTAATTCAGTGTAGGCTTGAGCCTCTCGGTGGAGACGTATGTGAGCTGATATGATGATGTAATCCACGCGACCACTCAATAGACTTTTGGGGGAGCGACCACTGCAGGGTTAAAAGTATCACACTCCACTGTCGTAACTTGAATGGGTTTGACTTTTATTTTCATTTACCTTGACCGTTTCCGCGCTTCGCGACCCGTTGCCTTTAGCACGTTAAGTTGTTGGTGTCGGTTGCTATAATTTAAAAAATACCTCATCAACCTGATTCGTTCGTTCGTTCTTTGTTTTCCCCAGATCCCTAGGGAGCCCGCGTGGATATTTTTATGGCTGTAACCGAGGATGCAAGGTGCATGAGCCGCAAGCGGCTGGCAAGCGTGAAATCAAGTTTTCCTAGACTCCTCAGGAACTACCCATTTCTTCGAGATAAAATATGTCCTTTATTGCTCTGTGCCAAATTATATTTTAAAGATGTAATAAATAAATACTTTGTTTGATCTCTTTTACAATAGGTTTACGATACTACTTACAATCTGTATTACATTTGTAGAAACTAAACAGGGTAATATATTTTTAGTATTATTATAAGCTTTTGTATAGGAACCATGTATTTTTCCGGTATAAAAGTCAGTAAGTAGTTAATCTAGTGCTTATATCTCTACCTACCGAATTTCATTCAAATAATTTTAGCCGTTTAGGCGTGAAGCAATTTGTATGCAATAGTAGCTATCCTTCAGGAACTTTTATTTTTCTGGAGTAAAATAAGCCTATGTGTAAATCTAGATCTTGATCTATTTACCTGCCTACCAAATTTAATACATAACCGTTAGGCCGTTTAGGTATGAAAGTGAAACAAACAAACATTATATCGCGTTTATAATAATGTGTGTTATTTAATCTTACACTCTATAAATTGTTAGTATAAATCTTGGATAGCTCGGATAATTGTTAGTATAAATCTTGGATAGCTCGGTTAATTGTTAGTATAAATCTTGGATAGCTTGGTTAATTGTTAGTATAAATCTTGGATAGCTCGGATATTTGTTAGTATAAATCTTGGATAGCTCGGTTAATTGTGCCACATGATAAGAGAGAATACCTAATATAAACTTAAAAAAATAGGAAATAAATACCTAAAAAAAATAAATTTGTAGGGATCCGTACTACGTCATGGGACCCTATTACTAAGCCTGCGCTGTCCGTCAGTTAGTCTGTCTGTCTGTCTCTCTGACCTTTAAAGAGCTGTATTTTTGTAACCAGTAGCCGAAATGTTCACGTAGTATATTTTATTATAGGAGGTTTATTATGAATTATTAAAAGTAATAAATGTTAAAAAAAGAGTGTGTAGTTTTATGAAACCATGGTAAAAGTGAAACTTTTTTTCACATAATAGACATTTACAGAGCACGAAACGATCATGGCTGCTCTCGTCTTGGAGCTACGGTACAGAGGACGAAACGATCATGTAATAAAAGTTTAATTCCTCTTGGAACTACGGTACAGAAAACGAAACGATTATGGCTGCTCTCGTCTTGGAGCTACGGTACAGAGGACGAGACGATCATTTAATAAAAGTTTCACTCCTCTTGGAGCTACGGTACAGAGAACGAAACGATCATGGCTGCTCTCGTCTTGGAGCTATGGTATAGAGGACGAAACGATCATGGCTTCTCTGACGAAAAAGTTCGAGACGATGTAATAATCTCTTTGCCTTCACGCAACACACAGACGAAAAAGCTTGAGACGATGTAAAAAAATTTAATTTAAAACGGTAATACATGCGTTAAACTTGGTGTGATCATAAGTTGTATTAAAACTGAAGTAAAACAACAAAAAAATTCTACTCGCGCTAAGGATCCCAAACTGAATCTAAAGTTATTTTTCTGTCGCTCTAATTGATTTGGTTTGTTTGAAATGAAAAGGTATAATTGTTGTACTCGTGTGGAGAGGTGTGGTAGTATGGAACCCTTTGATATTAAATTTTAGGTATATCGGTTGTATAAATACGAAACATGAACGATTTAAATTGAGTTCGTAATATTTTATTTATTTCCCGGAAATTACAAAACGTACTAAGCCCATGATTAGCTTTATTTCCAAGATTGGATCAAAGATAGAAAATGATTTATGCGTTCAAATTGGCTAATTTGTGATTTTTTGCGATCAATCATTTTGAATGGGCGTCCAATCAAGGGAAGCAATGATCCATGAGATATTACGCGATTTGGAAAATGAGGATTTCAGAGGGGTTAAGGTTGACATTGAAGTAATGTCACATTTTTGTCCTTTGCCGGGTCGTTCCTTTCCCTCTAATTTGGTTGATGGGAGCGATGGCTGACTCTCGCGTTATACTCGTGACCGGGTGCTGTCCGTGTGAATTGGCCTGCTCTTGTTAAATGCATTCAATGATTTATAAGTATAACTTTTCGTGTCATATTGTTTTCATGTTCTAATGACATAATCTGGTTTATATCAAGGATTTAATTTTGACGTTACTAACTAATTATTGTTTATTTCTTGGTTCTTCACAAATGACATTGTTATTATTATTTTATGACTATCATAAAGTGTGTAATTTGCATCTATTTTGAATAAATATATTGAATTGAATTGAATACCTATCCTACAATTAACGTACTATCCGTGGGATTAAGTTAGTTATGGCTACAATTTAAATTATTCTACATCCAGTAAGCTCGTGTCTCTTACATATTTTTTGGATTGGATATCTTCCAACTCAGGGAGCTGCACAAGTTGCATTAAAATTAGTTAATTTATTTTCGAGAAATTAACAAAAACTTGGCAAGAAATTTAATTGATGTGACTAAAGTCGGTTGTCTGTAACGATTTATAGCGCTTCATTTATAGTTTTGTAATATTTTGGTTTTAGGTGACGCAAACATCATGTCAAATATTAACCAAGAAACTACAAGTTTTACATTGTGTTTATTTTTTAATTTTTGGGTACAATAAAGAGTATTTATCTTGTCTTGTCTTGTCTTGTCTTGTCTCGTCTCGTCTCGTCTCGTCTCGTCTCGTCTCGTCTCGTATTGTCTTGTACAAAACAAAACTGCACAAAGTGTGATGATTGTGTGTTCTTGATGGTGGGCTTCTTAGCATCACTCGCCGACATTTTACCCGACTACGAAAAAAGAGGGTTATGTTTTGACAATCTATGTATGCATGCATGTATGTATGTATGAATGGATGTTATCTGTTCCCTCGTATTTCCTAAACCACTTAACCGATCGATCTTGAAAAATGTGGTGTCATTGGATTCGTGCCACCGCTCCTCGTGTAATAGGATATATCATCATATCAGCTCATATACCTCCCCACCGAGGGGCTCGAGCCTACCCTGAATTAGTGTGATCGGGCTTTAGTCGACCACGCGGGCTCAGTGCGGGTAGGTCCACTTCACACACAAACTTTGAATTTCTTCACAGGCGTGTGCAGGTTTCCTCACGATGTTTTCCTTCACCGTAAGACCGTCGGATAAACGTACATATGAAATCTAAATTCAAAATCACATTGGTACGTGGCAGGATTCAAACCACGACCTCCCGGACAGGAGGTAGCAGCCTTTTCCGTTACGCCACCGACGCATTACGCATAGGATACTTAAAGCATTTAAAAAATCAATGTAGCAGATTTTATAGGTGATTTAAACAACAAAAAAAAATTGTCTCTTTCTCTTTTTTTTCTCTCGCTGCTTGTGTGACAGAATTAACCATACTATCTGTGGGATAGACGGTGTTCTTGATGATGGGGCTTCGCATCACCCGCGGTCACGTGCAGGGCATTAAGATTACATCTGCGAACGTGTGCAGCGCAACTTTTTATACGTAGGTATCTAGATTCGGATGTGCAGGTGTTTTCACTACGATGTTTTCCTTAATTGTTAAAAAAAATCGGTATTATATGTACGTTAGTTTTTTTTAAGCCGGCTAAGTGCGAGTCTGACTTGCGGACTTGAATTTTTCGTACCACCACACCTCGCCGCACAAGTATAGCAATGATTGATACCACCGATCATACAAATAAGGTTGGATTGGAAATGTGCGCTGGGCAGGCGCGCCACAAGTAAGATTAGACAGTCATACTTAACCAAAGCACGCGTTCATACTTTTTATTTGCGTGTGGTTGTTTGTAACGTACAGACTCTCGAAATGGTGTGAGACACAATTGCAGCCCTGTGTTCTAAGTGTGCATTGTTTGTTAGTGTGCGCAATTCGTGTATATGTATTATTATTGCTTGTGTAGTGGAGTTGATGGGTGGGAGACAGGCGGCGACGCTGGTTTTCAAACAAAAGTGTGACTATTGCCAATCCAACCTTATTTATGTTATCCGTGATTGATACCTATGCATTTCCAAGAAAAGCGCAAGTGACAGAAAAAAATTTCGAAGTCAACACGGAACCCTTATAGTTTCGCCACGTCTGTCTGTCCGTCTGTCCGCGGCTTAGCTCAAAGACTATTAGTACTAGAAAGCTGAAATTTGGCTTGGGTATACATATTAATCACCCCGACAAAGTGCTACAATTAAATCTTGAAAAAAATTTTTTTTGGGTAACTCCCCTACATGTGAAGAGGGAGTGAATTTTTTTTCGTTAACGTACCCTATCATGTGGGGTATCGTTGAATTGGTCTTTCAAAATAATCAATTTAAAAGGAAAACTATCAAGGCCTCGGTTTGGTTGGTGTAGGGGCATTTCCATAGCCCGCCTGGCTAGCTAACACCATCTTATCTAAGTCTTGTCGTCAAACATCATTGTTAACATTGATGTGTCCCGGCTTGAAGATAAGATAGCCAGATCCCCATTGCGTTGAGGAATCTTGGTAAGCCCGCTTCCATTTTCGACATTATCGTCACTTGTCATCAGGTGAGATGATGTCAAAGGCTCACCTATTGTGAATAAAAAAATGGAGTTGGTGGGAAGGAGTTACCTTAACGGGATTACGTTTGCTATTCGTGTTTGGGAGTGTTGAATGGAATCTTCTTGAGATACACTTTGGCCCTTGATAGTTTTCAAGTACATTTTTTCCGTTAATTAAATTTCACTCGGTCTAATAAGTTATAACTTCTTATAGAGTCATTCGGGGTAAGAGCACGCGGCGGTTAAGAGATCGCAGTGCTCAAATCTATGCGAGGAATTAAGGGACAGGGGGCATGTATATGACAAAATCAGAGGCGAGCGAGCGGCCATATTGAAGCCAGGCGTTAGGTTGCTGTGCGGCGGTTTTGTCAAAAAAAGTGTGATTTTCGGTGTTTGACATGTTGATTTTTAATCTACGGAAAAGTTAATAGCCTCGATGACCATAATAGTAACGTGGTAAGTAGTTTGTAGTTGTAACACTATTAATGTACTATTATTAGCCAGTGAAAATTTAATGTTATTACAGATAACATTAAATTTTCACTCGCTAACAAACAATAAACTCGATAAAATACTTGTTTTTTGGTTGGTTTTTATTTGGCGGGTTGCGCACCACGCCACCATGTTATAAAACCCGTTCTAAAACTAATACATATGTCAGTGGCTTATCAGTTTGCTAAATGTATTTTTCAGAAATTATTTTGGAATTCTGATATTTATTTTACGGTAATCTGACAAACCACAGACACAAATATTAGTTTACAAAATTTTACTAACCAAACCACGTTTTTATGGAGTTGCACTAAGGATACAATCCTCTTAAGCAGTGTTCACTACAAAGCTTCTCTTTTGATGGTGGAATACCTCCTCTTTTGGTTGTTGTAGCCAATACGTAAGTGGTACACTTTTGGTTGTTGTAGCCAATACCGAAGTGGTACAGTTTTGGTTGTTGTAGCCAATACGGAAGTGGTGCACTTTTGGTTGTTGTAGCCAATACAGAAGTGTTACACTTTTGGTTGTTGTAGCCAATACGTAAGTGGTGCACTTTTGGTTGTTGTAGCCAATACAGAAGTGTTACACTTTTGGTTGTTGTAGCCAATACGTAAGTGGTACACTTTTGGTTGTTGTAGCCAATACGTAAGTGGTACACTTTTGGTTGTTGTAGCCAATACGGAAGTGGTACACTTTTGGTTGTTGTAGCCAATACGGAAGTGGTACACTTTTGGTTATTGTAGCCAATACGGAAGTGGTACACTTTTCCCCATTGATGGCAGGGAAATGCAACGGCATCGGCAGGTGGACTGTTATCGCTATGATGCAACCTTCTCCTCATATCTGAGATATGGAGAGGCGGAGGCGGCCCATGTACAGTCGCAGCGAAGAGTCATCCATTGGGTTAAATTTGATAAGCTTTAAAAAAAGAAGAAAATTCTACACTTTTGATTGTAGGTTCTTGGTGGAACATTATATCACACATTTTGGTGTATACTTACACTAATTCTACATTAAAATTAATATTTGTTTTATGTGTAATTAGTGCACACGCCAGCGGAGAAACTTGCAGTTTGTGTGCGAAGTCGACCAACCCGCACTGGGACCGCGAGGTTGACTAAGACCCGATCGCCCTAATTCAGGGTAGACTCGAGCCCCTCGGTGGGGACGTATGTGAGCTGATATCATAGCGTAAATATAGATCAAAATGTGTGAAAGTGTTAATTGATTGATTGACAACGGTTTATTTATTTAATCTTTTTTTTTAATCACAATTGATGAGCCCTTGGCATCATCGTCACCTGATAGAAGGTGATGATGATGACGAAGATGGAAGCGGGCTTAACAAGATTCCTCAACGCAATTAGGAACTGGCGGTCTTGCACAACTTAAGAGGAAATTACATGTAAGCGCCTACGTGGCGAAATGGTTGGTCCATTCACTTCACACCAGGAGGTTGCAGGTTCGATTCCCAGTGGGGTCAACTTGTAAGACTCGGTATGGTTGGTGGTAGGATATTTTCTAAGCCCGCCTGTCTAGCTATCACCGTCATATCTAAGTTTTGCCGCCAAACATCAGAGTTGAATGTAAGATAGCCAGATCCCTGTTGCGTTGGGGAATCTTGGTAAGCCCGTTTTCATATTCAGCATCATCGTCACTTACCATCATGTGAGATGATGCCAAGGGCTTACCAAATGTGAATAAAAATAAATTATAATGATTTAGGAAAGTTGTACATTTAGGCGGTCTTATCGCTGACAAGCGATCTCTTCCATTCAAGCTATAAGCGAATGAAACGTAAAAAATCATTATGTTGGAAATAACCAAAATTATGAAAAGTTATAAATAAACTAGCTGTTTCCCGCAGCTTCGCCGTTCTCTTAGGAGTTTCCCAAAATACTTTCTTAGCGTATACTAAGGTCATAATTCCTATCAGTATACCAAATTTCCACCCGATCCGTTCAGTGGTTTGAGCTGTGCGTTGACAGATCAGTTAGTCATTCAGTCGGTCTCGTTTTCCTTTTATAAGTACAGAGCTTAAACTATTAAAATACGTAATACATGTAAATGAATAAATAATTAATAAGTAAAATACATATGTACATACAATAAGTACATACACAACCATATTAATGATGATGATGTAACATCGAATCGAAACGAAAACACTTATGTTACTCGTAATTTTATTTTTATTTTTTTTATTTTTTTATATATTTATTGAAATTACAGCGTTAAATCTACAGTAATCAAACTTTAGAAAATACATTTGCCAACAAATTTCAAGTTCTTAAAATTAACATAATTATTCAAATCTATCTATCCGCGTGCAATCGGTGACTCTGTACATTAACAGAAGGTACAATTCGTGGACCCCATCATGATGATGATACAACAACGAAATGAAACGAAGAGTTATGTTAATTTTACAGAACACTATCTATCTATCTATCTATCTACAATTCATGGACCCCAGATTAACAATCAGTTATTCTAAGTCGAAAGTGACTTGGCGTTCGGATATAATTGGCATAGCTTGATTGATGGGGGGACTGTGCTGTGACTATGATTTATAGCGCCCAGTGTGAAAGACACAATCGTATTTATGAATGTTTCACTTTTGTTAGGTAGGTATGACATTTTCATTTACTTTAGTGTGCTGCGTAAATTTAGACTCAACCCGATCTTGTCATGTCGTTCATTTGGTACTACAATGACGAAAATGCACTTTTTGTAACTTTACAGGAGAGCGATTTAAAAAAAATTTCAACTTTCATCATCCAGTTAATGACCTTTAAATATATCACTATTGTATGATTTTAGACTTAAAACATGACATAAGTATTATAGTTTTATGAGTAGTATATGTCAACTGTTTATCTATATAAATATCTATTTTATTAAAACAAAACTAGAGCGACACCCCCAATTTCGTCATTGTTCCACCAGGATTCTTTTAATTATATGTAATGCTTTCATATAAAACGCAATATAAGGTTACAGAAGCAAACAGTTTTTTTTAATCATTTTTAATTATTCATTTGGTAACTTCTACAATACTTAGTTAACCAGAAAATCACATTTTGAAAAACGCAGTCGCTTGAATTTATTCAACTATCAGTCGTATAAATAACAACTTCTCAATAGGGACTAATTTTTAAGCCTAATACTAAATCTTTTATCATTATAAATATAAGTAATTCAATTCTGCCAACTAAAAAACAGATTCAATTACAACTAAAATTCTTAAGACACTCATAAATTATGACGAAATTAAGTATTTAGTTGACAAAAGCTAACCATTATTTTTAATCATCCGTCACTGTTAATATTTTTTGGTACCTCGTATAAAACTTATATAAAATTTGCCGTCACTTTCACTTAATAACTTGCAATCGTATTACTAAGATTAATTTCACTTAAGCTTAAACAATCTCAACTTCTCGATTAGAAGCAATTTTTAAGAGTTTCACTTACATACATTATCAACCGACTTCAAAAAGGAGGAGGTTCTCAATTCGACTGTATGTTTTTTTTGTATGTTTGTTACGAGATATCTCCGCTGATTGTGAACCGATTTTCAAAATTATTTTTTTATTCGAAACCGTCACCAAGTCAGGATCTGAGGATTGGATCTCAGGGAAATCGAGAACAACGCACAAATTTTATAGGCACATACGAGTATTACGTGTTGCATGTATTTCCTAAAACTATGTTGATGAGCTGATGAAGGAAGGTACAATTCCTTAACGGTTAGGAGATTGAGGATAATTCTTCAAATATTTTGCGTAGATACGGTAAGTATAGAGTTGTATTCTTTCAGATTATTCAGATGAGCTGATGATGGAAGATTTAACTCCTTAACTTTCATTCTGTTAAGATGATGATGGAAGCTACAGGAATCTGTATCTTTTAATGAAACACATGCTTTATGATTTAATGGTTCCTATTGGCGAGTGGGTGATTGGGTATAACGTTGTTACATAGATAGAGTTATCACTAAAAATAAATAAAATAAAAATAAAAGTTTAAAAACCTTAAAAACCGACTTCAAAATGAAATTCACTCAAAAGTATGAAATAATATTATTTACTTAGATACACGACATTAACCAACAATAACGAAATCAAAGGTAGGTACGAATTAAATTAGGGGCCTAAAATTTTTTTCTGAGGTCGGTGTCAGCAATGCCATCGAATCTAAAACATTTGATACGAAAGTAGCTGTGTGCTGGTACCGACCTCGAAAATAAATTGCCCAAAAAAAATGGAGAAAAAAATTAAGAAGTTGTTTAATCCATAATTCATAATTTACATTATCGTAGTTTTCCCGCAAAATAAATATAATATCTAGGGAAATATCAACGTAACTACGCTTTTTTGTCGCTGTTCCGCCGAGTGGATATAAAAAAAATGTCACATTTATCTTTTGGTCATTGCTGCACACAAAATAACTTTATGGAAACAGCGACGAAACTAAGCATTGTCGTCGCTGTTCCGCCAAGTGCAGATAAAACAATTGTCACATTTATATTCTCGTCATTGTTGCACACAAAATAAGTCCTCACTTTACGGAAACAACGACAAAATTAAGCGCATTGTCGTCGTTGTTCCGCCAGGAGGGGATAAAAGTGATGTCATATTTATCTTGCCGTCGTTGTTGCACCAAACTGACACCTCACTTCAAGGAACCCCCCGCACAACTGACTAAATCGCCGTTGTAGCTGTAGAATGCTTGCGTTTTGGTATAAAAGTAACAATGACGTCAACGCCATCTAGCCGCAGTTTATGAAAATACATTACCGTCGATTTTACCCCGAAAGTAACCAACCTAAATATATCGTTTGACATACTTAACTCATTTTTGATAAAAACCTTAATTTCGTCATTGTAGTACCAAATGAGCGATGTGTCATTTCACGCATGTGTCATTTCGCGTAAACGTCATATACGTAGATATGTCATTATGCTTGTAATCCATATTTTCTTGATACGATTTGTAAGAAAAGTCCAACTTTGAGCTTTTAGCAAAAAGATGTCCAAGAAGAAAAGTTATTAAGTTACATTTTTTATCCACAATTAGCCGCACATCTCACCTGATGGTAAATGACGATGCTGCCGAAGATGAAGCAAGCTTACCAAGATTCCCCAACGCAATGAAGAACTGGCTATGTAACTAAATTATAAGATGAATGTTATTATGTTTAAAGAAATTAAAAAATATTTAATATAAGCATAAGTTAGGTAACAAGTTATCAACTGTCAAATATAGATTAATAAAATATAGTTAGGATTTTTTTTCAGAACGATTTATATTAAAATAATAAGACATACTTTAAAAAAAAATACTAGACAAATTCTGATGAATGATAAATCCAATTTACTTTATTTTTGTTTCAGATGGACAAGTAAAATGAACACATCGCAATAATGATGGCGTGTGGCAAAAATACACAAAAAATATCAAAGACATATAATAACAAATCTAACGTTACTTAGTGAAACTAAGTCGACACTGATTCAAAATGAATATAGCATCAACATTAACACCGTTTTACCATAGTACTACCCATAGCTCGGCATCTTACCTCTATCTTTCCAAACGCCCCCCTGATAATATGACTGACAAAGTAATAAGAACCAAATATGATACCAATACCACGTATTTGAAACTAGTCGATGACTTCAGTGATTACTTTTACGGGAATAGCTCACAAGATATGTTTAGTGACCACAACAATACTACAGACGTGCTAAAAGAAGTTTACGATTTCGGTAATTGTACGAGTAATGGTACTTTTAACGTATCGTGTATCGTTCGCGGGGAGAGAGGTCCGGAGTATAATTTTTGGGCGTTGCTGTTGATGATATTTCCGTTTTTTACGCTATTCGGGAATGTTTTGGTGATAATGAGTGTGGTAAGGGAGAGGACTCTTCAGACGGTGACGAACTACTTCATCGTGAGCCTGGCAGTCGCAGATCTACTGGTAGCTGTCGTGGTGATGCCTTTTGGAGTTTACTATTTGGTGAGTTTTAGTAACATAAGAATCTTGTAACACCTACCTATATTTATGTTTTTGTCTCACACATGATTCATTTATAACATTTATGTTAAACAAAATTTTAAAATTTATATACTTAATGGAATACTGCACTGACTACTTCCTATCAAGTGCGATTCAGTCAAAAGCACTCAATTCGAAAAAAAATGTATCAATGTATTTTCAGTAAATTTTTTTTGTATTGTAAATGATTAGTGTTCAGCTGAATCATTTTTACCTTACTTTTACCGTTGCTGACTTAGTAGGTACGTTGAAATTGTCTGTGACAGACAGACAAATATTCCTTCTGGTTTTGTAATTCTTAAATGGTACTTACATTAAATATCTTAAAGCTTTATCTTTTAACTCGTCGCTTTCATTATACATCGGTTTTAAAAGTAATATTTCTCCATTTTGTTTCTAACAGACTTTTAACTTCTCGATTCTCACGTTCCGTTATGACTTATGAATTTTGTCTACATTTAAGAGCCGTGCCAAGTTGGAATGAATCCAATTTAATCTTCTACATGCCTACCTACCTATACAGTGGTATTATAAAGCCAAATCATTTCCCAAATGAATTATTCAACTTTTCAATTTCTCCATGAAGAATATTTGAGCTCCTTTTACCATAAAGCCAGGGCATAAAAAGCGTAGTACTTGAACTATACTTGCCGCCTCGTTCATTACTCTGCCGGGAAAGGTTAAGGCCCTAAATTCGTTAAACGTCAAAAAATTATGTTTTTATTTTGAAACCATTTTTCTCATAAAAATAAAAAAATAACACGTCAAAAATACAAATTGTACTTGAGGATATGATTGATGTTAATAACAAGAGTCAATATTCAAACCATCGATTCGAAAAGAAGAAGATTGATGTTAAAGTTAAATAAAAATATGACCTACATATATTCTCGTAATTAACCACAAAAAATACCAAAGTAACCTATGATTTCCTCATAATTTGACAGGTTGAACTAAATCACCATCATCATCATCATCAAGGATGTCCACTGCGGAACATAGGCTCCTCTAAGGATTTCCACGACGACCGGTTCCCGCGACCTTCAAGGTCATCAGTCCACGGAGTGAGAGGCCTTCCTACTCTACGTTTTCCATTACGTTACGTTGGCCATCTGTTCTACGAGCTATGTGCCCCGCCACTGTCACTTAAGTTAAGCAGTTCTGAGAGCTGTGTCAGTAACTTTGGTTCTCTTACGGATCTTCTCGTTTCTAAATCGATCACACAGAGAAACTCCGAGCATAGCACGCTCCATTGCCCTTTGGGTGCCCTTGAGCCTTCTTATAAGGCGACATACGCTGGGTGAAGACCTTGGTCTTAATTAGGGCTTGCAATTCGAATAATCGAATATTCGAATGTTGCGAATATTCGGCCATATTTATTATTCGAATATCAAGTGACTATTATTCGAATATATTCGAATTATTTTTACTGATTTTAAAACAGTTCTACACACGGTTCTTTGACTAGAAACATCAATTAGAATGCAAATAGCGTTACGAGTATATGATAGAGGTAGACCAAGACAAGTAAATTTGAACCAAGTGCATTACTTTTTGATTTGCATACCCTAACTAGTATTGAGTGCGAGAGGTTTTTCTTATCTAGCAAATACATTGGTAACCATCTAAGGTCCACTTTAAACGATGATTCAATTGACGCGTTAAGCTTTCTTTGATCCTGCTATTAAGGTTAACTACCTTTTTTCGTAATTATTTTATTAAAGTTAATATGATATCATTTTAATATTAATAATACGGCTTTAGAGAAGTCATACGAATAGAGCAGTTTTTTTCAAACTGGACACTGCCTTACTCGGGCTAAGGAAAAAGGTAAGTGTTTCTAGTACCTACAATACAACAAAAAGATTATAAACCATAAATATAAAAATTATGAACGTAGTCCTTCAATTTTATTTTGTTTATGACCCTAGTGGGTTGCTAGTTTTTTTTACTTGTATATCGGTCGCGTACTCAAAAATATTAAAAAGCAATGCAATACAGGATTAGTGCGTTTTTTTACTTCACAAAAGATGATTGAATACCATTTTTCTTACATTGCATTCTGAATATAAATGATTTATTGCAACAAATTGTTTTTTTTATTATTTATACCTACTATCCGAATACATTCGAATATATTCGAATATCGACCCAAAAATGAACGAATATTCGAATATCTAAAACTTCCGAATATTTGCAAGCCCTAGTCTTAATACACTGCGATTTTAGGACGTGAAGATATTGTTGACTGCCTATAAGAGAGTATTTTTTTTGGGTGTATGTATGTATATCCTTTTCTTTAGCTGAGCCTGCAGCCTAAGCAACTTGATGGATTTGAAGTGCGAGGAGTCGTAGATTCGTCTTAATCTCGTGAGTGACTTAAGACATATATTTACGCCCAAAAAAGGGGTAATGTTTTTATGCAGGCAGGTTTTTAATTTTAAACTAATTCAATTACCTAGGTCATTAACTAGTAATGTAATGTACTTCTTTTTAGATTTTTTTAAATTAGTGACGCTTTTATGAGAAAAATATTTTTTTATGTTTATTTTGGCGCAACTTGGATGCGGCGGTTGTAGCGCGCGCCGAAAAGAGCTTTATTTAATGTAAATTGGGTCGACATTTGCACGGACGCGCATCACGTTACCAATGTTACGTGACTTAGCACCTTAAGAATGAAGAAAGGACATGTCCCTTGGTCCCATTTTGCTTTTATGAGTTCGTAAGTGCGTTTTAGGGCGTAAAGTGTTGAGGTTGGTTTAGAATAAAATTACGCTTGAAAGTATATTGTTTTACCTTAATTAACTAGATGATAATGTAATATGCAATCGTTGTTTTAAATTCGTGCTTCATTGAACATCTTTCTATATATAAAAAACTCAAAGGTGACTGACTGACATAGTGATCTATCAACGCACAGCCCAAACTACTGGACGGATCGGGCTGAAATTTGGCATGCAGATAAATGTTATGACGTAGGCATCCGCTAAGAAAGGATGTCGGAAAATTCCCACGGGAACACCAAAATGCGGGAACTGCGCGGTTGAAGCCGCGAGCACCCACTAGTTATTCAGAGGACTACATTAATTATTAGTTATTATATAATTATTTCTTATTAAGATCTTATTTCACCACTTTATCAGCGTCATTAATATGTATACCCATGCCAAATTACAGCTTTCTAGTACTAAGAGTCACTAACCTAAGCCGCAGTCAGACAGACAAACGAAATTGTTGACTTTTTTAAATTTTTATTTATTCACAATTGGTATGCCCTTGGTATCATCTCACCTGATGGTAAGTGACGATGATGCCGAAGATGGAAGCGGGCTTACCAAGATTCCCCAATGCAATGGAGAACTGGCTAACTTATCTTCAAGCCGGAACACATCAATGGAACCCTAAAAACCATTTCTTAATAAAGTAGGCTAGGTCTTATTGGTCAAATTATTCATCATCGCACAGAGACGTCCACTGCAGGACACAGACCTCCTACAAGGATTCCTACAACGAGCGGTCCTTCGCTACCCTGATGCAGCGACTTCCCGCGGCCTTCACTAGGGGTAGGCCTACCTACGTTCGTTACGTAGTCTATCGGTGCGCGATGGCCACTCGAGAACTTTCATGAGGTCACCTTATTATTTTACCCAAAATATTTGTATTAACCTTGTGTTTACCTCTTTCTTGATCACCGCGTATCCGTTTCTCGAATTCCACACCATTCCTCGACAAATTATTATTATCCTATCCAGGTATAATTACTTTTGTAAGGTTTTTTATCTTTTTACTAAAAAAATTGAGTTCGTTTGACTATATCTCACCCGATGGTAAGTGACGAAGTGGTCGAGGATGGTACACGCAAACTCAAATAATGCCTATTCACTCTCGCCTTAAAGATCCCCAAATTATAGGAGTCGGAAAACACAGACGCAGGCAAGGAGTTCCACTCCATCGCTGTCCGTTCTTTACTGCAATTCGCAGAAGTTCTCGTCGGCGCAGCTGAGGAAGTTTACCTCCTAAGAAACTCTGAGTTAAACAGAGAAAAATAACAATCTTCAGTAAAACATTACAGTTTCAACAAATCTTCTTTATATATAAAAATGAATTTCTATTTCCCTTGGTCATCGCATCACGCGTGAACGGCTGGACCGATTTCGCTTATTCTTTTTTTGTTGAGTTCGTTATTGTCAGGAAAAGGTTCTTATGTTATGTAGGGTAGGGTAGTGTAGGAAAGAGTAGGTTAGGGCAGGGTAGGGTAGGGTAGGATAGGGTAGGGTAGGGTGTGTAGTATAGTGTAAGGTGCTACGAAGTTCGCCGGGACAGCTAGTCACAAGTAATATCTCATTAGTCAGTCAGGTCAAAATCAGTTCAACAATGGTTATCAATCCACTTAAATATAATTGTGGAACAATTATCCCACTTAATGTTGTTAGAAATAACAACGTCGTACTTGTTGTAACAATGGTTCTCAAACTAGGTGCTCAACCCGTAACAAGCCTGAAACTTGACTCAATGGGACCGTCTACAAAGTAGGCAGCACTTTGCTCTTCAACCCAGCCACCCGGCTAATCTGGTGAATGTTATTATAATTTTAGGCTTGACTGATGAGATGGTTGATTACCTTCTTAAAAGAATGACTGCAGCTTGGCAAAAAAGAAATGAAAGTAATTTATTTTTCAGCTATTGCATAGCTTTTATCGCGGGCTTTGAGCGCGGCGACCGAATCAAGAAATTCCGTAACGAACAAAACCAAACACTACCGCGTTCTAAAAAATCTTACAGTGGCATCTATTAGCTATTTGCGTTACTAAAAGGACTTAGTCAATTTTACTGGCTCGGCCGAGCGTGACGTAATGTTACCGCGTTCTATAAAAACTTACAGTGCCATCTATTAGCGATTAGCGGTACTTAAAGGACTTAGTCAATTTTACTGGTGTAACTTTCATAGTGTTAAAAGTTGATAAAAATGCTATGCAATAGCTTTACCGCGGCTGTCCCCGAGTGCCACACGTCTTTTTTTAACTAGCTTTTGCCCGCGACATCGTCCGCGTGGAGTTCGTTTATATCGTAGCGTAACGTAGCGTAAGCGATCGCTAAGAAAGGAAGTAGAATAGCACGGACGAAGTTACACCACGAAGTTAAACCACATTTTTTGCTAGTCTGTTACTGTGTGCCAAAATTATCAGACTACTAGGCGAGCTTACGCGGGAGCAAGCCACATAGAATTTCCCGTGTGAAAAACAGTTTTTTCTCAAGTCTATACCCGAAATTTTTTATGTCTGCCCTTGTGTTTTTTTATGGTCATTGCAAAGCAGACTTTGAGGGGAAACTGTATTCGTTTGAATTCAAAGGGAAGATCATTCGGGATCAAAGGAATTCTTGGTACAAATACAGTTTCCCCTTGCGCATATCCAGTTATAATTATGACTTTCACTACATTGCGATAGCAACACTAGTTTGCTGTCAACGGTTTGTCATTGATGTGTACAGTGCGACAAGGATCTTTTGGCACGTGGCGGGAATCGGAACTAACTACGCCATCTTGTAAAATGGCATTCGTTGACAGATCGTTCAGTGTGTTTACATACACTAATTGCACACCCACGCCCTCCTGTCAATGTCACCTAAGTGCCAAAAGATCCTTGTCGCACTGTAGTGGTTGTCGTTTTTGTACATTTCCTTAGGAATGAATCAGAGTACCATTAGGTGTGAAAGATTTTCTCTAAACTCTTTTTTGCCAGGCTGTACATGTTTTAACGACTCTTGATTTAGTAAAGATGCACAGTAAAATATAATTGTTTTGCAAAATATACTTAATAGGTTACTATGGAAGAAAAGATAAGTTACAAAGGGCGGCCCATGGCGTTCTTAAAAAGTTTTTTCTTATTCATGTTCTTCCATGTAGCCTCTCTTGATGCATTTTCTCTGATTCCTTAGTAGTTTCACTCAGTACCCTTTTAAGAGATAATTAACAATATTTTTGTTTTACCAATCTTCAGCTTAAGAGTCTAAGGCAAAGTTAAAATCATTAATGTGTTGGCAAAGTAAGAAGTGACATCGATACGTCCACTAATTTATAAATAAAAGCAAACTTAAACGCGTCAGTCTAGAGTCTAGCCAGTGGATACGTATCTATGGCGATGGTACACAGAATGGGACTATCTGTCGCTGTACTGTGCTTCAGGGCAATTGAAATTCCGTGGCAAACGTTACTATGTTTCGTGATAAAGCTAGGGAGATATCTTCTAGAGTGTTCGATACTTCGCACTGAACGTAAGGGAAATTTCTAAATGATTTCGATTGAGATTCATTTATTCAGGCTTAATGAAGTATCTGCGCGAATGTGGGGGGATACTACGTAGAATAAGGCTCAATATTCACGAAATATGAGTAAAGTAAATCATCTTTGTTTCTTTTAATGTGTTCCTAATATCCAGCTTTTATTTATTTAATTAGTTTTTTTAGTGTACATCTCCAGCCGCATTTCATTTTGTAAATCGTATTATTGATATCCACAAGACAGGCGTAGCCTAGTGTGGGATTATTGTATTAATGTGCTGATTTCATGTGTTTTTGTTAATAAACTTTTTTTTTAAAGTCGCGTTTTTTAAACAGAGGTTAGATATTTCTTAACCAGGGAGCGATTGTACTTTCTGTAGATAAAATATTGTATTGAATTATTTGACATTGTTCATCTCTTGGATATTGGCCTTCATTACTGTGACAAAACTAAAAGTTTTTTTTAAATCCACAAGTAAGTGACGATGATGCCGAAGATGGAAGCGGGCTTACCAAGATTCCCCAATGCAATGGGGATCTGGCTATCTTATCTTCAAGCCGGAACAGAACAATGCTGTTAACACTGATGTTTGGCGGCAAGACTTAGAAAAAATGGTGTTAGCTAGCCAGGCGGGCTATAAAAATGCCCTTCCACCAACCAAACCGAGTCTTACAAAGTTAACCCTGCCGGGAATCGAAACCGCGACCTCCTGGTGAGAAGCAAATGGACTATTTCGCCACGGACGCGGTCACAGAGAAATTAAAAAATCCCCGACTAAATTTGAGTTAAATAAGAGCAACTTCACTTTGGCGGCCATTTTGTTATTTTACCTGAAGTTTGCCCACGGTGTACATAATTTTAGTTGATGCACCACTCTCTAAATTTAACGTTAAGACGGGCATTTGACCATCTCCATGAATGACTGAACAGATTTTCGTGAATCGTAACTTATAACACTTTTAATCAAGTCACCATTCAAACAAAAAATTAAATCGAAATCGGTTCATCTGTTTGGGAGCTACGATACCACGTACGTTACTACACGTTAAAATTACTACACTTGTTAGTTTGTGTCGAGGGTTAAAAAGAAAATAGCGAGGGTAGATAAGAGAGAGAACTAGAGAGAATTCAGCCAAGTGTAGGAGATTTTCAGCCGAAATAGGACTTTAGCAATGGCCACGATAACACTAGATAAATTAAGCAGAATTAAGCTCTGTTTATTCAAAACTAAAAGTTTATTAGAAAACAGCCGAACTTAAAGTAATAATACACATTTCTACTACCAGGAAAGCTTATGATCCTAAAATAAGTGAGTATAGGAGGACGAGAGAAAAAAAATAAAGAGGATGTAATGAATTCGGCTAAGTGTAGGAGATTTTAATTTGAAAAGAGGACTCTGTCTGGCACAGGCCAGGATAACTCCAGGTTCAAAGCTGAAAGTAAATTCAAAAATGCCGAATTTATAGTAATACGTTGATTTTATTTCGACGCAATCAGGAAATTGGTGTTTGCGGATAAAGACGTAAACCTTTACTGGTAAATAAATAAGCATAATAAAGTCAGTGTAACGGTGCCAGTAGGTGCTTGGATGCATCCTTTGCTTTAAGAGGGCATTCCATCTGAACGGCTCGATACAAACCGAACTGTTATTGGATCCACTCGTCTGACTCCACTCAAGTGATTCGTTGTAAGGTATAAGCGGTAGCGGTTGTGATTAAACTTGCCAGTTCAACTCTTGCATGATCTCCTCATCATTTCCTCAAAGTGTGAAGAAGATAGATCTAGGTAAAGGGTTAGATCTTTTAGGACTGCAAAACCGGCCAAGTGCCTGAGAGTACTGTAAGTTTCGTACCGCTACACCTCTCCACACAAAAACAACTATGATATCTATCCATTTCAAGCAAAACACATCAACGCGAGTGACAGTTTTTTTTTATTATTCATTTCGGATCCCTTGGCGCGAGTACGACTCTTTCCAGTTTTTTTTTTAGGATTCATACTATAATCACACCAAGTTTCACGTTTGTATGTGTCTTACCGTTTTTACGATAGAGTAAAAAACAAATCTTTGGTTTTCCCAAGCTCAGGAAGGTTAAGCCATACTCCACACTTAGGGGCCAAGTCCAGGGGTTAGTTGAGGTTACGTAGTAACTAGTATCTCATCCATCTGTGGTTGAGGTTACGAAGTAAGTAGTATCTCATATGTGGTTGATGTTATGAAGTAACTAGTATCTCATTTGTGGTTGATATTACGAAGTAACTAGTATCTCATCTGTGGTTGAGGTTACGAAGTAAGTAGTATCTCATATGTGGTTGATGTTATGAAGTAACTAGTATCTCATTTGTGGTTTATATTACGAAGTAACTAGTATCTCATCTGTGGTTGAGGTTACGAAGTAAGTAGTATCTCATATGTGGTTGAGGTTATGAAGTAACTAGTATCTTATCTGTGGTTAGGTTGTAGGGCTAAGTAGCGAACCCCACTTTAGAAGTTTTGCACGCCGCCTATAAGGCATCTGACACGGCTTGAAGACTGCCTCATTAGTGATAGCAACTGGCACCAACAGCTTAACGTGTCTTGTGAAGCACGAAAACGGTCGAAAAAATGCCACTATCAGTCAAACCCTCTAGGTAATGATAGTGCTTCAGGTCAGTAAACCTGCGTGATCAACCCATCCACGCAAATCACACTGAGTTCCAAACACTTCGGAGGGCACATTTATGATTAATTTAACAGTTAAATCATCATGGCTAAGTAGGCTTTTGTAGTTTAGGAGCAAAATTCGACCAATTTACTTGGATTTGTAAAATTTTCATAGATGTTTCAAATCCAAGTGTACATTCTATTCTGTCACATACCGTCCCCGGACCCTAAGGAGAGAGCGCGCGTGCGTTGGCGATTCACCACCCAAATTATATCTAGAATGGTCCCTAAAAATCTCTGTTACCAGACCAAGAGGACGATGGAGGAGGTTACACCAGACTAGGGCATGACAGTTTCCATACAATTACAGCCAAACATCAATACACTTACCAAAGGCTGTCCCCACACTGTTCTCAGCACCTGTATAAATAAGAAAACATGTCACAATGTCGATTTTAGTATAAAAATCCATAGATGTGGTATTTCTCTAAGCCCAACAGTGTTCATGCTCATCCATAAACATGGTAACATCTCTTAAATATCTGGGAGTAAATATTGATAAGCGGCTTGATTGGTATACTCATTTAGAGCTGGTTGCCGGCAGATTACGTAAATTAATTTGGATTTTCAAAAACCTTAGAATTATTGCTCCTATTAACCTGTTACATAAAATGTACATTGCCGTAGCTCAGTCGATATTGATTTACTGCATACCTGTTTGGGGTGGAGGCCTAAAGAGACACTTTATAGATTTAGAACGAGCACAACGTGGACTCCTAAAGGTCATGTATTTAAAACCCCTCAGATTTCCCACGAAACAGTTCTTTACAAGTAGTAATCTATTAACCGTTAAACAATTATATATAACCGATAACCTTAGTAAAAGGCGCGATTATTCAATAGCTCAAACATAAATAAATAAGACCTCATTTGCTTTCAATCAATACAAAATCAGATCATCATATATTTATAATAAATAAATTGCTTAATATATACCCATTAAAACTCACCGATTGTAAGAAACCTATAGTATCATAGTTGCAGTACCTTAAATACGATGATACTGAATCTCTACTTGAAGTTGCCAAATAAACAAACAAACACACATACACACACACACCCACACACGTACACACATAACAAACACACACGCTATTTTCGAAAAAACTACGGAACCGTATTTTGCGCATGGTCTGACACGCAATTGGCTACTTTTTATTTTTGGTCGGTCTTTGCTTTAAAACGTCTTATTTGCCAAATCTTCATTATCGACAAAGTAAATGAAAGTAATGTAATAGCAAAGTATATATATTAGTACTAACATACAGTATGGACACTCCCTGCCGCTCTCTAGATTGCGACCTCACCCCCTCGTCACCCAGATTGATACAGATTGGTTACAGTTTGGTTGTCGAACGTATACAAAATACATTTATTGCGTAACCAAAGGTAAAACATAAAATGGTCTTAAAGATAATAAAGAAGTCCTCTATGGCCTACCTTAAAAAGGTGTGCAATGTCATTCTTTAATCTAACACATGAACATTTATTTAATTACTTAGTCTATTTTTATATCATTGTCAAGCAAATATTCGTTAATACTATAATAGCATCTGTTCTTTAAATATAAGTAAAATTTTAATTTAAATTGTCTATTGTTTAATTCTTTTATAGAGTCAGGAAGTTTGTTAAATAAATTAGGTCCTAATACAAAAACAGTGTTTCTATAAAATGTCATATTTGAGCGCTGCAACGGGCGCACCTCAATCTTATTCCTCGTGCTCCTTGGATATCTAGTTTCCACTAGTCTAAACTCATTCAGATGTTCTTTAACAAAGATACATGCTTCGTATATAAATAATGATGGTAGGGTTAATATTCCTAATTCTTTAAAATATGGAACACAACTATCTGTTTGTCTAGCTCTAAACATTGCTCTTATACATTTCTTTTGTGTCCTAAATAGAGGTAAGATATGAACTGCTGCTGCATTTCCTCAGTGAAGAATACCATATCGCAGATTTGATGCCACATATGCGTGATATGCACAGAGTGCCGTTTTTTGTGATGTGGTTATAGTTAAATTTCTTAAAACATATACATACCTACTTAATTTAGTGTTCAGGTTTTCAATATGTGTCTTCCATTTTAAATGGCAGTCTAGGGTGACACCTAAAAATCTAATGTTATGTACTTGTTCAATGACTTGTCCATTATAGTGCACTACTAAATCCTTAGGTCGCGATTGTGTTACATAAAATTGCATGTATTTTGTTTTATCTAAGTTTGCTACCAAATGATTGGCTTTTAGCCATTGGACAACATTACTCAATGCATCATTTACACTTGCTGCGTATTCATTGGGGTTTTCGCATTTAATTAATACTGATGAGTCGTCTGCAAATAACACCATCTTTTGTTTTACGCATTCCGGAAGATCGTTTATGTAAATCAAAAATAGAAGAGGGGCTAAGATGCTACCTTGGGGTACACCATTTTTTATAGTTCTTAATTTTGATTTTGCTACATTTACTACATTTTTTTTATCTATGTAGGTTACGTGCGTTACCTGTTGGCGATTAAAAAGATATGATTTTATAAGACCATGGGCAAGACCCCTTATGCCGTAAGTATATATTTTATTTAAAAGGATTTCATGAGAAACGAAATCAAATGCCTTTGACATATCCATAAATATTGCACTTATTGGATTTCTCTGATTTATACTTTCTGTTACAGTTTTTAATAAGTCATGTATGGCTAAGTTTGTAGATTTATTCTTTCGAAACCCATATTGTTCATTCTTCAAAATTTCATATTTTTCTAAAAACCTGTAGACAATGTTATAAGTATAGGATTTTGCCGCCATTTTGTTTTGTTCCGTCATTCATTTATTGAAATATCATTTCTGGCCCGTTGTATGAAGTATACAAGGTGTGGTAATAGGTACCTACTGTGAGTTTTTCTCTTCCCTTGTCCTACACACGAGACCGGTACTAGAGTCGGTACAAATGGAAATGACCGGTTCCATTTATAGAGTTGCGGCGTATCGTGTCTCGCTCCCACTGATTTATTGTCTCTATCAGATTATTAGCTACCCTTGATCCCCCCCCCCCCCCTGTAAATCCTTGCCGGAGTTTACGAGGCACATTGGAAAAGCTACGCGATTTGAGTTGACGCGAAACACTTAAATCGAACACTTTACTTAGCTGTGTAAAAAGGAGCGATTGATGTTTCATTTATTTTTTTTTTATTTTGATTTCACGTGTTGCGGTTGAGATTTCTTTTTCGTTCAACGTTTCTTTAGGTATTTCGATAGCCTGATGTAGTTGTTGATTTATTTTAGTTCTTGTATAAACTTTTAAGGTTCAACTTGACCTGACAATGTAACCTAATTAATGTTTGAAACAACAGTAATCCATTAGTTGTCAATAAAGTTGGCCTATTTTTATACCGTTAATGCTTCTTTTTTTTCTTCTATATTGTCCATGGTAATCGTAGGTATTTTATTATATACTTTATTGGACCAGTTAAGTACTCTGCGACGCTAAAAATACTTTAAAATAATTTTCGAAAAACCCTAATACATATAGGTACAAGCTTTAAATTGTTTTTTTTTTTTATTTTGTATTCTTCTCAGCAAACACTTTCATTTAATACCCGTATTAAGGGGGTGCATAAAAAATAACTAAACCGCCATCTTTGGGAGTCTGCCATATTGAATTAAGAATGATTTAGATAACCATGTAATGTCCTCCAAAATTGGCATGTGTGCAAAATTTCAACTCAAGTTGAAACCGGGAAGTGGTTCTAATATAGCTTCCAAGATTTGTCACAAACAACGAACACGGTAAGCTAATACAAAGCTTGTAATTTAAAAGTTTTAAAGATAAAGGTGTGAAAATAATGTTAAAATGCAAAAATAAAACATTTACGACAAAATTAAAATACTAAATCATAAAACCTGTGTATATATCAAAAATGGATGAACCAGTTCGATTTTAATAGACCTCTTATGAAACGCCGAATGTCCATTACAACGTTAAATATTGTCCCAAATATATTTGCAATTCAAAAAATATCGATAGAACCCGAAATCGGTCTGTAAAAAAATATACATTTCTACCAACGTTAAGTCAGCTGATATTTTTAATGTGGGCTCGATTGAAAAGGGAATTGATTTATTTGGACATTAGGAGTTGTGTACGTTGGCCCCGCACTCCTCTTTGATGTTAATGAAATCCTATAAATTATTGTATGAGTGTGTACTTTCGGTAGTATTTTATTTATTCATTGAGTTAGTAATACTTTAGTAATTATACATGTGAAACAAAATCGTTATTCGAGACGATTTGTTTGTAAAACCCATACAAAATTTTCCAAATAGGACTAGTTAAAAAAAACAAAATTGGTGAGCCCTTGGCATCATCTCAATTGATGGTAAGTGCCGCTGGATGCGGGCAGCGCAGAACCGGTCGTCGTGGAAATCCTTGGGGGAGGCCTATGTCCAGCAGTGGACGTCCTTCGGCTGATATGATGATGATGATGACGATGATGCCAAAGTTGAAAGCGGGTTTACAATGTGACACAAAATCGGCGTTGGAGACGATTTGTTTGGAAAACCAAGACGAAATTTTCCAAATCCACTAGTTTAAAAAAAATGACAGTTAATAAGCTCTTAGCATCACCTCGCCTATGTCCAGCAGTGGACTTCCTTCGGCTGATATGATGATGATAATGATCATCTCCCTTGATAGTAAGTGACGATGATGGCAAAGATGAAAGTGGGTTTACCAAGATTCCCCAACGCAATGGGAATAGGCTAGTACATAGGCTCTAGCATAGTACATTTAAATTCGGAGACTCTAATCAGAATAGATTATAAATATACCTCGATAAGTACATGTGAATTAACACAGAACCCTACAAACAATGTGATTTTCAGTCGTAACCGTTGGACCCAAACTAACCATGGGCGTGGCTCCGGAAATGATGTGCTCACCGAATACGTAGTTCCGTGCTTGGTAGTTCGCAATTCAATCAATTTAGTGGGTGCTATAACTTCTTTTTTTATATTCACAATTGGTAAGCCCTTGATATCATCTCACCTGATGGTAAGTGACGATGATGCCGAAGATGAAAGCGAACTTACCAAGATTCTCCAACGCAATGGGGAAACTGGCTATCTTATCTTCAAGCCGTTGATGTTTAGCGGCAAGACTTAGATAAGATGGTGGTAGTGTGCCAGGCGGGCTTAGAAAATGCCCTACCTCAAACCAAACCGAGTCTTACAAGTAGACCCCGCCGGGAATCAAACCCGCGACCTCCTGGTGTTAAGCGAATGGATTAACCATTAGGCCACGGAGGCGGTTATACTTCTATGAGGTTACGGAAACCGTATGTGTGTGTATTTCCGACTTTCTAATTAAGAAGAAGAAAAAGAAGAGGGTTTTTTTTAAATGTTTTTGAAGTGCGTGAATTTTAATTTTTTTCTTTTTGTGTACAGTATAATTTTTAACTGTGAAAGGTCTTAAAACGTAAACCCTTAGCTTTCCAACAAAATGAGCTAAAGTCTATTTCACGCAGAAAGATGGTAAATACACATAATATTTAGCGAATTTTATCTTAAACTAAGATTGCTCTGTTGAATTCGTTACAAGTTGATCGCAGTAAATGTAGCTTATGCCTTAATTCATTGTTTAAATGATATCATCATCATCATCATCATCATCAGCCCGTGTTAGTCCACTGGTGCTTGGAAGGCTTGCGACTTAATCGATCTTAGGCGCATCCAGTTGTCGCCAGCATTATTGCGCATATTTTTTTTTTAAATTACAATTGGTAAACCCTTGACAACATCTCACCTGGTGGTAAGTGACGATGTTGCCGAAGATGGAAGCGGGCTTACCAAGATTCCCCAACGCAATGGGGAACTGGCTATCTTATCTTCATGCCGGAACACACCAATGATATCAACAGTGATATTTGGCGGCAAGACTTAGATAAGATGGTGGTAGCTAGCCAGGCGGATATAATCATCGCTCTACTTATAGCCGGCGGCGTCCTACGCTGCATTTGCCTAAACCACAGATGATTATAATAGTACAAGTACAGATGAATTACTTGCAATGACGCTTTAAATAAATAGCAACTCTCGCTACGCGGTAATAAAAAACAGTCTAGTTCGCAACCGCGCTTAGTGCCTCCAATTTTACATCAACATACCTAAACATACACCGATAACAATCGCGCTTTTACACCTAAACGCGCTCTCCACTAAAGAACTCGATTTTTCCAGCAGTTATCGGTTCTGTTATCAATCGGCTAATTCGCTAATCTATGCGTTCACTTTGGTTCTCTGGCAGATGACTAATTGTTTCGGATTCTGTCCCGCAGGGAAACTCCGGTCATGATTCTCTTCATAGCACGCTGCGTGACTTTGAATAGGGATGACGACAGCATCAAAAATAAATTATGAACTCTTGTTCACTAAATTGCCCTCCTACTTAAACTTCGGAAAACCTTATTTGTTTTGTTTTCCATCAAGTCTTAGAATTTTAATTCACCAAAATCATAAAATGAGTACAAAAAATGACGATGCTAAACTATAAAGGTCACGCCTAGATATTTCAAACATTTTTAGAACAAAGTGTCGTTTATCACAGATGATAAAAAGTAACTAAGATGACTAGCATTCGTCATCCCTATTATACAGGCCCATCGTTTGCCTAAAAAACGTAAAAATTGTCACAACTATCACGCACCTTCCTGCTTGAAACAGACTTAGATACTAAGACGTAGATATTGTAGTAGAGATAATCTTTGCTTAACTATCAGATAATCTGTGACTTCTAACTGCTACGCCAAGGGTTCCATTCTTATCCAGAGCAATTTTTCTTATGAAGTACAGGTTTTTTTGTTCTACATATAGGTGTTAAATATATTATGTTTATAAAGTACCTATCTATCTATGTTAGTATCAACCTTTATTGTTAACCTCTAGTTGTAATGGTCGGTCCAGGAAATCCTTATTATTTAGCTCATATTTATCTTGGGGCCAGATGGCCGTGAGTTAATTTATCTGAAGAACATTTTAGTTAGGTCTGGATTTTATTTTTTGCCTTTTTATGAAATAAAAGGGAACTTAACTTCAGACATTCCTTCTTAACATTTCACTTACAAGTCTTGATGGAAGCACGAAATAAATCACTATCAATCACTCGCCAAATCGACTGAAATCGAGAGCAGCTAGGGTTTGCTTTTAAGTACGTAACTAAGAAGATCTATAATTCAATCGTATTATGTTATAACCCGGAAGTTTTGGGGTATTATATAATATAGCTGATTCCCGCGGCTTCACCCGCGTGGACCACATTTCTATGACTTTTCGAGGGTGCGCAGTGCGCGAGCCGCAAGCGGCTCGCGAGCGTGGTAAAAAGTAGCCTATGTCTTAACCCAGGTCCTAATCTGTCTACCTACCAAATTTCAGCCAAATCCGTTTAGTAGTTTTTGCGGGAAAGCGTAACAGACAGACAGAGTTACTTTCACATTTATAATATTAGTAGGGATGTTTTTGGGGAGCTAAATCCGAATGTGAGATACGCTATCAAAGTTTTGTGACATAACCTTGTCAAAATTAAAATTAGCGCTATTAACGTTACAAGTATTCAAGTTATATCTATGTATTGTATGTATGTATTTTAAACGCATGTAAGTATTTATATCAGTCTGGTTCCCATAGTAGGACAGGGAATTGTAGTTTGGGCCAGATGAACGTGTGTGGTTTGTCCCTGAATGTCATATCATATGATGATGAAGTGAATTTAAAAAATAAAAATCTTCATAATTCTCGTGTATCATATTGACTTCTGTTATTGAAAATATAATACAGAACTAATAAAATTTAATAAGTTATCAAAATTTAATACGTTATCAAAATTTAATAAGTTATCAAAATTTCTGTTTTTTAAAAATATTGTCTTTGTTGTACACGTCTTCTGCCATTCTCTTGTAACTTTCTCTTTCCAAGGTCTGCTGGAAGAAATTTCTTATAGTACCTTTTGTATGTTCTTATCTAGTTTAATTTTTGTTTGTCCCTATTTCTGTGTAAAATAAATTGTGAAATAAATAAACTAATAAATTAGTTACAAAAATGATGGCAACAAGATTTAACTCTCATTACGAAAAATTAAATATTTTATCAATTCGCAAACCATTCGCTACCGCACGTGAAGTCTTGAAAACGTGTTATAATCTAAACGCCTCAAAGAATGACTATGTGAAAAACTTATAAATAAATTTGCCAGTCTGAAAGAGTTTCCATAGTATTTTTGACATCTTATTTATCATCAAAACCGCTACCTAAGAGATATCTTCGAACATATAACTTCAAAGTGAAGTCCTTTAACCGGGCGAAAAAGGTTCCATAGGAATGTGCGAGCACACTGGAGCTGGAGGGTAGCTAGAGGGACGTCGACAGGTTCAATGGAGTGGTTTTATGGGTTGGGGATGTAACTTTTTAAAAGATATACAAGCAAGGGAACTACTGGAGGTTGGTTAAAAGGTTTTGTCGTTGTTGATCGACCGTGGCGCTGTCTGTCGGGTACACGAAAAGATATTTATTTTGAACCGACTTCAAAAAAGGAGGAGGTTTCTCAATTCGACCGTATATTTTTTTTATGTGTGTTCGCGGATAAATTCGTCGTTTATGAACCGATTTGAATAATTCTTCTTTTATTGGAAAGGAAATATCCTAAGGGTGGTACCATGAGAAGGAAACCAGGATCTGATGATGGCATCCCAGAGAATTCAAGAGGAACCGTAGTTTCCTGTTTGAAGTCGGTTTTTTTTTGTTCAAAATTATAGTTAAAATTATATTATTGTTTTTATTAAACTAACAAGTAGTGATGTTGCGTACTGCTTTCTTATATATTATTATTTCATTCGTTAATATGTATTTTGTAAATTTTATAATAAGGCGTGGCGAGAGTGAACAGGCATTGTCTGGGTCTACGTGCACCAACTCCGCCTGTATCTCACTTCCCGTTAGGTAAGGTTTATTAGTTAAACACACTTAACTATAATTATTTTCGTAAAGTTAAATCATCATATCAGCTCATTTCGGTCCCCACCGAGGGGCTCGAGCCTACCCTGAAGTAGGGCGATCAGGCCTTAATCGACCACGCGGGCCCAGTGCGAGTTGGTCGACTTCACACACAACCTGCGAACTTCTCCGCAGGCGTGTGCAGGTTTCCTCACGATGTTTTCCTTAACCGTTAAAGCAATCGGTAAGTAATATGTACGTAAGTTTTTGAAAAACTCATTGGTACATTGGCCGTCCAGATTTGAAGATTGGATGAAAATTAAATACTTGTACTTAAATTATGAAAAAAGAAATGAATGGATATTAAGCTGATTTGTGCTTATCTTATTTTTATTACTTGAAGTAAGAAATTCTAGTATAAATTATATAAATATATCCTAGTGATATTATAAACGCGAGAGTTTGTAAGAATGTATGGATGGATGTTGCTTACTCTTTCACGAAAAACTACTAAACGGATCTGGCTGAAATTTGGTAGGTTGACACATAGGCTACTTTTTTCCAAGCTTGCGCGCTGCGCACCCTCGAAAAGTCATAGAAACGTTGTAAACGCGGGTGAAGCCGCGGGAAGCAGCTAGTATTATTATAATTAGTTTCTGAGGAACGGCTCTTGCGGTTTGGATGAACTTTTGTTTCTAGGATTGATTTTGAGATTAGATTAGATTTTGTTTTTAGTTTTACGTTCCAAGCCTATTTAAGTAGGTGTCATTCTTGAGAAAATAATAATTTCAGTTTACATGGGTAGGAGAAATTTGTTTTATTAATAAAAACATTAAGTTTAATTTACTTAAATTTATGCTTGAAATCTTCACTCCTTTTAATCTTTTTTTATTTAGTTTAATTTAAATACAGCGATCCTTTATTTACAAAAAAAACCGGCCAAGTGCGAGTTGGACTAGCACTACGAGGGTTCCTTACCACCAAACCTTTCCACCCAACTACATAGTATAATGACAATGATACCAATTCACACTACAAGCAAAAGACATCAACGCGAGCGACAAAAATATTCTTATTTTGTCATTCAGTTCGGACTCCTTAGCGCGAGTACGACTCACACTTGGCCAATTTTATTATTTTTTATTTTACTTGAGTATTAGTTCTGTAATCACATCAAGTTTTACGGTTGTATGTATTATCGTTTTTACGATAGAATCAAATCAAAAATATACTTTTAAAGACCTATAAAAAACACGTTTTTTGTATGGAGACCCCTTAATGTTTCACTTTTTTAAACTTTTTGTATTTGTTGTAATAGTGGCAATAGAAATACACGTTATGTGAAAATTTCAACTGTCTACGTTTAACGGTTCATGCAATACAGCCCGCTGATAGACGGACTGAGAGACAGCGGAGGCTTAATAATAGCACACTCTGGAAACTTCATACAACGGGCTAGAAATGACATTTCAAAAAAGGAATGACGGAACAAACAAAATGGCGGCAAAATCCTATACGTTTGACGACCAAGCAATCTGGGTGACTAGGGGGTGAGGTCGCAATCTAGAGAACGGCAGGGAGTGTCCATACTGTATGTTAGTACTAATATATATAAGGTCTAACAAAATTAGCTGAAACTATTTTAACTGGTGCTTCTTCCACTGAAACTGAACAACTTTCCCCATGAAACCCATAGTTGAATCTCAAAAAAAAATTTGAACTTCCGATACAAAGTTGGCTGATCAGCTGATCGAGTTAGTATGGGAGTGCAAATTTTTTTTTGCGATGGGCATGGGTTCCATGGGGAAAGTTGTTCAGTTTCATGGGTAGAAGCACCAGTTAAAATAGTTTCAGCTAATTTTGTTACACCTTATATACTTTGGTAATAGGGTCCCGTTGCTCACCCGTTGGGTGTAGGAAACCCTAAAAAACAACAATCCTAACACTTTTTGATGTGTAACATCTTTGCTCTCGCTTTCCTGCAATTTGTGGGAGTGATTTCGTGAAATGGGACGGAAAAGTGTCCCATGGGACGGAAATGTGTCCCAGGGAGTCGTGTTTTTTCAGGCTTTAAAAGCGCGGAAAAGGCAAAGGTATCTATGACCATACAGCCTAGTCTGCCGTATCTTTGCCGTCCTTTTATAAAGTATTTTGTCACATGTTACACATCATATGCGAGTACTGTAGGTCTCGTTCGTTTTTTTTTTTTTAACAACTGTCATCAAAAATTCAGACACACAAAATCTGTCCGAATAGCAGAACTGTCGTGTCGCACTCACGTAGCTTACTCCTCAAATTATTCCCTGACAAAACGTCACCCGGCCCTCCATATCCATATATATGTCGTAGGGTTTTGATAAAATTAGGTTTTTGATCAAAAATCTAGGTTTTTGATCATAAACCGGAAGATGACACAATTTAAACAAAATTTTATCATAAACCTGTAACAATCTAGATTTTTGATCAAAAACCTGAACTAGTTTGGGTTTATGATACATTTCTAGTCAAAAACATGGGTTGGCTTACTTTTATGACAAATTAATCGATGTAATCAACACTGTAGGAAGAGTGTAGTACTGGGAGTTCTAAATTCGAGTTCAGGTTTTTGATCAAAAACCTAGATTGTTACAGGTTTATGATAAAATTTGTTTTAAATTTTGTCATCTTCCGGTTTTTGATCAAAAACCTAGATTTTTGATCAAAAACCTAATTTTATCAAAATCCTGCGACATATACATTTACAGGAGACGAAGCAAAATGTGTCGCGAAATCCAGTCGCGCGCGATGTCAGCCCCAAAGCTGCCCGACTCGAAATTATCAAACTGCTTATAAAACGCTTGCTCGCCCATTCAGCAGAAATGCTTCGTGTTAAATTAATAATTGGCCGCACAAAGAGAGGGCGGATCGTTCTGCATTGCAAATTTAACACCGGTCTGTGTAGTGATGTAGACACTAGTTTTTTTGCCGACCAGCCCCGTCTGTTGAATAAGTTTGTTTGTTTTTAACTCTGTAATATTATGTATTAAGTCTCCATGAGGCTCGAGTTTCCATACAAACGTAGTTCCGCTTTAATACAAAAACTACATGCCGGATTGAATCTAAACTTTGCAAATATATTGAGTAGACACATATCGATGTTTGTAATTAGTTTTTATCGTAATAAATTTCAACGTAATTAATTAAACGAAGGCTTAAATAAAATTTGTACTGAAAGTTTGAAACTGCTCTTATTTTTTTCCGTTCTATATTAGTACATCGAAAACTAATTACAAACATCGATATGTATCTCCTCAATATATTTGCAAAGTTTGGATTTAATCCGGCATGTAGTTTTTGTATTAAAGCGGAACTACGTTTGTATGGAAAGTCGAGCTTCCTGGCGGCCCTTAAGGTTTTAATGGAAAATCCCAGCGGATCCGTGCGCGTTTTAAATTTGGTCGGAAATGATGTTTTAAATATAAAATTCTGGTGTGCGTGTCTTTTCAATTGTTCTCCTCTTAAACTATTTGACCGATTTTAATCATCTTTTTGTTTTCTACTTATATATCACCTGCATAATTCTTAGCTTTAGTCGAACCCGGTGGGTGGAACTGTTATAGAAAAAAATCTGGATCTCGATAACAGCGCTAACTTTAACTTTGACTTTATCTAATCAGAACCATCTTCTGGATCTCCTGGATCTCTGGAATTTTTTTATAGTTATAAAAAAAACAAAATTGGTCAAGCCGTTAAAGACGAGGTGTGCGTGCCTTTATGATCCGTCCCCTCCTAAACGGATTGACCGATTTGGCTGAATATGTTTCTTTTTAAGGGTTTCGTACACCCAACGGGTGACCAACGGTACCCTATTTCATGAACCGTAATAGGTAGACAGTTCAAATTTTCACAGATTGTGTATTTCTATTGCCGCTATAACAAAAAATACAAAAGATTAGAAAAAGTAAAAAGATAAGAATAAAGAAACAAAAAGCGTGTTTTTTATAGGTCTTCAGAATGATTTTTTATTTAGCTTTATCATAAAAACGGTAATACATACAGCCCTGAAACTTGGTGTCATTATAGTAAAACTGAAGCAAAATAACAAATAATTAAAATTGGCCAATACTCGTGCCTTAGCACTTAGGACTCCTTAGAGTCCGAACTAAGTGAAAAAAAAAGTTTATTTTTGTCTTTCGTTTAAAATGTGAATGAGTATCATTGTCATAGTTGTGTAGAGAAGTGTAGTAGTACGGAACCCTCGAAGCGCGAGTCTGACTCGCTCATGACCGATTTTTGTAATTATGGTGCCACCTGGATAGTTCTTAGTTATAGTTAGACCCGGTAGGTGGCGCTGTCAACTTTTTTTTCTGGATTTCGACAACAGCTCTACCTTCCAGGTCCCACTATAGATAGCTAAGAACCATTCAGGTGAACCCATAAGTGAAAAAAAATCATCAAGATCGGCAAGCCGTTTAGGTGCAGAAAAATTACGCACCCCGGAATTTTATGTACAAAGATTTTGTTTCTTAAAGACGTGAAGATGCACAATAATAAACATTTTTTAAATCAGTAAGAAAATATTTTTCTTAAATGTGCTACAAAGCGAGAGTGAATAAGCATTATTTGAGTTTGCGTGTAGCATCCTAGACTACATAGTTACTTACCATCAGGTGTGATGTAGTGAAACGCACAAAATTTTTTAATAATAAAAAAAAAATTGTGACTCAAAATTTGTAGGCCAGCTTTTATCGTTTTCGGCTAGTCAGCTAATTTTTATTTGTTTTCGCTTCACTAGCTTACTTCGAAATCTTTCTAAACCTTCGACGACGGTCTCATTTGAAACAACATAATTCGTAAGTGTCACGCTTCAAATTCGACACTTTACTTACATTTCTATACATTAGTCAGAATCTACTGAATGCGGTAGGAACCTTGCTACCGACTTAGTACTGACACCGCAATGTATACTGAATGAACAAGAAAACAGAATTTAATTTCGAAAACTTGTGAACCTTATAGTGGGAAATAGGGAAATCTTTAGGGGAGTTGTGTAAGTCTTTGGACAAATAAGAAAGAAAAGAAAGATATATTAAAATTTGGTATAAGGTACCCGCAGGCAATAAGGCCTATCCGGTATTACGGCCTAGCTAAGGAGTAGTGGTGCTAAATTGATTAATTATCAAATTTGATTGTAAGTTAGTTATTATAATATTTAAGTAATTTTTTTATAACAAATATAAATAAAAGATTGTAACTGTTAACATAAATTACTTTATTTTACTTAAGTCGGGTAATAAGGCCCGCGGTTACAACACACTTATTTCGACAGGTAAACTATAATTTACATATTTGGTATTTGAGATCAATAATCATATGGATGCAGTAATAATACTGTCATTACTGATCTTAAATACAAAAATTAAAAAGTATAGCTTAACTACTTAAGTATTTTAAAGCCGTGGGCCTTGTTAGCCAACTGTAGTTAAATAAGGCCTACCCGTAACTTTTAAAAAATGTTTAATTTGCTTTTGTTTATAGCAAAAGTTACCATTTTTCGTTTATAGTTTACTAGCTGTTTCCCGCGGCTTCACCCGCGTGGACCACGTTTCTATGACTTTTCGAGGGTGCGCAGTGCGCGAGCCGCAAGTGGCTCGCGAGCGTGGTAAAAAGTAGCCTATGTCTTAATCCGGGTCCTAATCTGTCTACCTACCAAATTTCAGCCAAATCCGTTCAGTAGTTTTTGCGGGAAAGCGTAACAGACAGACAGAGTTACTTTCGCATTTATAATATTAGTAGGGATAAAAAATGTATTTGAATAAGGATTAACATTAAATCATTTTAATTTCTTGAGAGTCAATTTTTCGGGGGCCGGGGAAAAATATATAACTATTTTTTATATATTTTACTATTTTTCACCAATCTTCCTTACCCCGGCCCCGCCCCGCTGGCGCTGATAACTGCATTTAAAAATAAGCTGATCTAATTCCACTTGCAAATTTTGATTGCAGTTATATTGTAAAACTATTGTAAAGCTGTGCTGGAGAAGCTCGTAGAACAGATGACTGTTGGGGTAGTAAAGTTCTAGAGTGGCGACCGCGATGGACCGACGACCTGGTGAAAATCGCGGGAAGCCGATGGATGCGGGCAGCGCAGGACCGGTCGTAGTGGAAATCCTTGGGGTAGGCCTTTGTTCAGCAGTGGACGTTTTTCGGCTGATATGATGATGCTGGAGTACCACATTGAAATGTAATGGTTGTAATTTTTTTAGGCGTAAAGACCGTTCGTCCTGTACGCTTTTAACTGCCCTTGTTGACCGAGGAGCGAGCGAATCGTCTCCGTTTCGGTTTGCTTTTGTATGTCTGTCCAGCTATTCTCCTCTACAAGTCGCATTTTTCAACCGATTCTCGTGAAATTTTGTGAGCATGTTCGATAATTATATGGATTTTTTTTGTTTTTATTTTTTTTTAATTTTTTGAAATGGTGATGATGGGAGTTAAAAAAAAATTTCAGCCCTTTTGAAAATCGCGCGAGATCTACAGCTCACAGACCCACTAGTGTTTACTGTTAGATATCAATAATAACCCCTTTGTGGGAATGGCTCAGTTAGATATCACTAATAACCGCTTTAAGTGGAAATGTCTTAGTTTATTTTTACCGACTTCAAAAAGGAGGAGGTACTAAGTTCGACTGTACATTTTTTTTGATGCATGTTCACCGATTTTTCCGTCAATTATGGACCGATTTTTAAAATTCTTTTTTAATTCGAAAGAGTATACTCCCGAGAGGGTCCCATTGTCACCAAGTCAGGATCTGATGATGGGATCCCAGGGAAATCGAGGGCAACCCTTCAAAAATAATGAAAAATTTGAATTTTAAAGGCACTAATTACGTATTCATATGTTTTACTAAAGCTATTAATATACTTGCGTCTGTTAGTCATATTCTCCTGTTGATAAGCTGATATAGGAAGGTACAACTCCTTAACGGTTAGGAGTTGCAGGAAAATTCTTTTGAATGTTATACATAGATATATACGTAGGTATGCATAGACCGATAGTTGTATTCCTTCAGGTTATTCAGATGAGCTGATGATGGACGATTTAACTCCTTAAGTTTCATGCTGCTGAGATGATGATGGAATGAATTTTAAGTAGAGTATAGTCATCTTATTTTAGGGTCGATCGAGCTACTAGGTGGGGACGTTTGTGAGCTGATAATATGATGATGATGATAATAGTGATCTTTATCTTCTACCTCACAAAATTATAATTATAATTGCCTAGAGTGGGGTCACAAGGTATACTTTGTACTGTATGGTACACCATTCTTTGAAAATAAATATATTGGTATTTGTATTTTTATTTGTAATTGTATTTGTACTAGCATTTTTATTTTTATTTGTATTTGGGGCTTTTGCTAATGAAGCTAAATTAATACCCCGTAGGAACATAAGGTGGAACGTAGAGAATAATCAAGTAAAAAAATTACAAATAAAAAGGATCAACAAATTTGTATTTCAGTCGGGTCCAGACACAATTAGTCATTTTTATTAATATGTACTTACGTAAAATAAACCTTATATGTTATACAAATAGAAACATTATGGCACTGGCGTTTGTATACCTACATGTGTATCTGCGAGCTACTTACGGAAATTTACGGAAGCAACTTCCGGGTTTATGGAATCGCACCAGGATCCCCACCTTTATTTGGGGGAAAAGGTGCAAATAGTACATAAAACATAACTAGGAGCAAGCGCGCACGAGTAACTTTTTTACATCTTAGGTCCTTAAACGTATACCTTTCGCATCAAGCCTATGAGTTTATATAAAAGAGAGAGAGAGAGAGAAAAACACACAAAAATTGCTTTGAGTAGTTGCTCGTGCGCGCTTGCCCTAATTGCTTTGAGTAGTTGTTCGTGCACGCTTGCCCTAATTACTTTGAGTAGTTGCTCGTGCGCGCTTGCACTAATTGCTTTGAGTAGTTGCTCGTGCGCGCTTGCCCTAATAAAGCTTATATTAAGACCCTTTGGTCTCTTTAGAAAACTAAATATCTTCAAAAAATGTTTTAGATGATTCAGGCAGGACTGTCAAAACTTATTACGTAAATACAAGTACTATACTTAGGCGACAGAACTCGTGTCGATATCCATATCCTCAGACCATTCGCACTTTTCCCTCCACTCGGCCTCCGAGATGGCGTATGAAGAGGTCATGTTGTAGAACGTTTCATATGGGCAGAGAAAACCATCGCAACCTTCGAGCTGGAGGTAGATTTCCGGATCCTCAGGTGTTGTTAGGTAGACGGGCTGTAAAAATTAACCTGTGCTTTAGTTCTATGCACTATTGAGATAAATCACCTTAGTAGTTATAGAGTGAAAGAGTTACAAGCAGACAGACATACAGACACACTTTCTGCTTTATAATATCGTATTAAGAGGAGTGTATCCGTACAGCGCTCCATACAAACGTCGTTTGGGTCTTATTTAAATGTTGATTGATCAAAGTTACTGAAATTTTGTTAACCCATGCTTTTAGAAGGTAATGTTACTGTCCGCGTTATGTCCTTAAAAAAATTTGGAATTTCGTAAAACGAATGACAAATTGTAAAAAAAAATCTTTAAGGTAGTCTGACAAGCACAAACACAGATTATATTCTAGAACGCGTTTACAAAGTTTCAATAAACTGGATGGATTAATATTCCAATTTACCTACAATTACAATTCCAACCTATGTTTGTGTGCAGCGATTAACCGCCTCCATGGCGTAATGGTTAGTCCATTCGCTTCACACCAGGAGGTCACGGGTTCGATTCGGTCACGGGGTCAATTTTGTAGGACTCCGTTTGGTTGGTGGTAGTGAATTTTCATCGCCTGCCTGGCTAGATACCACCATATTATCTAAGTCTTGCCGCCAAACATCAGTGTTAACAGCATTGATGTGTTCCGGCTTGAAGATAAGATAGCCAGATCCCCATTGCGTTGGGGAATCTTGGTAAGTCCGTTTCCATCTTCGGCAACATCGTCAGGTGAGATGATGCCAAGGGCTTAGCATTTGTGGATAAAAAAAGTAAGAGCGGCACGCAGGGACACTTGCCTTAAGTTAGGAGGTATCCAATAAAAAGTATATATGTCGCAAGCGTATTGTATGTTTAGTCATATTACATTACCGCTGACTGTTTTACAATACGGAGCTGCATTGCAATACAGCGGGTCGACGATAAGGCAGATTGCATTACCGCTGGCATTGTGTCGCAGGCATGCTGTATGATTCGTCATTTTACATACGGTCAGGCAAATTAAATAATGGCGAGGGCGGGGACAGTTAAATCAATCAAACCTGACCGAACCTAACATCGTTCGCTTCGCGAGCTCATTTACAATCTGCCGTACGGCATTTTGGCAATTTGCCTGGCTCGACATTTTGAAATCTGCGTACAGAATTTTACAATTTGCCCGACCGTTTACATAAGGACGAAATATACTATTTGCCTGACCGTATGTAAAATGACTAATCATACAATTTGCCTGCCACATATGTCGCGATGACGATGCAGCGTATCGTCGACACGCTGTATCGCAATGTGCCTCCTATTGTAAAACAGCTAGCGGTTTTGTAATATGACTAAATATACAATTCGCCTACGACATACATATAAAGTGTACTTACCAACACCACATACTCCCCTGTCTCCACCACCCTCCTCAGCTCCAGGGAGTACAGAGCGCCGTACCGGGGTACCCCTTGCGAATTGATCACTCCCGTGATGGCCTCCAACCCGAACACATTGACGTCATGGGCAGAGTATATCCGAATCTTCTGGGTTGAATTCCCGGCCATAACCGTCTCTGCCTCCTCGTAGAACTCCCTCAGTAGTGGTCCTGCAATCGGTCACATCGATGATTTTCACGGGAACTCCAGGAGGCTTGCGTTTCCATACAAACGTAGTTCCGCTTCCATACAAAGACTTCATGCCTGATTGAACCCAAACTTTGCGGATATGTTATGTAGACACTTAACGATGTTTGTAATTAGTTTTTATTGTGGTAAATTAAAATAAAACTAAACATAGGATTAAATAAGTTTTGTACTGAAAAACTGCTCTTATTTTTTTTTCTTTTTTATATTAGTACATCGAAAACTAATTACAAACATCGATATGTGTCTACTCGATATATTTACAAAGTTTGGATTCAATCTATGTAGTTTTTGTATTAAAGCGGACTACGTTTGTATATAAACTCGAGCCTCCTGGAGACCCTTAATACAATGATCTAGGAACTGTAACGAAAACAACGACGTTTATATTTTTTCTCAAACATGCTTGGCAATTTGAGCATTATATTGACAACCTTATTCGAGATAAATCGAATTTGCTGTACTGGCCAAATACATGCGAGCAGCAGCCGCAAAAATTTAAAGAAAATCCAAATCTATCGTGTTTAGCGGCTAAATAAATTACTATGTTATCTCATATCTGTCGTGTAGTTTAAAAATGGAACTAATATTTTACTCCGAAACATGGCAACCAAGGAGGTAACTTTTCAAAGGTTTTATTTATATTTCGAACTGACTTACAAATAGAACGCTGTTTATTGAAAAAAAAATTCGAGCGAGACCTACAGTACTCGCATATGATGTGTAACATGTGACAAAATACTTTAGGTTAGTTAGATTTGATGACGATATTGTACCTGGGTGGCGGATCTGACAGTAACGAAAAAAACCGACCAAGTGCGAGTCGGACTCTCGTAAAGTAGAATTCCGCGCTTTCGCGACTTCCTGTTACACATTTCCGTCCCATGTTACACATTTCCGTCCCATTTCACGAAATCACTCCCACAAATTGCAGGAAAGCGAGAGCAAAGATGTTACACATCAAAAAAACAAATGAACACTTTGGCGCGCGAAAAATTATTGTTCATTGTTCGTCATTGATATTGAAAAGTAATTATTGAAGTTTTAATTTCCTCGCATTTCTTTCTTGCTACTAGATAGCGTATTTATAGTTATGATCTTTTTATACCAGACGCCGAAAACCGAAAAATTATTGTTCATTGTTCGTCATTGATATTGAAAAGTAATTATTGAAGTTTTAATTTCCTCGCATTTCTTTCTTGCTACTAGATAGCGTATTTATAGTTATGATCTTTGTATACCAGACGCCGAAAACTATACAAAAAACGGTTGTCTGTAAAGTCGGTTTACTGACGATAGTTGAACGTGACAACGTCATAAGAAAAAAGCCTTAAACGGAACGCCTCACGGAACGCCTCAGAGCGAGGTAACGACGCATTTTTCGGAACGCCTCAGAGCAAGGTAACGACGCATGGTAACGACGCATTTTTTCGTGCGTGCAGCCGGCTCCATCGAATTATAAGACGTTATCACGTCAAAAAGTATTGCGTACTGTACATTTTATTTTCGTATCTTACTAATGTCGAAAAAAAAAATTTAACCAAATCTCTGCTCAAGCATTTTAAGGGCCGCGGGTGAGTGACTTGTATGACGTCACATTCCCCCTGATTTAATGAGGATCATCGCCAAAAGTTTCATAGTGCATGGATGAAGTGAAATTAAAATTAATTAAATGGTTTTTAAAATAAATTAACTTCCATGCTCTTCTATTTTTAACAACCTCCGTGGCGTAATGGTTAATCCATTCGCTTGAAACCAGGTGGTCGCCGGTTCGATTTCCTTCGGAGTCTAACTTTGTAAGAATCGGTTTGGTTAGTGGTAGTCATAAAAACGATGTCCACGCCGGCGAAGCCGCGGAAAAAAGCTAGTAAACAATATTTTTTGTAAATAAATCATCCTTAATAGATACCAATTAAGACATCCGACGACGCCAGTCACAACGCATAAGGACAAGAAGTCGTTATAAAACTAATAACTAACTATATATAAGATTCGAATCGCAAATATCGACCAACTCTCAGAACGATCCTTGTACCCAACAGCACAGAGTTCCAGTTATAATATTCAAACGGAGATCGGCTCGCGCGTGTCCTCGACTAAGCCAATCTAAGCGCACCCTTTTCGCCCCCTGCAGCCCGCACCTTTGGCCAGATTCCCAATTATCTTCCTTACAAATCCGAATGTTGAAGAATTTGTCACAGACTTTAACAAATTCTTCAATATTCGGATCTATTCGGGAGCTAATTGTGATTCCATTCCAAATCCGGAGTTTAGCTGCTTATCCATCGACTATGCTATGATGAGCGGAGATGTGCGAGAATTAAAATTTGTATAGAAATATTTCAATTGACATCTTTATGGAGGATGTACGACGCAAAAATTGAAGTTTTTGTTTGTATAATAATTGACCACGTTGAAGACTTCAATCGCTACAACCAAAAACAAACTTTGATACATTTTTTTGTTTTTGTTCATGTTATTAACAAGACATAAACTGATTTTGATAAAATTTATATGGGACTATACTGGAGGAGGAAACTATCAATTAAAAATCATAAAAATTAAAAATCATTAAAATCGGTTCACAATCAGCGAAGAAATTGCTTAACATAAATGGCAGAACCACTTTGCAAACGATGTTGATAATTGTAATGTTAAATTATTACAAATGAGTGAATCATGTGAAAGCATACCGGATATAAGGCTCAGGTAGTCTTCAGACCCAAACACTATCTTCATAGCTTCACCAGCTGCTTTGTACAATTCCGGAAACAGATCTGATATTTCCGATGAAAATTCATATCCGAGGTGATCCTGAAATTATCAAAGTCACGTGTCAAAGGTAAGCCCCTTCCAGCAGCCAAGCCAAGATGTACATTATTGTCGCAGAAAATGGAACAAAAAAAAGTTTAAAGATAAAAATTAATATTAAGAACAATAGTTATTAAAACAAAATGTATTCTTAAAATAGCATTACACTATAATAAATTAAATGGTGGTAAACATATGTGATGATTAATTTTCGTAAAAAAGACATTTAACCGATTTTTATGCAATTTGCATGGAACCAACCTGGAGACAAACCCTATCGAATAAAAATAATCGAAGATATTGCGTAAAAAATAAACCAATAAAAACATACAGTCAAATTAAGAACCTCCTCATTCATGGAAGTCAGTGAAAAAATGACGAAATAATGGTAAACGCATTACAAAACTCAAATGGAGTTGAGTGGAACACCCGGAAAGATATTAGGTGAACTAAAGCTTCAACAGAGTGGCAACCATGACCCCTGGTCGATCAGGAGACAGACCAGCTGCCTGATGGTCGAATAACATCGTTAGCATTGCTAGGCGCCTCGGCGTGAGGTCGAGACACAAAGCGTGCATAAGACGAGACCTTTACCCTGCAGGTGGCTCATGTGGCCTGCCTGATTAGATAGATAGAATAAATAAACATGGCCACTCACCAAACTGACAAAAGCATCATTGATTTCGTAAGACAGAACTGGATATTGCGTTAAGTTGATGCCTGTTATTTGCGTAACCTTTTCGAGAACGTCTGCATATTTCTCCACAATTGATGGTGCCGACGCAGTCATCAGCTCTACCTCGACTGTCGTGAATGTCGGGCAAGTCAATGAGTATAATAGCTGAAAAAATGAAAATTTTCATATAGAGACAGAAACCGGATCTAAAACCATTGGAGCCTTGAGAAGCAGGGAAACAGGCGTGCAGGTCATGACTGTGTTTGTAGTAAGTTAAAATATAATAAATGTGACCACACAAGTCGAAATAAACCACGACACCTTCAAATTACTTACATAATCATATAACGGTTGGATCGTGGTGTAAGGCACGGGGACCCAGTGAACAAAAGGGTTCCAGGTTTCGCCCACAGCTGGGTAGATCGCTGAGAGAGCCGTTAGAACAGTCATCTTAGCGCGGGTCGAGTCAGTCGATCTGACGTATAACTCTGAACGGTTGTATCTCAAAGATAGATGATCATTGTACCGACGTCTGATGAACTCGCCCGTTCTGTATCCTCTTTGTTTTCCCTCCTGTAATATTGATGAAATTAATTTGAGTTTGACCTTTAGTAATATAGATAGCTAGTTGTATTGCTTGCTAGACTGAAAGTAGTGGATTGGAGTCCCACTCAGGATTGACATTAACTTGGATGTGAGCAGGGAGAGCTGATAAATACCTAGTCCGGCCATAAGTTCTGTTACAATTTTTTTAAGTAATGATATCTTATTGAAACTTATATGTACATATTTACTGAACTCTTAGCAAGAAATAATAAGTAATTTTATTCTAAAAGGCCACCTTTACTTATAGGCCTTTAAGCGGTCTGGCCATGAATCTATGGATTTACGGACTGTTTCCATGGGATATTTAGCCACTGCTTGCTCCAGAGACTTCTGAAGAGACTCAATGTCTGCGTATCTTTTAGAGCAGGTCATGTCCTCTAAAACTAATCATCATTTGTAGTCTAAGGGGTTCATATCTGGGCTAGACGAGGGCCAGTTATCAGCTCTTCTAAAACCCGGAACGTTGGTTTCGAGCCAGGCTTGAGTAATTCGTGCCTTGTGACCAGGTGCGGAGTCCTGCTGAAAGGTCCACGGTATATTTTTAAAAATGTAGTGCTGAGAGGTTTCACAACACGATTCAAGACGGTCTCTTGATACACTTTCGCTGAGATCTTCACTCCTTTTTCACAAAAATGAAGATTTTCTTAAAAGCGTCGGTGGCTCAACCGGTAACGACTCGGTCCATCTAACCAGAGGTACCGGGTTCAAATCTGGACGGCCAATGTACCAATGAGTTTTTCAAAAACTTACGTACATATACTTACCGATTGCTTTATCGGTGAAGGAAAACATCGTGAGGAAACCTGCACACGCCTGCGAAGAAACTCCAAGGTTGTGTGTGAAGTCGACCAACCCGCACTGGGCCCGCGTGGTCGACTAAGGCCTAATCGCCCTGATTCAGGGTAGGCTCGAGCCCCTCGGTGGGGACGTATAAGACACCCCCCACCAAACCATCACTGATGCAGGATGATGACCACGTTGTACCTTTCGGACCACTTGCGCAGCTTCTTTAGAAATGCGAGCGTACACTTTGTCATTTTGCTTGTTGTAGTGCTCTTCAATCGTGAATTTTTTTTCATCCGTAAAGATGATATTTCTGTGCCTTTCATCTGCGTATCGGGACGGAAGAAGTTTTAATCGATCCACTCTCTTTAACTGTAAGGGTTGATTAAGGGCATGTCCTGTATATCGACGCTAAACGCCGAGGTCTAGGTCCTGTTTTATTATACGCGGACAGAGTCCTAGCGGGAATCTCCTTTTCTCGCGATAAGATTTTTTTGTTTCCTAATGGATTATCGGGAAATTCTGGGTTTAGCAGCATTAACATCCTGTGTAGTTCTAACAGCACGCGGCCGCCCCGATTTTATATGCTCTTCAACAGAGGAAGTTCTGGTATATCTGTCGATAGTACGATATACAAACATACGGCTCATACCAAGCTTTTGAAGTGTCTTGAATATGACCGACGGTGCCATACGCACTTTGTGCAAGGCAATCACTGTAATCCTATTTTCTTTCACACCCCATTCCATATTGTAATTTGATCACAAAACGAAAAAATATGTGAAATTCCGGGAAATCGAAACAAGTTTTTAGCACAATAAATGCGTTCCAAATTAAAAATAACTAGGGAGTCAAAAAAAAGAAATGTTTTCTTGTAACAGTATTTATGGCCTGACTAGGTATTAAGAAACCATCTAGCAATAGCGACTGTCACTTAAGTATCGCAATCTGTGTGACGGGAAGCGCTTATCGCCTCACGCACAGAGATTTCTGATATCCAGCGCGTGGCCGGGCGTGCGGGCGCGGGCGGTAATATTAAACTTACCTTCATGTTGTATTCCTCGTTCCTTGCGTTTGGTTATGTAGTCAGATTAATATTTTATTAGATCCGTGTGTTTAATAAACATGTATAGTATTTGATGTTCATAAGTGTTACATTATTTTGTATTATCTATCAGTAAAAGTAATTAGTGGGCCGCAATTAGTAATTAATTTATAAACCCTGCCTGGATTTTTTTTCTCCTTACACAGACTATACAAATTTTATTTATTTAAGTATATAGTCTATCCATAGCGATGATTATTTGGGTCATACCATTCTGACAGTAAAACCTTTCGAGTGTCTATAGTTCCTCACACAGTCATATTCAACAAGTTCAACCGCCTCCGGCCGTGGCGTAATGGTTAGCCCATCCGCTTAAAACCAGAAGGCCGTGTGTTCGATTCCCGGCGGAGGTTATTTATTTATTTATTATAGGTAATCAACAGCTTACAATAAAAAAAGTTGTGATTCGATACAGTGTGGTAAAAGTAAAGCAAATAACAGATTACAACAGAGAACTTGTAAACTTTGTAAGTCTCGGTTTGGTTGGTTGTATGATATGGAGCTTCACAACCTCATTCCCCCCTCTCCATTTCATCATAGGACGACCAGGCGCGGAGGGCGGTTCCATCCCTTTGTCGTCAATGTTCCACCTTTACGCACGAAGCGTTTTGCGTCTTCGTTCATCATGCGAACGGCCAAGGAGTGGAATTCCCTTCCGGCGTCTGTATTCCCCGATTCGTACAATACAATACAATCATTTATTTATAAATTTGAATAAATTTGCATAATTTGAATAAATTTACAATTTAGGAATCTTCAAGACGATAGTGAATAGGCACTATTTGAGCTTGCGTGTCACATCCTCGGCTGTATCGGCACTTACCATCAGGTGAGGTGCAGCCAAACGTACTCAAAATTTTAATAAAAAAAAAATTCTAACCCGATTGGCTAGCTACCACCATTATATCCAAGTCTTGCCGCCAAATATCAATGTTAAAAGCATTGGTGTGTTCTGGCTTGAATATGAGATAGCTAGGTAGTTCTCTATTGCGTTGGGGAATCTTGATAAACCCGCTTCCATTTTCGGAATCATCGTCACTTACCATCAGATAAGATGATGCCAAGGGCTTATCAATAGCTGATAAAGTAAGGTTTCTGGATTGAAACGCTTTAAAAATCGATACCTATTAAAAAAATATTAGTGAATTCTTGGATACCATTGGCTTTGTGCTTGCTAAACTCACATTGGTCAACTGTCCGTAGCCCCACGGTTCCACCAACTCCGTCACTTTGTCCAAATCCACCGTATTCTGGACTACAGCCAAGATGTCTTCCACTGGCGTTCTGTCTCCATGTCGGTGGATCTGATGAAATAAAAAACATAACATATTTAAGTGTTTCCTGCATGTTTCATCATCACATCAGCTCATATATACGTCTCCACTGAGGGGCTCGAGCCTACCCTGAATTAAGGCTATCGGGCCTTAGTCGACCACGCGGGTTGGTCAACTTCACACACAACCTTCGAGTTTCTTCCCAGACGTGTGCACGTTTCCTCACGATGTTTTCCTTCACCGTAAGAACGTCGGATAAACGTACATATGAGTCGAAATTCGAAAACACATTGGTACGTGGCAGGACTCGAACCATAAAATGCTTTATTAGATCTGAAGCAGTCTCAGGAAGTATTTAATTAAAGTTATAAAGGGCCTACGGGGCCCTCCGTGTACAATATAACAACGCGACCCGGGTGCTGGTGGGGCTGCCTCGCTTCTGCAGCGCATCAGGCATGTTTGCAGACGCGCATGTTGACTGCTTTTACGCAACTATGCGTATGAGGTGCGCGTCCCTGGTGCGCCGGGTGCGGGCCAGCCCCAACGGCGTCCTAAGGATGATCGGGGACAGAGTTGACTGCCCCTATATGGTTCACTGCTGCGGACTTCACGTCCCCAGGAGTAAAGCAATATTGTAATAGAATTTAATTTATTTAATTAACTAGGTACTAACACCTAGGATAAGTCACCTACTAACAAAATGTAAGTCTTTGTTACTTGAATAAATAAATAAATTATATTATTATTATTGTAAAGACCTTCTGTACGTAGTAAGTTACTAGTATCTCATCTCTGACGAAGTCCGCAAATTATTTGATCGATTATTGGCGATCAGTGTGAGAAGTCTTTTTTTTGCTTCGACTGTGTGAGTTCCTTGGAAAAAGTTTATCCCAACAAAATATTCTGTAAACACGTGGCAAGCGTCGATTAAGATTAATTGGCAATAAAAAATTTGGAAATGAAAAAAACAGCCAAGTCTAAGTACATAAAAAGACGAGTTACTTGGCCGTTAAACATTTTGTAACAGTTATCGGTTTGGGCAGGTATGTAGATGCTTTGATTTTCTTATGCTTATTTATGAAACACCTATAAGATTCACTTTTTATGAGTATCTTTTTTGATTTACTACTCCTACAAAATATTTAACGGATAAAGGCACTCGATTTTTGATTTATTCAGACTTGTCTCTTTATTTCATATCAATACTTTTTATGGCAAATTAATCTTAATCGAGACTTAGCACGTTTTTACACAATGCTTTTGTTGGGATTACACGTTTGTGTTTTTTGTTTTGTTAAAAATAGTGGATATAAATCAAGACTTATCACATTTTGAGGAAATGCTCCTTTCGAAAGGTCGTATGTATATAAAAGAAACCTTAAAGAAACAGGAAAAAATAAATGATCCTGTTCTGAAAGTGCTAAAATAAAAGTAAAAATACGTAGTTTTTTTTAATCCTGTTTTTTTTGGAAATTATTAACTTACGAAATGCGCTCTTTTTGAACAAGTTTTTAAGCTCATTCGGTGGATTTTTATGCCACGTATCAAATAAAAATATTTAGAAAAACAAAGTTGGTATGTGAAAAATCACCTTTTGGACAGATGCTCCTCATTTTTGTAGAATATTTTTGTTGGGGTTTCACTTATTTTTAACGAACAATACTGTTTTCTGGAGGGTTTTTTGTTTTTGATAATTTCCCATCACAATAAACAACTTTTGCTGTGGCAAAGATTAAAAATATTACGGCGGCCATAGCGGCGGCATTTCTCTATCTCCGTTAGTTTAGTTGTTCCCCATAAGATACCTCGTGAGGGAAAATAAGGATGAAATGGGGGCTGATTCTCATTTTAAAATTTTTATTTTTGTATGGGTACTAAAACCCATCCTTGTACTAAATTAAAAGTTTGTAGATAAGCTACAATTAGGTACGTGATGATCGGTGAGTGAGTGAGTCAGCGAAAAGGCAAATTTGACTTGATATTTCTCGACATTTATAAGGTACCAACTCGTGATTTGGGAGTAAGTACTATTGTCTCTAATATTTTAGAATTCTACTCGTATCTATATCCAAAACGAAGATACGAAGATACAGGTGGCTTAAAAATACCGTAAATTACTTCGAGAAAAGGATAGTACGGCCTTGCTCGACTTAGCGGGGGCGCTCCCGTACCCCCAGATGAGTTTTATGAGTAGCATCTAGTATTTGCCACTTTTCATCTATTATCAGTCACCTGTATACAGGGTGATAAAAATGTTTGGCAAATTTTGAACTGTAACCTCTACTCATGGAACTGAACCACTTTAAAAATTGCAAAAAATTGAAAATAAAGTACTTCTCTTAAAAGTCGATCAACTAATAAATTAACTGTGTATGGGAAGTCCAACATTTCTTTGCATTTAAAAAATCTTTTCGATTTATAATTATGGATTTTCCGCGGGAAAATCTTATTTCTTATGAAGTATTGAGACACTCTCTTAATGTACGATTATTAATGAAAGTGCCCGCCGAGGGTTCCGTACAAATTTGTGGGTTAATAAATTAATTACAAATGTCCAACAGTTTTCAAATTTTTATGTATACTTGTAGTAAAAGACGGTTTTACTAGCCAAAATTCATGATTCTAGGTCAACGGAAAATATCCCACAAATTTTGATTCACTTGAGAGTGTCGAAATGTATGTTTTTTGCGGCGTAAACAGCCGTATCTTTTTTTATTTTTTTGTTTATTCACAATTTATTGACGTTAACTTAGAAGTTTGATTTATTCACAGCTTCAAGGGACTGTAGACCAGAGTATATAATTTTAATTCCAAGTCGATACCTACACGTGTTTCCGAGGGTCTTGTCAGACGGACGAACGGAAAGACAACCAAGTGATCCTATAAGGGTTCCGTTTGTCCTTTTGGGGTATAGAACCCTAAAAATAATTAATGCGATAAAAAATACGGAATAGAGGGTTTTCTGATTGGTAAAATGGTTGTAAACGCTTACCATAAAAGCCATTTCCAACTCCGTTCCTTCGATGACCCTGTCTGTTGCCAGACTTTGAGGGGCCACCACCAGCAATATGGTGCAGTACCAGAAGGTCATGGTCAACATGTTGCTGAGTTTCCTGAAGTTCGGGTTCCGTTCAAGACCGCCGATCAGACATTGACACTGAATTGGACCACTGAGACAGCTTATATACGTTCTCCTGTTCGGTATATGACCGAATATTCTAATCAAGGTATTATCGATAGTTATCAAATTGATAAGTCGTTGTAAGTACATATCGCGCATCACACATGTGGCACGTTGTAAGTACATATCGCGCATCACACATGTGGCACGAGTCTTCCGCGATGGTCCATAAATTAGGAGATTAGTGTCAATAAACCCTATCGTCGCATTTATTAAGGGAATCAAATAATTTTCGTTTGGAGTAGTAAAAAATATTTTAACTTGCCCATTTTAAAAGCCATTTTTGGGACATAAAAACTGTAATCTGAAGGGATTAGGTACAAAAGTTTATAGATAATAAAATAAAGCTATAGTTATGTACTAGCCAACTTAACAAAAGTTGCCTCTGCCAAACTTATTGCGATTGGCATTGAAGAATTTCGAAATTAAAATAAAGATTATTCTAAGAAACTAATTTGAATATTTTTTTAAATCACTGGTTATATTTTTAAAAGTGATGACATAATAGACTCAGTACTATAAAAAGTGGCCAAGCGCATGTCGAAACACGGTTCAGGGACCCGTAGTATTTCCTTTGAACGTCTTTTATATTTTAAAAACAAAGTTACTTTTGCAGTTGACATAGATCATTTGCTATGGATATCTATGAACTTTTTACCAATCTAGCTGCACATCTAAATTTTCTTTTTAAATTCATTATAAGCCTACTTTTATCCAATTACTATTCATATTATTTGATATAGAGGTTTAGCTGGTAGGGGTGGGGACATTTATCTCCAACAAAAACTACCACTTGAAAACTTAATATTTACGAACCCTCAGTAGTTTTAAAAGAGCTATTCAACGGTATCCTAGATACGTGAAAAAGAAAACAATTCAACCCCACTGACATGGAGAGGAGGTACCCTAATTTTATTTACAGATTTTTATTACTTTGCAGAAGTCACAGATTTAAGGACCCGTACCAAATTTAAGCTTCATAGCTGTAATAGTCTATGATCAAAACGGCTGTGACACACCGATGTACAGATAGACGGACAGATGGACATGACGAAAATGTGGAGGTTCCTAGTTTGACTACGTAACCCTGAAAACGGCCTCAGTTCTAATTACAATTGACCATTATGAAATAAATTGTTGAAATGAATGGATTTTTTATTCAAAGTTTACATTATTTTGAAGAAAGTATAAAGTTTAATTGAAAAATAGTCAACACGGTCAGGTTTCAAAGACACTAGTTGCAAAAGAAATTTGCTGCCGAGCGAAACATACAATTTTTCACCTTAGAGGAAAATTGTTAGGTGCAAACAAACAGCTTAACAGCAATTTGGTTCGCATTTTAAAAACCCTTTCCACGCTTACGTATAAAACGCTAATTTGCACGCTTAAATGGAATGACAAACAAAAATAATATAAATAAATTTAACTTACTCATCTCACGACCACCCTGTATGTAAGTATATTCTTCTGCGTCACCGCCAAGAATTTTTTATCTTTCCACACCCGAACCATGCTTTGGCAGTCACGGCCGTGTCTAGTCACTCCTACTAACTGATAAGTTCCACTTATTTATCATTGCCTCAGCTTTTGCCCGCGGCTTCGCCCACGTGGATTTCTTTTTATTTAATAGCTGTCTTCGAGGAGCTCAGTGCGATATCTACGCCGCGCCGCTCGCAAAAAACTTAGACCATTTACGTCGTTTTAGTCAGCGTGGTTGCGTGCGTTACACTTTGTAACCCTCGTGTTTTCGAATATCAACATTCTATTTGTTTTTCCTAAAAGACTTGTACTCAAGCTGATAACTTGTTCTTTTTTAAAATTCTGCTTATAAAATGTTTTTATGCTCTTTGGATTTTTGTTAGCCAATCACTAGGAGCGCTTTTTCCACTGAATTTAGAATTAGGCCTCCGCCCTAATATTCTTCCAGATCTACCAAGGTTACTTACTAAAACTGGCGCTCACATGTCAACACCTTCACATTTCAAAGCCACTGTTAGTGCTGGAAGACCTGCGGGATCGACATCGTTCTAAAAATTAACGAAGTCTTGGCGTTTTCTCCTATTGGCTAAATTCCACAGTTCGGTAGACTGCGGCGAAGGCCTGAATTAATATTTACACATAAGTAGTCTCCGAGACTTTGTAAAAACCTCCATCTGGTACAGGCATCTTGTTACTTTTCAATTGGATGTAAAGTTCTTGGTAAATCACTGATACTCGTCAAGAGTTGAAACATTACCAATCATTTTTCATATATAAAATTATCGTCTATCATAATTTCATTATTCAAATTCAAATCATTTAATCGCTGGATACATGGTGGTTAAGATAACAAATATATATATATATATAAGGTACATCATGTTTCGCTTACAAAAATAAGCATGCAAAATAGTGTCAGTTCAGGTAGATATAAATCAAATTGTAAACAATATTGTCAGTTTGAATAATAAAGTAGTACATAAAATGGATAACATTATTGCAAGAATTATTTTACACTAGCTGTTTCCCGCGGTTTCACCCGCGTGGACAACGTTTCTATGACTTTTCGAGGATGCGCAGTGCGCGAGCCGCAAGCGGCTCGCGAGCGTGGTAAAAAGTAGCCTATGTCTGAATCCAGGTCCTAATCTGTCTACCTACCAAATTTCAGCCAGATCCGTTCAGTAGTTTTTGCGGGAAAGCGTAACAGACAGACAGAGTTACTTTCACATTTATAATATTAGTAGGGATAGGGATTATAATAGTTTTTATCGTTAAGCCATTTGTACAATTTTGTCTTGAATATTTTAATAGGTAAATCTTTAATATTATTCGGTAGTTTATTGTAAAGTCTAATACACATACATAGACAACTCCGGTTGTATTTTTCTGTCAGTGGAGTTTCAAAAAAAACTAGTCTGTGAGGGTTTCGTCGACATCTAGGGTTAACGTCAATTGCCTTAACAAATAATTGTGATGCTGTTTCAAGAAAATGCAGGCCTCATAAATATAAAGGCAAGGCAGGGGTAATAAACCAATATCTTCAAACAAAGGTTTACACGAATCTAAAGGTGACATTCCAGTTATTGCGCGTATGCATTTCTTTTGTGCTAATAGAACTCTCTGTACGTCCGTGCCCTTCCCCCAGATAAGAAGTCCATATCGCAGGTTATCTTTGATAAGTTTAACAAACTTTATCTAATCACACGTGTTATGCACGTTTTTACTGTCTAGCGGCTGAGGATGGAGCGATAACCAGCGAAGAAGGATTTAATAAAGTATTGTACAAGCAAAAAAAAAGTTGAGTGTTTTTTTTTATTCACAACTGGTATGACCTTGGCATCATTTCACCTGATGGTAAAGGACGATGATGCCGAAGATGGAAGCGGGCTTACCAAAATTTCCCAACGCAATGGAGAACTGGCTATCTTATCTTCAAGCCGGAACACATCAATGGTGTTAACACTGATGTTTGGCGGCAAGAATTAGATAAGATAGTGGTAGCTAGCCAGGCGGGCTTAGAAAATGCCCTACCACCAACCAAACCAAGTCTTACAAGTTGACCCCACCGGGAATCGAACCCGCGACCTCCTGGTGTGAAGCGAATGGATTAACCATTACGCCATGGAGGCGGTTTTGATAGGGATCGATTGTCTTTCACTAATATAATCTTAACCTTTAACTAGTGACGTGGGATCTGTGAGGCCTCAGCCGTTTTTGATTTTTGCGATTTGATAACTTCCCCCCGCCCACGTCCATACGTCACATTAGCTTCGGTTTTAGTCCTAAAACGATAGGGAAGGGAGGAGGTTTCATCATCCGGAAACAAAAGAAGAAAGAAATTTTTATTTTCCGGATTCCATACATGTAAAGATCTTAAAGTTAAAATTTTTAAATGTATTCAGCCCTCATAAAGATGGCATGCAAATTTTAACAAGTTACCTCCGCTAAATACCTACTTATAAAATTAAATTAATTGATTTATTATTATAGTTCATATTATATTCACTAATACTATAAAAGCAGTGTTACATTAGCCATTCTGTTAATTTTGTCTTAAATATTTTGCCGATGCGGCTCATGTGAGTAATATCTATTAAAAGTCGAGAAGGAGTCTGTGAGACCCTACAAGCTTATTTCCTACTTTTAGGTCAACTATATGTCAGAAAACATTATAATTTATATAAAATAAATCTGGTAAGAAGATTTTATCTAAAGGTCAAGTCATAAACCCAGTACACAAACACTGCAGGTAGATGATCCAATTTTTGAACAGCAAGGGAGTAATATTTTTCTTGGTTGAGATCAATTGTATATCGAAGACGAGTGCATTATTATATTCTTGCATAATTCGTAAGACAAATAAATGAAGTTGATAATTTCATTTCATTTCATATTTATTGCAATATCATAATTAATTATGTACATTCATACGAGTAGGTAAATATATAGATTTTAACTTATTAATTGTGACGCCCCGCAAGGGCATATTTGCAATTTACAGAGGTTTTTTTTATATATTATTAATTTGCAGAGGGTTTACATATTATTGATTTGCAGAGGGTTTGTACATTATTAATTTGCAGAGGGTTTATATATTATTAATTTGCAGAGGGTTTATATATTATTGATTTGCAGAGGGTTTATATATTATTAATCTGCAGAGGGTTTATATATTATTGATTTGTGCATGCATTATAATTTATGTATATTACTTAAATAATTCATTACAATTTTGATCTTATTTACTTATTAAATTTATGATTTAAACTATTTTTGTTAATCACAATCTTTAAAATACCAATTAAACGTTGTCTTTACATATCAATTACATTGATAAAATTATCCTCAAGATACAGGTAGTTTGTAAGACCCCAAGTCATCTAAAGTGTCTTTCATTAGAATTTTACAACAATGTAAACAAGACTTACACTGTTTACACTGTTGGAAAATTCTAAGAAAAGGTACTTTACAGTGTTACACTTTTTTCACGTCCTCAAAGGTTAAACTACTTATCGGACTTTGAATATTGTCAAGGGTTTTCCAATAGTAAATAAAAAAAACTAAAAAAAAACTATGGCATTGGATGAAATTTATTTACGAAATATATATTTTTTTTGATATCTCCAGCTTTCATTTCTAATGATTCCAAACTTGATTTAATGGTTTGAACGATTTTAATAAGACTTTTTTTTAAAAAATATTACTTTATATTACGCAGTAGTAAAAAAGTAGTAAAAAAGCGTCGGTGGCTCAACCGGTAACGACTCGGTCCATCTAACCAGAGGTACCGGGTTCAAATCTGGACGGCCAATGTACCAATGAGTTTTTCAAAAAAAAACTTACGTACATATCATTACCGCTTTAACGGTGAAGGAAAACATCGTGAGGAAACCTGCACACGCCTGCGAAGAAACTCGAAGGTTGTGTGTGAAGTCGACCAACCCGCTCTGGGCCCGCGTGGTCGACTAAAAGACCTAATCGCCCTGATTCAGGGTAGGCTCGAGCCCCTCGGTGGGGACGTATATGAGCTGATATAATAAAAAATACGCAGTAGTTTGTTATTCCTTGAAAAATGGGAATTAAGTACTTCCTATTCAAATCAAGGTTGCTTGTTACTTTGTCTCCAAAATGAAGTAAACGATTAATTAAAACTTTGTGAATAACTAAGACTTAATAAGGCCCACTACACTGGGTAGTTTCATACTAGAAAAAATCTAAATAAGGTACCTCACATATACAAACCAAATTTAAAATGTGATAATCTTACTCATGGAGCAGAGTGGACATAAAAGTGCAAAAAGATCCATCAATGGATTTCAGTGGACCTAGCGGTATTCTTTGTAACCTTTTCTAAGTAAGCGTAATGTTTAATCCCTACTAATATTATAAATGCGAAAGTAACTCTGTCTGTCTGTTACGCTGTCTGTGTTATTGTTATTTTGTTTTTATTTAATTGCATTAATATGCAAAAAAATAGTTATTTTAAGTAGTAGTGACTTTGATTATATTATGTTAAAATGAAATTTATATGTAAGGTTGCCTAGACCTTAGATTATTATAATAATCTAATTTTGTATTTTATTTTCGACGTGTAACAATTGTTATCAATAAAATTTATCTTATCTTATCTTTCCCGCAAAAACTACTGAACGGATTTGGCTGAAATTTGGTAGGTAGACAGATTAGGATCTGGATTAAGACATAGGCTACTTTTTACCACGCTCGCGAGCCGCTTGCGGGTCGCGCACTGCGCACCCTCGAAATGTCATAGAAACGTTGTCCACGCGGGTGAAACCGCGGGAAACAGCTAGTAGTTAATAATTTATGCCCGACTACGTACGCCAGACGGTGAAGACTTCGCGAGAAAGTACGCACAGCGTGGCTGTACAAATTATTTTATAATGCTATTAATCCAATATCTACACTCGTGAACCACACCTCCATCACGGCGCACGATAAATATTTATAAGATAAGATAAGATAAATACTCTTTATTGTACCCAAAAATATAAAAAAATAAAATAAACACAATGTAAAACTTATTAACTATATTGTGGATAATACAATACATTACTTCGCTGGCTCAGCGACCCGAAGTGGATCTTGGCCTCCGACATTAAAGTGCGCCACTCTATCCTATTTTGTGCCAAGTTTGACCATTCGGGCACTCCCAACTCTTTGAAGTCTTTGGCGACTTCATATTTCCAGTGATACCATGGTAAAATCAGTCCGACTTCGCTTGCTAGGAATGGGAGAGGATCGAGCAGCCAAAAGAGCATATCATGGAAAACCCTCCGGGCGCCGCCCGGTGGGTCAACCAAGGTATAATACAATATGGGTCATCATTACAGCTCATATACGTCCCCACCGAGGGGCTCGAGCCTACCCTGAAACCTGGCGATATGGGTATACAAAATTATATATGTGTCGCAGGATAATAGCAAAATCCGTCGTTTCGCGAAAATACTAGGAATATTGCATACTATGGAGTAGAAAACTCCTAATAAAACCAAGTCGGATGGAGCCCCGCTTCGTTAAATAGGTTAGGTTTTGTTAGCATGTCTTTTTCTACCGTAAAAAGGAGCCCCGCATAGCGGGGCTCCGTTCGATTTGGTTTTATTCGGAGTTTTCTACTCCACAGTGTGCAATTTTCCTAGGATTTTCGCGAAACGACGGATTTTGCTATTATCCTGCGACATATGTATAAAAAAAATTGTTCTGTATGAAACCCATCCAAGTTTATTTCATTTGTTCTTAATTCCAAAATATAAAAATGGCATTGCCAATTATATTTCAGCTCTTCTTTTCGTATGGTTAAAGTACCGACTTCGTTTGTCCCAACCAAGATAATAGATTGGCCGCCCTGTAGTCTACACGAGTAAAGGAATTGAGAGAAATAAAAAACCGGCCAAGATGCGAGTCAGAACCGCACACAAAGGGTTCCGTACCATCATACTAGATGGCGCTTCTACAAAGAGTTCCGTACCATCATACTACATGGCGCTAGTATCTTCACGTATAAAAAATACACGTTTTTTGTATGGCGACTTTCACTTTTTCAAATTTTTAGTATTTGTTGTTATAGCGGCAACAGAAATACATCATCTGTGAAAATTTCAACTGTCTAGCTATCACGGTTCATGAAATACAGCCCTGTGACAGACGGTCAAACAGAGAGAAAGACGGACGGACAGCGGAGTCTTAGTAAAAAGGGGACCCCCGTTTTTACCCTTTGGGTACGGAACCCTAAAAATGTATTTAGTCTAGCTGTGCATCTTATACTATTTATAGGAACTCGGGCTACCAAACTAGAAAAGATTAAGTCTTTAGCTTATCAATAGATATTCCAATGTCAACCGCCTCCATGGCGTAATGGTTAATCCATTCGGTTCACACCAGGAGGTCGCGGTTTCGATTCCCGGCGGGGTCAACTTGTAAGACTCGGTTTGGTTGGTGGTAGGGCATTTTCATAGCCCGCCTGGCTAGCGACCCCATATTATCTAAGACCTGCCTCCAAACATCAATGTTAACAGCATTAATGTGTTCTGGCTTGAAGATAAGATAGGCAGATCCCCATTGTGTTGGGGAATCTTGGTAAGCCCGAATCCATCTTTGGCATCATCGTCATAGTACCATCAGGTGAGATGATGCCAAGGGCTTACCAATTATGAATTTAAAAAAACCGCCTATCTTAATTGATGACGATGACGATGACTGAAAAGGAGGGTAATGGTTTGCGAGTGTGTGTATGTATGTATGTTTCTCTGGCTGAGCCTGTAGACTAAACGGCTTTATAGATTTTGGAGAGCGAGGTAGCGTCAGATCCATCTTCATCACGAAAGTGACATAGGATACATTTTGGAGTGCGAGGTAGCGTTAGATCCATCTTCATCTCAAAAGTGACATAGGATACATTTTGGAGTGTGAAGTAGCGTTAGATCCATCTTCATTCCGAAAGTGACATAGGATACATTTTGGAGTGCGAGGTAGCGTTAGATCCATGTTCATCCCGAAAGTGACATAGGATACATTTTGGAGTGCGAGGTAGCGTTAGATCCAAGTTCATCCCGAAAGTGACATAGGATACTTTTTGGAGTGCGAGGTAGCGTTAGATCCATCTTCATTCCGAAAGTGACATAGGATACATTTTGGAGTGCGAGGTAGTGTTAGATCCATCTTCATTCCGAAAGTGACATAGGATACATTTTGGAGTGCGAGGTAGCGTTAGATCCATGTTCATCCCGAAAGTGACATAGGATACATTTTGGAGTGCGAGGTAGCGTTAGATCCATGTTCATCCCGAAAGTGACATAGGATACATTTTATCAGACTGACCAAAAAAGAGGGGTAAATGCTTTCAGTTTTTTTTTATTAATTGTTTGGGTTCCTCAGCCCCATAGGTGCCCAGAGGTGCATTGCGTCCGGTGTCCTGCCGTGCTTAACAATAACAGTGTTAAGGATAAAACTTAAAATTATTTTCATTTTTTGACATCTATTGCAAAAGAAAAGTCATCATCATCATCATATCAGCCGAAAAACTTCCACTGCTGAACAAAGGCCCTCCCCAAGGATTTCCACGACGACAGGTCTTGCGCCGCCTGAAAAGTCAACTATGTAGTAATTAATAGAGTAGTTAAAATATTTACATAGGCGTTTAGGTACATTATTTTTGTAGCCATAATGTGCGTACGCGCCAAATATTTTATGATCGCGTCCCACATAGATACAGGCTGTGCTATAAAACCTTTTCGTCCAACGAATTTCATCGCGTCATAAAATATTTGTGATAAAATTATATTTCTCGAAAACATATATGTCTATATAGTCCTGGATTGACCTGTGCCTTTGTGTTACCTTGGTATTTGTTGTTAGGTGTCTTACACAGGGTGACGTTTTATTAGTTTTGTTCCCGCAGGTTTTTTTTTTTATTAAAAATTTAAGTGCGTTTGACTGCAACTCACCTGATGGTAAGTGATGATGCAGTCGAGGATGGTACACGCAAACTCAAATAATGCCTATTCACTCTTGCCTTGAAGATCCCCAAATTATAGGTAGTACTTAGTTCAAGGCGACGACGAAATGAAAACTTTGGTCGCATGGATTTCTCAGCGATTACAAAACTTAGGGTAGTGACATTTTATAACCTGATTTTTCATTTCAATAAATTAATTTTGTCAGTTGCAGAAACACGATTCGTTCACTTTTATAACAGAAAAAATATAACAAAAATCTCTTTTAAAACAGAGATTTGTATTCTACAGGCAAACCAGACCGACTTAAACCCTTTAATGTTCTTTATCGATTAGTCTAAGCACACACTTCAATTTATGCCAGTGGGATTTTTAAAAATAATTGTATTTTTTTTAGAAACTAAAAAACATTGAAAAAGTGCAAAAGTGTGGTTATTTTTAACTTTTCCAATCAATGCTTTGCTTTGAGGCTTTAAGATGACTCAATCCGAGCAGGTTGATACGTGTTAACCCTTCCAGCGACAAACGGCCATATTGGGATGTTTAACGAACATCGCTCCTACGACCAACAACCCATTTGGGTTGTTTTTTACGTACTTTAAGGCGCCCCGATCGCATGGTTGAAAATGGTATACAAAGGTTGGTAAACTTTGGCGAAATGTACGCGAACTATAGGTCCGGCCATTAGTGCACTATTATCAGGCCTTAAACCCAGAGCTAGTAAAATAATTGTGGTATATAAAAAAAAAATAAGCCGGCCATATTTATTGATTATTTACGCGATTGTTGTGTAATTGTGTCTCAATTTTGATGAAATTAGCACGGAATTCTCAGTAAATTGAATTTATTCATATAGTAAGGTGTTATTGCGTTACTGTGAAGTGATTTTTACATAGTTTCCTTTTCGAAAAAACTCTTGTGAAAAAGTTCTGTGTTTTATCAACAAATTAGGGTTCCGTGACCAGTTCGAATCAATTCTGTGGGATTATAAGATGGAATGGTAAGTAAATTGCATGTATTTCTATTCTAAGGTATTACTGCTTTACTGTGTAGTGATTTTATCACCGTATCTTGTTCGAAAAAACTCTTAGAAAAATTATAAAAAACATTGTTTGCATCGGCAAGGAAAACAAATGAAAATCACATTGTAGCAATATTTTTTTTATTGTTTTTCCACTAGGCTATCTCTTTTTTGTTTTGTATCATGTAGATACACTACCGAGCCATTATAAAAACATCATTTTTAACTGTATTTATGTAGCATAGAAAAAGAAATAGTAAAACAAAACAAAAAAAAACAAAAAAAATCAAAGCTTTCAAATTAATCATGTTGTATTTAATTTTTCTGTGATAGAATAAATCTAAAAAAAATATGATCAAAAAGGAAATTTAATCAGCTTACTAGATCAGTAACTAGTTTTTATAGGTTTTATACAAAAATACTGAGAAAACCTCGGAAATCCGTAGCGCGGCCGACCCCCGCTAGGCTAGACCGGATGTACCTATCATATAGCAATATTTTTTTAATTTTTTTTTTGCACTAGGCTATCTCTTTTTTGTTTTGTATCATGTAGTTAAATTACCTAGCCATTAGAAAACAATCATTTTGAACTGTATTTATGTAGAATATAAATACAAATAAAAAAACAAAACAAAAAAAACAAAGAAAAATCAAAAGGCTATCTCTTTTTTGTTTTGTATCATGTAGATACACTACCGAGCCATTATAAAAACATCATTTTTAACTGTATTTATGTAGCATAGAAAAAGAAATAGTAAAACAAAACAAAAAAAAACAAAAAAAATCAAAGCTTTCAAATTAATCATGTTGTATTTAATTTTTTTGTGATAGAAGAAATCTAAAAAAATATAATCAAAAAGGAAATTTAATCAGCTTACTAGATCAGTAATTAGTTTTTATAAGTTTCATACAAAAATACTGAGAAAACCTCGGAAAGCCGCAGCGCGGCCGACCCCCGCAAAACCAGACCGGAAGTACTTGTCGCGTGGGCGGCGTCGGGGCGTTTGATATGCTCACGGGAAGGGTTAAAATAATATCGAACGTAAATCTATTACTTTTAAATTTAAATCTATACGGGCTTCAGCGCGGCTGTTACTATGAAACCAAACACTCAATTCTCGATTTTTACTTGTTTGTATTACTTTTCTTAACTTTCAAATAAGTTTTAAAAAAAATGTTTTCATTAAAATGAAAATTAAAGTCACCGATTTTTGTGTGTTAATTTCATTCAACATTTACTATTTGTTTTCAAGAAATTTTGCCTAAAACAGGGTCTACGGTATGTTTTATTACATCAAAAGTGGTATGTAATATTTTTAAAATGTTATTCAATAAAAACGATTTTTAATACTTTTAGTATATTACATATTATTTTCATAGTGATAGCTTTACACAGTCTTTCAATAATTTGAATTGAATATTGTCATTTGACCCATCTTGGGGCCTTAATTAGTAATGTTTAAATCATACAATAAAATGTCACCCTTTGAGAGGATTAGGTTTCGTTCTACATCGACAGCCGCGTTACGAAAACTATTTGTCCTATCAACGTGAGCTTAGAGTTAACGTTTAGATTAGATTAGATTATTTTTTGCATGTCACCAGTTACATTTATACAAAATAGATGTAGGTGAGATGTAGTCAAACACACTCAAATATTTAATTTAAAAGTCCCCACCGAGGGGCTTGTGCCTACCCCTGCTTTGGGGCAATCGGAATATATCGTAATGTAACAAGATCTTTAAAAAATCTGAGCATGTAGTGTCACATTAAAACAGTAAAACAAAAAGAAATAGTGTTATGTTATATTTATCAAGGAATGAATTATTTATTTGATAAATTGCCCCTGTTCACTATTAAAACATTTCTTTTTCAAGCGACTTCCAAAAAGGAGGAGATTCTCAATTCGACTGTATGTTTTTTTTATGTGTGTTACCTCAGAACTTTTGACTAGGTGAACCGATTTTGATGATTCTTTTTTAATTCGAAAGCTAGTGCTTTCCGTGTGGTTCCATATAAATTTTATCAAAATCGGTATAGTACTTTATTAAGAAATTAATGAAATCAAAATAGTAATGCCAAAATTTTTCGAAGTTGTTTCAATAGAAGTCGGTTTTTTAACGTGTTTAGCGTTTCAATTAATAAAATTTAAAAAAAGTTACGTCGCCTTTTGGCAGGCCATGTAAAATTATAGTAACATACCGAGTTTCATCAAAATCGTTAGATAATTTTGAGTAAAAAATAATAAGTTATTTTTTACTATGGTTACAATCTTAAAAATTAAGTAGTGAAAAAAACGGCTGGAGATTAAAATAATATTGTCCTTACCTTACTCGAATCCTTCCAGTAGTATGGGAACCGGATGGACGCACGCACAGACGCATACACACACAATTTTTTTTAAGATAGTCGATTCAGATCAAATCTCAACTTAGATTTTGTTTCTTGCCATCACAATATCTTCATCACTCCTTTGTCGCTCGAAAGTAAAAAGTAAAATGACCATCTAATTCCGGATAATTATTTCACAAACAGTCAGCGAACCCTCTTCGGGGCTCCTGTCTGTGGTTCTCATGTCAAAATAACGTAGATTGCGATGTAAAAGTAGGAGGCAAGCCTTTAGGCTTACACCACAGCCTTTTAAACCTAAATCACCCGAGTCACGGTGCTCCGAATTCCCAAGCTTGCCTCGCTCGCTCGAGTTTAGTGTATATATTCTTTGCTCGAGTCGAAAAGATCGAGTTAAACTTGAAGCGCAATTAGTAATTTTGATATGCAATTGGTATTTTTGTAATTGGTGCTATAGTTGTTTAACCGCATCCGTGGCGTAGTGGTTAGTCCATTCGCTTCACACTAGGAGGTCGCGGGTTTAAATCCCGGCGGGGTCAACTTTGTAAGACTTGGTTTGGTTGGTGGTAGGGCATTTTCTGAGCCCGCCTGGCTAGCTACCACCATATTATCTAACTCTTGCAGCGTAATATCAATGGTGACAGCGTTGATGTGTTCCGGCATGAAAATAAGATAGTAAGATCCCCATTGCGTTGGGGAATCTTAGTAATCATCTTCGGCATCATCGTCACTTGATGATGCCAACGGCTTATCAATTGTGGATTAAAAAAAATTATGAACGAGATATTATATTTGTTTTTTTTATGTGCCATAAACTTTTCCCCTTCTGAAAGGCAACTCACACTGTCCAAATTATATAATAAACTATGACTTTAGCTGTGAGTTTATGAGGGTCCAAGAATTTGGGTGTAAGTCCTTTATGGCACTATTTTTATGTAGCGATTCCATTCCAGTTCAGGTGACAATTCGTATAGATTGGATGGTTGTCCCTCCATCCCATAAATTGTCTGTACGTGGTAGCTACTTGCTACAAATTCTGATTACACTCTGCACCTGAAGCTACTTTACTTGAATTGAGTCTCCTTTATCAGAGCTAAGCACTTTGTTGGTGATGTTGTTGTGAAGGAAATTTGATGAGGAAAGCACAAGGTGAGCGAACCTATCTTTGACTCGGCTAAACTGGACCGAAATTTTTGGGTTTAGTATCCATGTCTCGTCGGGTCCGTATTAAACACATAATTACCATGATTGCGTCGTTCCGTCTGGGTGTCAGATACAGCACAGAATACGTACGGATGGCCTCTACCATGGCAAATTATGAAGTAAGTGCACGGTCCAATACACTCCTTGGACAGATTCCCGAACTGAAATACTCATATTTTATAGTACATTAACTAGGTTTGTAGAATATTCACAGAAGTAAAAAAAAACCAAAAACCTTAAAATCTTTTAGGCACAAGCTTTTAATATTGCATTGTCACGCCATATACACATGCATGCAAAATTTCAGCTCAATCCGAAACCGGGAAGTGGGTCAAATTTAACTTGCAAGATTTCTTTACAGACATCGGGACAGGTGAAGAGTTCCAATGGCCACCTTTTGAGCTCCAGCATCAGATCAGCTCCATTTCATCATTATATATGCATTGTCACGCGATATACATATGCATGCAAGATTTCAGCTTAATCGGATACCTACAAGTGGGTCAAATTTAACTTGCAAAATTTCATTACACACACCGGGACAAGTGAAAGTATATAAAAGCTTGTTATATTCAAATATGAAACCTGATGAGATTAGAGTTCATACAACCCTTAAATGTATTAAAAACTTTATCTTAAACGGGCACCTACCTAATTCACAATAGTCAAAATATTCAAAAATAAACCTCATGAAATAATTAGACTTCATACAACCCCTTGAGATTGTTAAAACTCTATCTCAAATACTTAATTCACAATAGTCAAAATATTCAAAAATAAACCTCATGAAATAATTAGACTTCATACAACCCCTTGAGATTGTTAAAACTCTATCTCAAATACTTAATTCACAATAGTCAAAATATTCAAAAATAAACCTCATGAAATAATTAGATTTCATCATCATTACAGCTCATATACGTCCCCACCGAGGGGCTCGAGCCTACCCTGAATCAGGGCGATTAGGCCTTAGTCGACCACGCGGGCCCAGTGCGGGTTGGTCGATTTCACACACAACCTTCGAGTTTCTTCGCAGGCGTGTGCAGGTTTCCTCACAATGTTTTCCTTCACCGTTAAAGCAATCGGTAAGTATGTACGTAAGTTTTTGAAAAACTCATTGGTACATAGGCCGTCCAGATTTGAACCCGGTACCTCTGGTTAGATGGACCGAGTCATTACCGGTTGAGCCACCGACGCTTCTTTCGACGATTTCATACAACCCCTTAAGATTGTAAAAACTCTATCATAAATAGGTACCTACCTGTGTTTAGCATAGAAACGAAACTTTGTGTTAACAACATAGAAAGGGATAGTATTGTTGATTTCATGAAATATGCATATGCTACCCAAAGTGACAAGAGCCTTTAAACATCCTTATCCTTACTAATATTATAAATGTGAAAATGTGCTTGTTTGTTTGTTACCTTTTCACGCTTCAACGCCTTGACCAATCTTAATGAAATTTGGCATGCAGGTAGCCTGTGTCACAAGGAAGGATATAGGCAACATTTTCTATCCCGTGACAATAGCATAGCTCGATACAATTCCCGAGGGAACTGAAAATATACTATTTTTTGGTTAATATCTTTAATATCGCAACGGAACAGTAAATTATGTATTTTTTTGCACAGAGATGGTTGAGGGGGTGGGAAATGACACGATTTACTAATAAGAATATCCTGACATAGTTCCCGAGGGATCTAGAGAAAATTCATGTCCACACTCGCGAGCCGCTTGCGGCTCGCGCCCCGCGCACCCTCTAAGTTAGTCACAAAAACGATGTCCACGCGGGCGAATCCACAGGCAAAAGCTAGTTGTATTAATAAAATACAACTACGAGTATGTATTTGTACTTGCCGAGATACTCGTGACTTACCAGTACCTACCACAGGGTTATTAGAAATGAAGTCATAAAAACTACTTATATCCAAGCGAACGAAGCCGCGGGCAAAATCTAGTATTATGATGAAAGAACCAATACCTTCATCTTTGTACTTTAGTAGCTTTTGCCCGCTGTATCGCTCGCATGAACGTAGTTTATAAAATTTCTTTTGAGGGTGATCGGTGCGCGAGCCGCAGCGGCTCGCAAGCGCAGAAATGTGTTTTTTTAAGATACTTCAAGAACTAGGTACTACGTCAGGCTATGCTTATTATTAGCTAATTTTACTTCCCACCCCCTCAACCATATCTGTGCAAGAAATCACGACAATGGTTAATTTCTCTGTGGCGATGTTAAAGAAATCGATTTTAACCACCTTCGTAGCTCATAGGCAAAGTTCACTGGATTTACGGGTTGCGGGTTCGATTCCCGGCAGGGTCAATTGAAAGAGTCAGATTGGTTGGTGGTAGGGCATTTTCTAAGCCCGCCTGGCTACCTACAACCATCCTATCTAAGTCCTGCCGCCAAATATCAATGTTGATATCATTGGTGTGTTCGAGCATGAAGATAAGATAGCCAGTTCCCCATTGCGTTGGGGAATCTTGATAAGCTCGCTTCCATCTTCGGCAACATCGTCACTTACCACCAGGTGAGATGTTGTCAAAGGTTTACCAATTGTGAATAAAATAAAAAAAACAACAAAAACATAGCCCTCCTCCTGGCGCAGTCGGGTATAAAAGAGTTGTTTTCAGTTCCCCTGGAACTATATCGGACTATGCTGTTTTCATTTCCCTCGGTAACTATATCGGACTATGCTGTTTTCAGTTCCCCCAGGAACTATATCGGACTATGCTGTTTTCAGTTCCCCCAGGAACTATATCGGACTATGCTGATTTCTCGGGATATAAAGTAGCCTATGTAACTCCCAACCTCCTCAATTCATCATATCAGCCGACGGACGTCCACTGCTGGACATAGGCCTCCCTCAAGGATTTCCTCCTCAATTATTTATGTGCAAAAAAAAGGTACGTTGAATCCTTGCTCCGTTGCAACGTGTAAGAAGGACAAACAAAAAAAATTAAGTGTGTGGTTTTATGAAACCACGGTAAAAGTGAAACTTTACAGATGACGAAACGATCATGACTGCTCACGCTACGGTACAGAGGACGAAACGATTATACCATCAGACGAAAGCGACCGTCACGCGACAAGCAACACACAGACGAAAAAAAATGAGACGATGTAATAAAAGTTTCACTTTAAAAAACAAACAGCTATCCCACGGTAACCACCAAAAAAACCTAGATACCTACCTGTATATGAAGTGCTAACTTTCAAGTGCCGCAAGGAGTTACATCTGGATCACGAAGATCTGAACCGACGCCAGTGTTCACGCGCAGATTCACCAGTGCTACAGGTGAGCCCCTCTTCTTTTTACTGTTCTGTTTTCTTTTCTCTTTCCTATCATTCCAGGACAGAACAGTCTTCTACCGCATATATGATAGACTGGACACACATATTATTTGATGAACCGCCATATTCTACCCACTTCCGCTAAATACAGTCCACTGTTTTCAGAAACTGAACCAGCTTACATAACATTTGTTGGTTGGTTTCAATGGATCTAAAAAAAATTCCGGAGCCTGTCATGTCTCAGTTAATTCCGGAGCCTGTCATGTTTCAGTTAATTCCGGAGCCTGTCATGTCTTAGTTAATTCCGGAGCCTGTCATGTCTCAGTTAATTCCGGAGCCTGTCATGTCTCAGTTAATTTGGGTAGTTCTAGCGCCGAAACAAAACAAATTCCCTTTTAGTCTTAGCCCACCTTGCGAATTCTGAAGTAACAAATTACTGACCCACTTTAAAAATTCAACTCATTGCGAAAGTCAAGGTGCCTAAAAGGTGCTTGAAATTCTTAAAGCCAGTTTTTAAAGAACCATTAAGACTAATTACTTATTTATTGATGAAACACCTTTTTGTTACCCTTTTTATCTTGAATTGCCTACTTCTAAAGACGTTTTACGGCTCTTGGGGCGTCGGCGTAATTCGCCGTAAATTCCGCTTGGGATATTAAGATAAGTATTAAAATTCATCGTCTATTTCTCATTAAAATTGCAAAATCATTCTGTCGGTGGATTGCTTTTAATTATAAAAAAATACTTACTTTTAACATAGAACCTTAATATAAAAGTGTTTTTTTTTATTTTATTTTTGTTTTTGTACAAAATCCAGAAAGATCGCAGTGTAGGCGAAATGATGGAAATTTTAGCTGATGAAGTAAGTTTTATTCAGATGGGAGGCTGTAGTGGCATATTTTTAGACATGGGAAAAAAACATTGAACTCGGGACACTGTAACCGTTTAATGTAACCGACACCATACCAGGAACACTCACAGGGTCAAAACCTAAAAAAAACTGTAATTTATGATGGGAAAAATCATTGAACTCGCAACACTGTAACCGTGTAATGTAAATGAAACGTTACCAGGATCACTCGCAGGGTCAAAACTTATAAAACTGTTAAAAGTTTTCACTTCTGTCAGCACTCCCGGAGTGGTTAGGTTTTTTTTAATTTCAAACTCGCGCATATTTAATAGAAAAACTGTAAACATGCTTTTATAGTTTAGGAGTAGGTTAGAGTAGACCAATTTAAGATGTGCAGTTGGATTTGTAAAAAGTTAATAGAATCTCAATACAAAATATTTTATAGCCAACTACAAAAATACTATTGTTTTTAATGAGCGAGCGAGCGCGAGCGACGCGTCTCCGCTCCAGCTTGGGCAACAATGCTTTAGTGTGTCTGTCTTTAGTATGACTGTTCTCCTCTTCTTAATTTAAGAGCTTGCCTTTTGTCGGTGCAGCATCCATATCAGTTCAGTCAAAGTATGTATATTAGTACTAACATACAGTATGGGCACTCCCTGCCGCTCTCGAGATTGCGCCCTCACCCCCTCGTCACCCAGATTGATACAGATTGGGTACAGTTTGGTTGTCGAACGTGTAGGATTTCGCCGCCATTTTGTTTGTGCCGTCATTCCTTTTTATCATCATGTTATTTCTGGCCCGTTGTATGAAGTTTCCAGGGTGTGGTTCAGATGTGCAACTCCCTCCATCTCTTCTATTTAAAGCCGTTTCCTATATCTCGTTATACGACTTTACATTTATCTTCTTTTTAATTTGTGATACATAGCTTATTCTTGGTCTATCTCTACCCCGCTTTCTGTTTCCGTTCTCCTCTACAGGTCGCATTTCTCAACCAATTCACGTGAAATTTTGTAAGCAGGTTCGTTATGCTTTTTTTGGAGACTTAGTAATAGGGTCCCGTTGGTCACCCGTTGGGCGTAAGGAACGCTAAAAAGCAAAGTATTTTAAATTTCAATCGCACTCAATCACTAATGAAGAATTTAAAGAAGGATCTGCGATTTGATGAACATTATGGAACACTTGTGACGACCCAGATCCGAGTCGAGATATTTCTAGATCGGATCCAAAGTGACAAGTGAAGGACAAAATGACAAGTGAAGGACAAAATTAGGCAATTACCGTTTTCAGCATAAACACTAGACTTCAGACTTACTTGGGACCCAGGAACTTTATATATTACGGTCCAAGTTTCGGTTTTGACACAGCTTTTAGGTGCTTAAACCCGCAAAGTGACATAAATCTCACAATTTTGTAAGAGACACGTAAATATTACAAAAACAATTAAGTTAAGTACCTTTTAAAACTTTAATAAGATTATTCAGTTCTTTCATAAGTTGTCATAAGTATTCAGGTCACACGCCGGCAGTTAGTCCCAAACTAGGGCATACGTTTAAATATCATACTAATATTATAAACGCGAAAGTTTGTATGTATGGATGGATGTTTGTTACTCTTTCACGCTTCAACCACTGGGCGGATCGGGATGAAACTTGGCACATATATAGGTTAGGTTCTGGATTAACATGTAGGCTACTTTTTATCCAGATTTCTTCAGTGGTTCCCTTGGGATAGCTGTTAACTCTCACTTTTATGGTAATTTCTGTCACTTTATAATGAAGCAGAGGATTGACATGCTAATTAATACTGATTATCGAATTGACTACTAATTAGCATAGTCCGACATAGTTCCCAAGGGACCTAGAATTGACTTAGTTCCCACGCTCAACAGCACGACAGATATAAAACTATGTTTACGAGAAAACTAACTAACTACTGAACATATCTAGCTGAAATTTGGTAGGTATACCTGGATTAACATATAGGCTACTCTCTTCCGCGCTCGCAAGCCGCGTGCGGCTCGAGCTTTGCGCACCCTCGAACACAGTCATAAAACTATGTTCAAGCGAGTGAAGCCGCTGGCAAAATCTAGTACGTAATAATATGAAATACCCAGACACAGATCATTCAAAGAAACAATCAATGAATCAATCAACGAACGTTAGCCCTGGGATGGGAATCAAACTTACGACCCTCGGCCTAGCACGCAGGAGCCCTAACCACTACGCCATCGGGCACAGAACACCCATGCCTTGTCAAATCCTTTCTAATTGCTTTTATAGTATCTCTCTAAATATATACAGGGTGTAACAAAATTGGTGTAGGGCCCGTTAACTAGGGCATCTACTCATTATACTGAACAACTTTCCCCAAGGAAACTATAGACAATTCTAAAAAAAAATTCGAGCGAGACCTACAGTACTCGCATATGATGTGTAACATGTGACAAAATACTTTAGGTTAGTTAGATTTGATGACGATATTGTATTTCAAAAACTTACGTACATACTTACCGATTGCTTTAACGGTGAAGGAAAACATCGTGACCTGCACACCTGCACACGCCTGCGAAGAAACTCGAAGGTTGTGTGTGAAGTCGACCAACCCGCACTGGGCCCGCGTGGTCGACTAAGGCCTAATCGCCCTGATTCAGGGTAGGCTCGAGCCCCTCGGTGGGGACGTATATGAGCTGTTATAATAATAATAATAATTGTACCTGGGTGGCGGATCTGACAGTAACGAAAAAAAACCGACCAAGTGCGAGTCCGACTCTCGTAAAGTAGAATTCCGCGCTTTCGCGACTTCCTGTTACACATTTCCGTCCCATGTTACACATTTCCGTCCCATTTCACAAAATCACTCCCACAAATTGCAGGAAAGCGAGAGCAAAGATGTTACACATCAATAAAAATCTATACAAGCTGAACGATTTGTATAAGGAGTTCAAAAACTTTTTTGCGATTTCAGCAAACTTGTAGAACAAAGGTTGTTCAGTTTGATGATTTTGTTACACCTATTTTATTCCATAGCGGTCGTAGCTCAGTGCGACTTGCGTGGTTGCGCCGATCACGCAAGCTAACTGACCTGAAGTACGGTCAGTACCTGGATGGGATCGACTCCATGCAACTTCAGCGCTGGGTGCTGGTTGATATCACCAGACGGCAGATGCCGTCTCAGATGCCTTCATAGGCGGCGAGAAAACTTCTGGCATGAGGATCGCCACCAGCGCTGCAATCTCCAGTAGCCCGGACTTGGCCCCCTTGTGTGGATTTTGGTCTTACCTTCCCGAGTTTGGGAAGAGTTCCTTGCCCCAGCAGTGGGGAGGTATGGATCGCTGATAAAGAGTTTTTTTATTAAAAATTTGAGTGCGTTTGACTGCAACTCAACTTTTGTAAGTGATGACGCAGTCGAGGATGGTACACGCACATTCAAATAATGCCTATTCACTCTTGCCTTGCACTCTTTCTCGGTTGGGTTGAAGATTTTAAGTGTTGGCTAGTAAAATCTTAATTAATCAGCTTTTCCGTCCATGCAAGTATGTCATGCAGATTGTTTAGAAAAAGTAAACCTTATCTGTTCTTACTAATATGACGAAAATGTGTTTTTTTGTTACCTCTTCATGTTGAAACACCTCAACCAATCGTGAAGAACTTTAGCACGGAGGTAGCCTATGTCATGGGGAAGGCCGAAAGTTACTTATCCCGTGAAAAAAGGCAAAGTCGGATACAGTTCCTGAGGGAACTGAAAAATACTAATAATTGGTTGATTTCTTTAACATCGCAACGGAGCAACGCATTATTGTGATATTTGAGAGACAGTTGAGCTGGTGGGAAATGACATAGACTACTAATTAACGAGATAGTTCCCGAGGGATCTGGGGAAAACTCATTTCCAGCCCCGCGCACGTCGGCGTCGCCACGGAGCAACATTGACGTGATTTTTCGCATAGAAATATAATAGTTAATTGAAGGAGTGGGAAGTGACATAGACTGCTTACTAGAATAGCCCGATGTAGTTCCCGAGGGATCTCGACTAAACTCCCGTCTACAATCCGTCTACAATTCCGACAATCATAAAAACGATGCCCTCGCGAGCGAAGCCGCAAGCAAAAGCTAGTATAACTATAAATAAAAAAATTAAGAACAACGACAATTTTTTGATGTGAAACATCTATAGCCGCACGTAAAACCGATTTCTGGCGTGGGGACGCATGCCGTGGCGCATCGCATCGTCGCCACGCTACATGATGGTATATATGTTGCAGGCGTATTGTATGTTTAGTCATATTACATTACCGCTAGCTGTTTTACAATACGGAGCTGCATTACAATACAGCGGGTCGACGATAAGGCAGATTGCATTACTGCTGGCATTGTGTCGCAGGCATGCTGTATGATTCGTCATTTTACATACGGTCAGGCAAATTATATAATGGCGAGGACGGGGAGCCTTGATTCGCGAGGCTCTTTGACAGTTAAATCAATCAAACCTGACCGAACCTAACTTCGCTCATTTACAATCTGCCGTACGGCATTTTGGCAATTTGCCTGGTTCGGCATTTTGCAATCTGCTTACAGAATTTTACAATTTGCCTGACCGTATGTAAAATGACTAATCATACAATTTGCCTGCCACATATGTCGCGATGACGATGCAGCGTATCGTCGACACGCTGTATCGCAATGTGCCTCCGTATTGTAAAACAGCTAGCGGTATTGTAATATGACTAAATATACAATCCGCCTACGACATATATATATATAAACAGTCTATATGTAGTAGTGTGTGTTGCACATCTGCAAGGCGCCCCGTGACGGCTTATATTTTTTTTACTATCTAACTATAACTTATTCTTAGTGAGCTCGCTCAATTATTATAGTAATTACGCAATGAGACCAAACACGATACCTCTGCTGTACGTGAAAGTTGGTGAGGTATATTTGATACCCTGCAGATTCCAGGTGACTCTGCACCATAAGATCAAGGTTCCTGCAATAACATTGAAGCAACAGGATGCAAAATCTCGAATCGATCAGACCAGCTGTGGGAGTTGCTCACAACTAAAGATAGCTGATAATCTATAAACGGCTGAACGAATTTTCTTGAATAATCTTACAAATATTATAAACGCGAAAGTTTGTAAGAATATATGGATGTATGTATGTTACTATTTCACGCAAAAACTACTGAGCGGAACTGGCTGAAATTTGGTAGGTAGACAAATTGGGACCTGGACTAACACACAGGCTACTTCTTTCCACGCTAGCGAGCTGCTCGCAGCTCGCGCACTGCGCACCCTCGAAAAGTCATAGAAACGTTGTCCACGCGGGTGATCCCGCGGGAAACAGCTAGAAGTTAATAACACTCTCGATCAAGACGTCACCTCTCAAACAACAAAAAAATAAAACAAAATCAGTTCCACCGTTTGGAAACTACGATGGCACAGACAGATACACAGATAAACACGTTAAACATGTAACACTTCTCTGTTTGCGTCTAGGGTTAAAAAAACGGTCAGAAGGTTATTTTTTATACAAAAAACCGATTGCAAAATTATGTTTTGGGCTCGTCCGGGATTTGAACCCGGGACCTCTCGCACCCTAAGCGAAAATCATACCCCTAGACCAACGAGCCGCCTGAACAATGCTCACAATTTCAGCAGCACTTACATTTGGTTCGTACCGAGCAATAAAAAGATATATTAAGATTAATATGATAATGTTAAGATCTACAGGTTATAAAATTGTACAGTCAACTAAAAAAAGTTTAGTCAATACATTTTTTTGACTCTATTATATTAAAGTCTTGGCATCATTACATAATTGCTAAGACAAAATTGAGTCTATTCTACAAACCAAAGGGAACATTGTAATAAATATAAAGTTTTACTTGCAGGTAAGTACGTTGTAATAAAATGAATAAACTTTGTTTAAATAAGAGTGTTTAATTACCTAAGTACTTAAACTTATTAAATGATTTTAATTTTAAAACGGTTATTATCTTTTAACAGATTTATATTTTAATTAGCAATTTACTCACCGATGATCTTGAAAATATTATGATTGCTCGTGAACATTTTCAGAAACTCTTGTTCACAAAATTTTAACTTTCCAACCTGTTTCCAACTCAGTTTATGAGAAAATTGAAAGTTTTATAAATCTGTTTTAAATCCGTAATCTTTAAGTATAAGTTACCTAAAAGTAATTAAATGTTATGTCGAAAATGAAATCAAAGTTTATTAAAGTCACCTTTCCGAAGAAGAACTTGTTCTTTTAACAACTTTAATTAGATATTGAGATATTGGTCGCTTCCTCCCCAATATATAAATTATATAGAGTTACAGCGATGGTTCAAAGGTAAAACTCATTAAGTGAAATTTTGACCAAAAATTAGATTTTTCTACCATATCTTCAAAATAGACAAAACCAATAACAGGAAATAATCACTAAGCACCTATTTTGCTCCGTACCAAAGCTTTGTAGCGAAAAAAGTCTCTTAAGTACATTTCCACTTATACATTACGTACATTTTCCCTTTACAGGTAAAACTCATTTAGCACATAATGATTTTTTTCTGAAATTTTCATTGTAGGCCAACACAATGTTATTATCTATTCATCGTCATCATATCAGCCGAAGGTCGTCCACTGCTGGACATAGGCCTCCCCCAAGGATTTCTACGACGACCAGTGCTGCGCCGCCCGCATCCAGCCATTCACCAGGTCATCAGTCCACCGAGTGGGAGACCTGCTTAAGATACGTTTTCCGGTGCGCGGTGGCCACTCAAGAACTTTACTACCTCAACGGCCATCTGTTCTAAGAGCTATGTGTTCCGCCCACTGCCACATAAGTTTAGAAATTCTGAGGCCTATGTCGGTTACTTTAGTTCTCCTACGGATCTCCTCATTTCTGATTCGATCACGCAGAGGTGTTCCGAGCATAGCTCGCTCCATTGCCCTTTGGGTGACCTTGAGCCTTCTAATGAGGCCCATAGTAATATATCTATATCTAATCTAGTCATCTATTAGATACACAAAATTGTAACAAAACAGGGTGTTGGACCCGTTAGGTAATTGGGGCGTCTACTCATCACACTGAACAACTTTTCCCAAAGAACCGATGGTCTATTCTCAGAAAAAAAATGGACGCTCATGCACAATATTGGTCCATCAGCTGATCGATGTGTATGAAGAGTTCATTCTCAATCGAAATAGTTACCTATGATACAAGGGTGGTAATAAGGTAAATAACAAACGAGTGACTTTTGCGAACCTGAGCCGCAACTATCGTCACGAGTTTGTCATTTACCTTTTACACCCATGTATAATACGACGTTTTTTAATACAGCTGTAAGAAAATAGGTAAAATAAAAAACGACCGTGACAGAAAACCAAAATACATACTATACTATCAAGAAATCGGCAATCTTACTTTGTTTTTTTCGACACATACACATTAGTATGTTTTTTATTACACATATATAAACTCTTATAAATTTATTCGTATTCACAAATAAAACAACTCAATTCAGTTCAAAAAAAATTGCGCCATATTTTAGCACGACGCACGTGTAAGTTTTTTTTAATATTACCATAAATAGATTACAACAAGGCTTGAGATAGTATTATTGTAAGCATTAAAACCTCCTTGGAAAATATGACCTATTCCTTGGTGTTACATATGCGCCTTATTCATATTTATTCCTCTTTCTTCACAAAGATATAAACCAAAGAGATCTAATTAGCTAGCGTTATGTACTAACCCTGTGGAGGAACAATCTATCTGTTTTAAAATTCTCCTTTCAAAAGTCTTAAAGAAGATTTTGTATCTTTGGTTATTGTATTATTTAATTTGCTAGAAACATCTTATTTCTCAGAGCTAGAAATTTTAAAAAGTGAAAAGCATGTGTGCGGTTAAATCAACTTTGCGCACAGTGAACTAGTATATAATATAAAGTACTGCTGTTCGAGTAGTTGTATTGAAAAAAGTGTGTGTGACCAAGTGTGACCGCGCGTTCCGAGCGAAGATTGGCTACAACAGCCACATGCGGGCGCACGAGAAGGCGGAGCAGCGGGACGCTTGCAGCTGAGCCGGACAACTCTGCGGTCGCTGTAGCCGAAAACGGCTAGGACCATCATCATCATCATCATCATTGAAAAAAATATTTGAGCTCTTAGGAAAAGTGGTTTAGTTTGATGAAAAAAAGGTGAAGGAAAACTTCGTGAGGAAACCTGCACACGCCTGCGGAGAAACTCAAAGCTTGTGTATTGTGAAGTCGACCAACCCGCACTGTATCCGCGTGGTTTATGAAAGCCCGTTCGCGCTAATTCAGGGTATGCCAGAGCCCCTCGGTGGGGACGTATATGATCTGATATGACGATGATGATAATTGAAAAAAAACAACAAAATAATGCTTAAATTTAGTTGAGTCCTGTCAAATAAGTTTAATTGTGTTATACCGAATGGACACCATGGTCATAAAATGTGTGTGTGTGTGTGTTTTTATGGTGTAATGTACGCACTCGCAACAAAAATACCTTTCACTGAGGCGTGATTGATAAGAATTATACTGTTTGTAATTTTGGAATAGCTGCTAAGCGGCTCGTTGGTCTAGGGGTATGATTTTCGCTTAGGGTGCGAGAGGTCCCGGGTTCAAATCCCGGACGAGCCCAAGTTATCATTTTTTTATTCTAGGTTACGTTTCTGTAATTTTCTTAAGTTGACACAACGGCTATGACCGTTGTTATAAAACTTGTTCTAGAGACTAATACGGTAACATTATCTCAGTTATGAATATTTAAAAACAACTATTTGTCATATACATAACAGGATATACGGGAATAAATCAAACATGGACAATACATTTTTTAAACCGCAAAATTTACACTAAAATCCAACAAAATTGCTGACTCTCTTCAACAATCAAATTAAAAAAGGACAGGAATACAAAACAAAGAAAAAACTTGGTGGCCTCCCCATCGTTTTTGTGCAATCAAGATCCGCTGAAGTCAGGAAATTAAAGTCCACTTCCAGTCTATCTAGCCGGCCAAATTGTACGTCTAGAGGGGATTTGTTGTGAGTTAATTCACTTTACCTTTAAATACTATTAAAAAACATTTCTGATTTTTTGCCCACTTTAAAAAGATATTAAGTAGGTTTGTCTTCGCGTTATCATGCACTGACTGGGGCATTTAAGGTTCGCATCCAATGAATTAATTAAATAGTTTTCTTATGTTATTATAAGTAAGTGACGATGATGCCGAAGATGGAAGCGGGCTTACCAAGATTCACCAAAGTAATGGGGGAACTACTGGCTATCTTATCTTCATGTCGGAACACATCAATGCTGTTAACATTGATGCTTGGCGGTAAGACTTAGGTAAGATGGTTCCACCAATACAACCGAGTCATACAAAGTTATACTTCGCCGGGAATCGAACCCGTGACCTACTGATGTGAATCTAATGGTCGTTATCATTACGCCACGGATGCGTTCAAACACTTACACCTATTAATAAAGATTCATCTATTGTCTACTACATTATTATAACAGGGTCTAACCCAATACATAATTTTATTTGAATATCCTTACTATAAATGTGAAAATGTGTTTGTTTGTTAGCTTTTCACGCTTCAATACCTCGACCAATCTTCATGAAATTTGGCATGCAGGTGTAGCCTGTGTGACTGGGCCTTCCCAGTCACATAGGCTGCTTTTATAATATAATTATAATATAAATAAACCAATACTTAGAAATTCTAAAAAGCTGAGAGTGCGTGAGTAGTGTCCTTTTCAAAATAGCAGATTAATTTCTTTTGGCTCAAGAAAAAAATGATTCAGCCAGTTAGGTTTTATATAGAAGTAAGTAGTAGTAAAAAAATATTTATCAATAAATTAGTACGCTTTAATTTTATTGGCGTAATAAAGCATTTATGTGTGCATCATCGATAAATCTATATTGAGAGTCCGAGAGACCATAAATGGCTTAATCGTACATTAAATTACATTTTCATTAAGTGTTAGTTTCTTTCGACACTCTGCGTAGATGGCTCGTTGGTCTAGGGGTATGATTTTCGCTTAGGGTGCGAGAGGTCCCGGGTTCAAATCCCGGACGAGCCCAGGTTTCGTTTTGCAAAATTAATTTCATTATTGTAGAAATATTCTAAGTAATAACTAATGTCTGTGAAAGGCAGGCTAGCTAAATTCCTTACAAATGTAAAAACGTGTTACTTCATTTCCAGGGACATGCTTTCTCGAACATCTACGGCCATTAGCTTCACATTAGGAGGTCGCGGGTTCGATTCCCAGCGGAGTCTTACTTTGTATGACTGGTATGTTGGTGAAAAGGCATTTTCTAAGCCCGCCTGGCTAGCTACCAATATCTTATCTAAGTCTTGCCGCCAGGCATTAATGTTAAGATCATTGATGTGTTCCGGCTTGTAGATAAGATAGCCAGTTTCCCATTGCGTTGGGGAATCTTGGTAAGCCCGCTACCATTTTCGGCATCATCGTCACTTACCAACAGGTGAGATGATGTCAAGGGCTTACTAATTGTGGATAGAAAAAGGTCAAAGCTAGAAATAGTTATTTCTGATACAAGGGTAACAAACGAGTGACATTTGTGAGCCCGAACCAAAAATTTCAGATATATGGTTGTATTCAATGATCGCCGTTGTATGACCAAAGAAACTTTTATTTGGCACAAAAAGTTTTACGAAAGAGAACATTTGCGATGCGAGGAATTGGCTAAATGAAGTGCTTTTCAATACATTAAAGAGCCGTAGGTACTTATATATCGTTTAATTTACTCTTATAACAGTTTTGAAAATGTATATTTCGGATCATCAGAAGGGTTTTGGCCGTATCTAAGAAATAAACTCGTCTTCGAGAAGTTTAGGAGTGTACAATCAATATTCACACACGTTTGCAACACGAGGATGACGAGGCTTCACGATGATTCGGATGAAAACCGATTATTTTATAGACTGCGATGAGTTCGGCACGGGGCTGACTTCCCAAGTTGACAGTTCAGCTGCTCGATCAAAAGTGCTCGTAAAATAATTGGCGCCTCTGTCGTAGCCTCTGTAGGTAGGCTGCATTGTCTTTAATAGTTCGATAATCACAACGATTCTGATTGGCTAACAAACAAGTACCAACACTACCAACTTCCGGGTTCCGGTCTCGCACAGACCACGCCTTGGCCAAAGATGACTATTATTAGTACCCTAGCTAACCGCTTGACGTTTCAAGATAAAACACACGGTGCTTCGACGCATGCATAGATGGCGCCACGTCCTTGCGCTCCGACACGGCCATCCTGACGGCGATGCGTGCCCAGCAGCTGCCATAATCAGTAATGAGGAGTGGATGTGTGTTTAAGTTAGGTATTCCGATTACCTAACTTATCATAAATCTACTACAGATAAGTAGGCCTGTGGTATGGCCCTAGAATAGTACCACCCATTTCTTCCCGAGGGTGTGGTCAGAGGTGACTAATGGATCAAAGACCGGAGGATGGGCAGCAGCGTCTTCTCTGCGTACCGTGCCACACACCGCGATCGCCCACCTGCCTGCCAAGCGATTGCGCCTTTGTACAGCAGTGAACGTTGCCTGGCTGATGTGATGACGATGAGCTGTGTAAGTGTGTAGGTACTTGAACTCCCCTTCCACAGGGCAAAGCTCACGAAAAAAATGTAGGTACTTGAACTCCCCTTTCACGGGGCAAAGCTCATAAAAATAAAGGGAATACGTAGAGGTTGATGCTGTGTGACACACAGAGGCTCTAAAATGATAAACGTCAGGTTGATGCTGTGCTCTAGGCGCATATGTCCATATGCGCCGTGGTACACAGGGGCCCTAAAAAAAGGAAAGGTCGATGCTGTGCTCTGGGCGGTCTTGTACGCCGTGGTACACAGGGGAAAAGGAATGACGGTAAAAATGTGAAATAGTTTGCAGTCGTCACTACAAGTATCATCAGGAAACCTGACCAAACAACACTGGCTGTAAACAAATCTACACGGAAACGACCAAATCATATGGTCGGCACCATGTTTTTTTTGTTATAGCTTATGATTAGTTAGTTTATGGTCAGTTAGTCTATGATGGTTCCGAACCAAGGTGTCGTGTCGGCTCCGTGCCGACATTGAGTCGTCAGACTAAAGAGTCGGACAACCAGCTGTCGTCAGTCTGTAGCATTCTCAATGGTAGTCCTGTACCTACTCAGTGCCTTTTAACTTGCACTGACTCAACAGATAACAACAGATTTCTCTTTAATGAAAACTGCTCACCCGATGGAATTCCAGTATTGTGCATCAACCACGCAAAGGTTGACTCTCTTCTCCATCACTGGGGCAGCTTCACAGTTGCTTCCCTCTTGGCTGCATCGCTTCAAGCAGCTAGACATGTAGTGGCCCTGCCCCTTGCCGATATGGGTCGTAGATACACAGATCCGTAGTAGCAATCCATGCACGTGCATTCACATCCGATCTATAGGGGTTGAAATCGGGTAACCTCAATTCATGGGACGATGATGGCGTCCGCGTGGCTAGTATCAGCGTCAGAAAATTCTGATTTCGTTGTTCCAGAAACACTTTATATTTTGTGTTGCTCACATCACTATCTGGAACACGTGGGGCGTCCATGTCCTATCCCACTTCTGATTTCGGATTATCAGAAGGGTTTTGGCCGTATCTAAGAAATAAACTCGTCTTCGAGAAGTTTTGGAGTGTACAATCAATATTCACACACGTTTGCAACACGAGGCTTCACGATGATTCGGATGAAAACCGATTATTTTATAGACTGCGATGAGTTCCGCACGGGGCTGACTTCCCAAGTTGACAGTTCAGCTGCTCGATCAAAAGTGCTCGTAAAATAATTGGCGCCTCTGTCGTAGCCTCTGTAGGTAGGCTGCATTGTCTTTAATAGTTCGATAATCACAACGATTCTGATTGGCTAACAAACAAGTACCAACACTACCAACTTCCGGGTTCCGGTCTCGCACAGACCACGCCTTGGCCAAAGATGACTATTATTAGTACCCTAGCTAACCGCTTGACGTTTCAAGATAAAACACACGGTGCTTCGATGCATGCATAGATGGCGCCACGTCCTTGCGCTCCGATTTATATTATTAAGAAAAAAGATATAAAAAAATTATAAATAGTCTGTGATGAATGTGGCCCAAAAATATCACCACCCCAATTTCTTCTCGAGAGAGTCGCAAAAAGCGACTAAGGGAACTTACCGGAGGATTGACAGCAGAGTCCTTTACGCGGCACTGCACATCAGATCGCCAACCTGCCTGCCAAGCTTGGCAAATATGGCGAAACCTCCCAACATGCGGGAGGCCTATGGCAGTGGACGTCTTCTGGCTGATGTGATGATGAATTGCGTTAAACATTGATGTTAAGGTTTAAACCTACCTTACTTGCTTCAAAAACTTATCATCTGTACTATCTTAAAGTTTATTACTCTTTAGCGGTAAAATTACTGATCCGATTCTACTGAAATTTTGCATAATGCTTAAGTAAAAAGCGAAGAACAACAAAGAATACTTTTTCCCCAGAAAATACATGGTTCCCTCTGGGAAAACTTATTCATGCTCCCATGCTTCTTGTATACGCTTCCCAGGTCGTAGTTACTTGTAAAAGGATTTCACTCTAAATCCAATAAAATCGGGGCGAATCTAAGTTGTGTAAAAGATACAAAACTTGACAGTTGTAAACTTAAAAAGTTGTATCTGCTCAAGTTTATAGCGGCCCTTGTAGATGATCTCACAGCTTGAAGGGACTTTTTGCTTAGATATTTGTATTTTTCTTGCAATTATCTCAAAATCGGGAAGGTAAGGCTATAGGGATAGTAGTATGACGTCGTCTACGTAACGCCTGGGGATCATAGCAGGTAGAACAGCTACCGAGTAAAGAAAAAGATTTTATACCAATTGAATATCACTATCTTTACTGAATTCATAAAATTTATATATATTATGCTCTGTCAGCTGACTTATTATTGGTTTTTCAAAGAGAATTAGTTAAAATACCTACACTCTTACCATAAGAAAAAGATATATAAGTATATATATATATATGAAACTATTTACATGACCTGTCCCTGGTGGTCGACGAGATCACTTCCCACACCATTCCACAGACGGGTGCAAAAAGGTGTGACATTTTTTCTTTTGCAGCTCAACATATTATCATCATCATATCAGCTCGTATACGTCCCCACCGAGGGGCTCGAGCCTACCCTGAATTAGGGCGATCGGGCCTTAGTCGACCACGCGGGCCCAGTGCGGGTTGGTCGACTTCACACACAACCTGCAAGTGGCTTCGCAGCCGTGTGCAGGTTTCCTCACGATGTTTTCCTTCACCGTAGGAGCGTCGGATAAACGTACATGAAAATGAAAATGAAATGAAAAATAAAAAAAGTTTATTGCGGTTTCTCATTGTGAAAAATAATACATGTTGCAGGAGACTTCTTTTAAGTATAAGAAAACTTGTGCCAGAAGAATCCGCGCTTCCATAACCTAATAAAAAACACAGAGATACAGTATAAAAAATTAAAATAATTAAAAACAACAATACTTTACAAATATATGCGCTACGTATTAATAAGCACGCGCGCGAAGTATTTATGTGTGCATGTGATTGAGTGTGTGTGAATTTATGTGTGTGTGTGTGTGTGTGTGGTGTGTGTGTGTGGAGTGTGTGTGTGTATGAAATCGAAATTCGAAATCACATTGGTACGTGGCGGGATTTGAACTATGACCTCCCAGACAGTAGGCGGCGGCCCTGGCCGTTACGCCACTGACGCTCAAAATATAAATAAATAGATTTAAAACTATAACCTTTATTTCTGACCGACTAGCAGACTGACCGTGCAGCCAAACGCACTAAATTTTTTAATAGAAGGACGTTCTCAATTTAACTGTATACTTTTTAAATTTTCTTTGTGTGTTTGTTACGTGACCTAAGTGAGAATCGATTTTCACGATTCTTTTTTTCTTTGACAGGGTATGCCTGAAATTTGATACCATATAAATTTGTCAAAATCATTAAAGTATTTTTTATAATTCAACAACAACAAAAAAAATTCTAAATTTTATTAAGTTGTGGCGACTGTGGCCGGTTTTATTTCTGACTTTAAATAGGTAACCAGTTTCTCATTCTGCCTACTTCGCATAGTCAATTTCTAGTTCTGACTTCTCCTATAGGAATACCAAAGGTATTTTAGGAAACCGAAGATACTTAGCGCCATAAAAGTCATTTCACAACTGTTTCTGTGTTAGTCCTTTGAAAGTTACCAATCACAGCCTTTGTTATGCTCGGAATTTCTCTACTTGATCAAGTAAAAATTGAGGAGATCCATAGGAGAATCATGGTAAGCGACATAGCTCGCAGAATCGCTTAACATAGGAACATAGTTTGTGGAATGGGGTAATAAAGTTCTCGAGTAGCAACTGCGTACCTGAAGACGTTGCATAGGTAGGCCTCTCACTTGGTGGACCGACGACCTTGTGAAGGTTGCGGGAAGCCGCTGGATGCAGGCAGCACAGTACAGGTCGTCGTGAAATCCTTGGGGGAGGCCTCTGTCCAGCAGTGAAGGTATATGATGGTGATATGATGATGATGATGACTCTCGGTTTCTATCCCGGTTAAATACCTACTTTGCAGCAACATAAGTAATTTGAATATTTTTGATAGAAAAACTTTTTAATGACCATTAACTACCTGTTTTACTCCAATTATTTATTAATTTGGATGTTCTTTGCCAGTTCAGAGATTTATGTTCTAATTTTAAGATTGTTCTCGCAGCCAGTGAGGTTTAAATATTAACCACAAAGATTGTTTAAGAGAGTTTTTAATCACAGACATTCTTTGTTCTATCCAAGCGAGCAAGGTTGAAAAGTTCTCGCTGTGCATATAACTTTAATTTTTAGATACTTTCTAGCGTAGCATTCAACATCTATCAACATTTTAACCGCCTCCGTGGTGTAATGGTTAGTCGATTCGCTTCATACCAGGAGGTCACGGGTTCGATTCCCGGCGGGGTCATCTTTGTAAGACTCGGTTTGGTTGGTGGTAGGGCGTTTTCATAGCCCGCCCGCCTGGCTAGTTACCACCTTCTTATTTAAGTCTTGCCGCCAAACATCAGTGTTAACAGCATTGATGTGTTTCGGCTTGAAGATAAGATAGCATGATCCCCATTGCGTTGGGGAATCTTTGTAAGCCGCTTTCATCTTCGGCAACATCGTCACTTACCATCAGGTGAGATGATGCCAAAGGCTTACCAATTGTAAATGTAAAAAAAATCTGTGTTTGCACTCTGGAAGGTACCTCATTTCGATTTTCCTGGAAAAATAAACTTGCACAAATTACCGAATTTTTTTTAAGGTTATTTCTCCGATAAATATACTCGTTTATTACATGCTTTAAATGAACTTGGCGTATAATTTGGGACATATCTTCGCAGCTAAATTAGAAGTTTAGTTTTTATTACAATGCATTGTTAACAAAGTGACGTCACTCATTATCAAATATGGCGGACTCCCAAAGATGGTAGATCAGTTATTTTTTTAAGCACCCCTATGATATGGGTATCAAATGAAAGTGTTTTATCAATTAAAATTATTTTTAAATTAAAGCTTGTGCCTTGAAGTTATTAGGTTTTTATAAAATTATTATTAAAAAGTATTGGAAATAGTAAGGCGAATAATCAATTTAAAAGGAAAACTATCACGGCCGAGTAGACTTTCTTAGTTAGGGGTAACAGTCGACCAAATTAAGATGTGCAGTTGGACCTATAACTACCATTCATCAAAATTATAGACGACTTCGTCTTCGTGACCTAGAAACTTGTATAGCATAGTGGGTGGGTTACTGGGCGTATGCAAAGGAAATAATTGAAAACGCTAAACACGTTAAAAAATCTACTTCCATCGCAACAACTTAGTACATTTTTGAATTATTATTTTTAATTTTTGTTATTTTTTTAAAAAAGTACTTCACCGATTTTTGTAAAATTTGTATGAGACTACACGGGAAGCACTAGCTTACGAATAAAAAAGAATCATCAAAATCGGTTCACCCAGTCAAAAGTTCTGAGGTAACACACATAAAACAAGAACATATAGGCGAATTGAGAACCTCCTCCTTTTTGGAAGTCGCTTAAAAATCAAGGACAGGCCAAATGTAAGTCTGACTTGCAAAATAAGTGTACCCTGTAACAACTACTTATCAATACTTATATACCACTTCCAGGTAACTTATAAACTTGAAATTTGGGATCGAATAGGCTATTGAGGACAAATTAAAAAAAAAACCGGCCAAGTGCAAGTCGAACTTGCGCATCGAGGGTTCTTTACCTGTACTATCAGACCAATCTGTTGTGTTATAAATAGTATGTCATTACATATGTCTATTTTACTTTATTAAAGAAAGAAAATAGAATTATTAGGTAATTTACAAAAAATAATGATATCCTAACAAAACATAAGTTTCAAAGGGAGCCAAGTTCGATACAGAAAATTAACATAGATAGAAATAAGTAGAAAACAAGTACTACAGTGTTTTTTTTTAAAGCATAGCTACGGGACTTCAAGTTGTTTAAAAGAATTTTTTTTATGTTCTGTGCTACTAAAGGTATAACTTGGCAATTTAAAATAGTAAAGTCGCGAAGCAACCAATGCTAACTTTTAAAAATATAGTTTTAGATAGAATGTAATAGGTTAGTGAATCTTGCCAAGTTATACCAAGTAACACAACATAAAAACATTTCTTTTTCACAACTAGTAACCGTTACAAATTGTCTATCTTTTATTTGGAGTAGTATAAGATAACTATTTAAATTTGAAGTCCCTTAGCTATAATTTAAGAAACCACTGTAGGACTTGGTACCTAGTGCTATTAAGACCTCTGAATTTGTTTTTTATTGAACTTGGCTCTCTTTTACATTTATATTTTGTTGGGATTCTAACTTTTAAGTCCTAAAACTATAAAATAAAAAATATACGTCTGTGTGTGTCCGTCTGATGCTCTAGCGCCTTAAACTAGTGAACAGATAGATAGATATATGTAGACATTGGGTTACTGTAATATTATTTTTTATACTCCAGCTATTTTTTATTTTTTTTTCCTATTTTGATTTTTAGAGTAGCCACCATAACTTGAATAATTTTTCTCACAAACGGCTGTAACTGTTTTGCTGAAACTTTGTGTGATAATACAACTTGATACGGCCTACTACTGCACACTATAAATTTCATTATTTCAAATAACAAACAAAGAAAAAAACTCGGCATGTCTTGCCAGCAAGCGATTCAATCACTAGTAGAGCTACTAATTTAACAGTTCACAGCACAAAAAGGTCGAACACCACACAATTCAACCCTTTAGCTTCCGGCGGCTTTCCTTTCACTATTAATTTCCCTCAAGCTACATCGCCTATTTATCGTAACACCGGCTTACTTGATAATTATTCTAAAAGGAGGCCCAAGGGCGTGTTCGCACTGACCCTTTAGAATGAAGGCACTTAAAAGACCTAGGACCGCCTACTCCTGTCACGAATAACAAATTTGAGGCAGTAATATTACAGTTTTTTGTTATTTTTTACGTCGATTACTCCTAAACGATAGAAAACTCAAGGTTGAAAAATAATACACTTATTCTTGATGATGATCCTTAAAGTCAAAAGCTATTAGAAACACGATTAAGTAGTTTTGGCTCGATAGAAAAAAAAATCCAAAGATAGGTCTACACCGTTACTTTTAACTGTAGTTATGACTTATATTTTGAAGTATGAATTAAAAAAATATACAACAATATTTGTTATAATAATACAAAGTGAGTATATTGTTATTATTTCTTATACCACTTTCATTGTAGTTTTTGATTGAAACGAAAAGCCATTGAAAAAGTGTGGTTATTTTCGTTACTCTTTACACGTAAAGAAAAAGACAGAGACAACTGTTCCAATTAATACCTCTCCTTGAACGCATACATCTCTTGAAGCGCGGTGCATGGGCACGCAGAGTTTATGTTGCTAGTTAACCGGACATTGGGTTTCTTGATAGGTTTGAATGTTATTTAATAGTTAAGTACAATAAATAGCACGCACCGTAACTTGGCGACTAAGACCAAGGTGTGCTCTGAAAAGTGTAGAGATAACAAACTTTTTACAAAGGGGTTTGAAAGTTATTGGCATACTGAGGATTCGCCATTTTGATTTTTTTTTCAAAATGGCGTCGCACAATCTAACCTGTGTTTTTGAATAGAGGACCTATAGAAGAACAAAAAACGTCATAAGTATAACATTCTGGTCTAAAGTGTCACGTTTCTGAGATAATATAGAAGTTAAAAATATTCAAAATTATTATGGAATCAAGATTCAAGATATTTATTCAAAATAGGTGGAAATTACACTCTTTCTGATAGTCATAAAATAGTGATTACATAATTTCATTTGTAAAAAATCAAGAAATAAACAATCATTAGTTAATTACGTCAAAATTCAATCCGTGATATAAAAAAAAAACAAATAATGTCATTAGAACATGAAAACAACACGACACGAGAAGTTATAGGTACATTAAAATTATTGAATATCATGAAAGCCTTTCACAAGTGTAGGCCAGCTCACACGGACAGCACCCGGTCACGAGTATAACGCGAGAGTCAGCCATCGCTTTTCTCAACCATATTAGGGGGAAAGGAACGACCCGGCTCCCGATGCGCCACCATCGAATATAATTATATATATATATTCAATTATCTCCGTAACGTGACGTTTTAGGACACTATGTTACATGACATTTTTGGTTTGTAAATATATAAGTCTCAATGTGCGACGTCATTTTGAAAAAATAAAATAAAATGACGCACTCCAGTATGCCAGTCTCCATACAAAAATTTTCAAACCCCTACAATTTAGCTTTAAAACATTACATGTTTATATGTATATATCTATAAAATATGTATGTATGTCCGCTATAAATCTTGCGATTGATTTTAAAGCGACTTCGGCGAAAGCGGAAGCGGAAGAGGCCTATAATATTTTATTTGTTATATAGTATCTAAAAAAAATGTAAATGCTTAATATATTTCGGTTTATGTTTAAAATTATCGACCAAATATTTTTCGTTGTTGTTGCTCGCGTACTATCTGTCTTCTTTCTTCTTCTCCGAGCACTGAGTTGTCTGGTAGAGATCGCTCTCAGCGATAAAACCACCCTAATTGTACGTCTTTTAGTTATTAATAAAATTTTGTACATGTGTTTGTTTATTTTGATGTACAATAAAGAGTTATTCGAGTTTGACGCCGGTGCTCCTGCTGCGGGTACGTTGTGGGTTGTCAAGCATACACTATTATCATTTGATATTTTTTTTACGAAAACATCACTAGACTCGTCTCTTCAGTATTAACGCCATGGACTGCATGAATAAACAGTAATTCCAGAATAATATTTTGTTAATTATTCAGATTTATTTGTGCTTTTATAAGGTGTGCAATTCCGTAATTAATCGATATTTGAAAGCTAGTTATAAAATTTACAATTCGTTTCAAGTTCTAAACATGATGTGACATAGACTTAAGGGTCCCCAGGAGGCTCAAGTTTCCATACAAACTTAGTTTCGCTTTAATACAAAAACTGCCGGATTGAATTCAAACTTTGCAAATATACATATATCGATGTTTGTTATTAATACTTATCGTTGTAAATTTAAACTTAACTAAAAGAAGGCTTAAATTAGTTTTGCACTGAAAGTTTGGAAACTGCTCTTATTTTTTTCCGTTTTATATTAGTACATCGAAAACTAATTACAAACATCTATATGTATCTATTCAATATATGTGGTCTTCACTATGAAATTTCCGATTGTATAAAAAAGTTTAAAGATGAAAATTAATATTAAGAACAATAGTTACAAAAACAAAATTTATTTTTAAAATAGCATTAGACTATGAGAAATTAAATGGTGGTAAACATATGCCTATTGTTTAGATATTTTGAGAGCACGGTGGCTTTAACCTCATGAAGTTGGGTTTTCTCACCTTGAAAATTGCCTTTATTGAGCCAAAAAATACAAATTTTTAATTTTAAAGCTTTAGAGTTATTGCAGCAGTTTCTTCGTTGCTAATGTCATATTTGGGAAAAGATTTCGTCACTTTCAGGAAAATTCTTGTTCCACCTGTACGCACGAAGCGTTTTGCGTCTTTATTCATGATGCGAATGGCCAAGGAGTGGAATTCCCTTCCGGCGTCTGTATTCCCCGATTCGTATAATTTAGGATTCTTCAAGACGATAGTGAATAGGCACTTTTTGAGTTTGCGTATCACATCCTCGGTTGCATCGGTACTTACCATCAGGTGAGGTGCAGCCAAACGCACTCAAATTTTTAATAAAAGAAAAAAAACAAGAAAATTAACTAGTCTACAAAATTGCCCCATCTGACCGCTAAGAAAACGCCTTTGTTCCATTCAATGGTATATAGTTCAGGGGATTGGAACATGAAAGATATGGCACTAGTTATTAATAAAAGATCTTAAGTAGTGTCGCCATAAATTCAATAATAAAAAACATAACTTTTTTATTTTCAATAATAATTGGCATTGAACTTCAAAAACTTAATTGGCAATTTCATAGTTAAAGACCTATTATTTGCAAAGTTTGGATTCAATCCGGCATGTAGTTTTTGTATTAAAGCGGAACTACGTTTGTATGGAAACTCGAGCCTCCTGGGAACCCTTAATCGTATTCGAACAAGCCACTCAACAAACAATGCCATCTTAGGAGTTGGATCCTAATTCAATTAGGATAATAGGAAAATCAAAGCTATTTTGCGCTCTATTAGTCGATTTTCAAGTGTCGTTGTTAGTTCCGGCTGTCATCCGTTCTATAACCAGACACAAAGAGACTTAACCCCAAATCTATGTCAATTGCAGCGTTTCTGAGTTCCTTTGTGGACGCCCCTTTAAAACAAGGCCACTCTGAACGTAAAGGAAACGAGCCTCAAGCATAAATAACGTACCTAACACTTTATTATGCGATTGTACTTGACATTACAGAAAGAATTTTGCATACTTTCCGACTATGCAGGTACAGTCACGCACGATTATTGCAGTGTTTTGTTGTTTAAATTAAATACAATGTAGGTTACAGTAGGTAAATGGCTCATTTAATGCTGGCTTTTTTACGTAATTATTCTCTGGTTGGAGGTTGTTCATTAATTAACTTGAGTGTGAAGTGATTGCTTGCTGGGGTAGATTTTATTTTGACTTTAGAGAATAAATTAGCTGATAAGCTCTTTAATTTACAGTTAAAAAAACCAATTAACTAACACTGTACTTTAGTATGCTGAGATTTTGGGTACAGTTAAGTAAGTATTTGAAATGAAAATGAGTTTACTTTTTAACTCTTACCTTTTTAGGGTTCCGTAGTCAAACTAGAAATCCTTATAGTTTCGCCATGTTATCTGTCTGTTCGTCTGTATGTCACGGCCGTTTTGCTCAAAGACTATTACAGTTTGTATGAACATACCAAATTTCAGCTTTACAATTTACCATCCAGGTGAGATAATGCCAAGGGCTTATCAACCTGTGTGGATTTAAAAAAAAACTGAAATTTGGTATGGTTATACAAAATTTGTGATCGCTATCAAGTTCTGGAATAAAATATGTAGTTTTGGGGTTCTGTTCTTTATTCACGTTAGGGTTCGTGCGGGTAGTGTTGCAAATTGAAAAAAAACCTGGCACCATTGTTTTTTTTCTAGACTGAGTTTTTTCCAAAAAAAAAGAATATAATGTCAACTACTTAAATAGCAGAAACTTCGCACATAACGGTCACACCGCGTGAAGATCAAGTCAAACAACGAAAAAGGGAATTCCCCTGCCGCGAATCCAATATTATTAGCCTGTTCTGGGAATTCCCGTTCGTGATCGAAAACTCGTTACCAAAAACTTTTATTATTTTCATTTATTTTTTTTAATTGAACCAGAAATATAAAGTAGATACAACAATAATAATATTCGTTACAAACTCTAAATCATATTATCATATCAATAGTAAATTGCCTTATAAATATTAATTTAAGGTTCTGATCTTGTGAAAAAAAAACGTTACAGAAAAAAAACGTTTTTTTTCAAGGTTTTTTTTTCACGTTTTTATTTAACACAGAAAAAAATAATTTTTTTTGCAACACTACGTGCGGGGTATCGTTAAATAGGTCTTTTAAAAGTGCCGAGGGTTCGTTTTTCCGATAAATCATTCGTTTACTAAATACTGAGTTGTTAAGTGCTGATTTTGGTTAGTTACATGTACCCACTCCCTACTAGCTAAGCCCCTATTTAAGGAAATCTGAGAAGTATTTATTTATTTATTAATTTTAGGAAGACTAACAGCAAAATATTAAATAGTATATAAAACTTATAAATAAATACAGTGCTATATATGAGTCTCCGCCGACAGGTATCGAAAATATTAGGATATAAAATAAATTTAAAAAGGAAATTATTACGGTCAAAGTAGGCTTTCTTTGTTTAGGAGTAATAGTCGACCAACTTAATAAACCAAGATTGACCAACTAAGATCTGTAGTTGGACTTGTAAAAAGTTCGTAGATTTTTCATACAAAATGTTCTACACCAACTTTAAAACTACATGTTTTATAAATAAATATTCATAAAAATATTTTGTTGTTTGAAAAGACTACGGAACTCCACTTAGCGCGTGGTCCGACACAAACTTGGCGACTTTTATATTTAAGAGTTTAAAAATGGAAATTTTGTTTCAATTTGAAAAATACGACATTAATATGATTTCGAATTGTTTTTGTGTGACTTAATAAGAAATAAAAAAATACTGACATATTATTAACTGCACGAGAACATATTTACACTACTAGATAATTTAGTACTCTTATTTATTTATTTCACAACTAGTCTTTGCCAGCGGCTTCGCTCGCTTGATCATAGTTTCTATGACTGTCTTCGAAGGTGCGCAGTGCGCGAGCAGCAAGCGGCTCGCGAGCGTGGAAAAAAAGTAGCCTATATGTTCCTACGCTGTCTTAATTAAGGTCCTAAGATGTCTCCTAAATTTCAGTCAGATATGTTTAGTAGTTAGTTAGTTTTCGCGTGAACATCCCTACTAATCCTACTAATATTATAAATGTGAAAGTAACTCTGTCTGTCTGTTACGCTTTCCCGCAAAAACTACTGAACGGATTTGGCTGAAATTTGGTAGGTAGACAGATTAGGACCTGGGTTAAGACATAGGCTACTTTTTACCACGCTCGCGAGCCGCTTGTGACTCGCGCACTGCGCACCCTCGAAAAGTCATAGAAATGTGGACCACGCGGGTGAAGCCGCGGGAATCAGCTAGTAATATTATAAATGTGAAAGTAACTCTGTCTGTCTGTTACGCTTTCCCGCAAAAACTACTGAACGGATTTGGCTGAAATTTGGTAGGTAGACAGATTAGGACCTGGATTCAGACATAGGCTACTTTTAACCACGCTCGCGAGCCGCTTACGGCTCGCGCACTGCGCTCCCTCGAAAAGTCATAGAAACGTTGTCCACGCGGGTGAAACCGCGGGAAACAGCTAGTAAGTTATAAGTCGAGCGTGGGAACTGAGTCAACTATAGATCCCTTGGGAACTATGTCGGGCTATGCTAATTAGTAGTCAATTAGATAATTAAGATTAGATAATCAGAATTATTTAGCACGTCAATCCTTCGCTTCATTGCGACGTGACATAAATTAAAAAAAAAAGAGAGAGTTACCAGCTATCCCACGGGAACCACGTAAGAAATCGGGATAAAAAGTAGCCTATATGTTAATCCAGGACCTAACCTATATGTGTGCCAAGTTTCATCCCTATCCGTCCAGTGGTTGAAGCGTGAGAGTAACAAACATCCATCCATACATACAAACTTTCATATATTTTATAATATTAGTAGGAACTTATTGTACACAGAAATAGGGACAAACAAACATTAAACTAAATAAAAACATACAAAAGGTATAGCTTATTTCTAAAAGAAATTTGTTCCAGCAGACCTTGGAAAGAGAAAGTTACAAAAGAATGGCAGAAGACTCTTAATTGTTTTGCGCTTTAAGTAAGCAATAAAGGCTTTAACTCACTGATACAGAGTAGTTTACAATTCCAAATGCAGGCGGACGCTACCCGTGCAGTAAAGTGCAGCAATGCAGCAATACGGCGTGATACGCTTTTTATATTTGACCACTTTGCATTCGATCGCTTTGCTGTGTTTATTTTGCTGTCGATATTCGCACTATTTCGTTCCAACGTTTGTATTTAAATTGAAAAAGTAGGTGCTGTTGTATATAATATAGTCTGGCACAGTTAAATAATTTGCTCACTATTTAAAACAACTAAATTAATACTTGTTATAAAGCTGTTTAAAATAAGGGTTTAAATATAAGCGTCGGTGGCTCAATCGGTAACGTCTCCTAACCAGAGGTCCTGGGTTCAAATCCGGATAGCCAATGTGCTAATGAGTTTTTCGAAACTTACGTACACATACTCACTGATTGTTTTAACGGTGAAGGAAAATATCGTGAGAAAACCTGCACACACCTGCGAAGAAACTCGAAGGTTGTGTGTGGGCCCGCGTGGTCGATTAAGGCCCGATCGCCCTAATTCAGGGTATGCTCGAGCCCCTCTGTGCGGATGTATATGAGCTGATATGATGATTAACTCTTATAGTTTTTAGTGACACAAAATAGATACCTAGTTTTATCTTATTCTCATAAACATCATTATCATCATCATATCAGCCGAAAGATGAACGGTGCTGGACAATGATGGCCTTCATTCAAGGAGTTCCACAACGACTGGTCCTGCGCTGCCCGCATCCAGCGGATTCCCGTAACCTTTACCAGGTCATCGGTTCACCGAGTAGAAAGCTGCCTACGCTAAGTCTTCCAATGCGTGGTCGCCACTCTAGCACTTTACTACCCCAAGGAGCTATGTGCCCCGCCCATTGCCGCTTGAGTTTGGCGATTCTAATAATTAAAACACTTACCTAGTTCTCCTCCCTTTCAAAAAGCCAATTTAAAAAAATTCAAGCAGCTTCAGCAGTATAGCTTCCACTCAGTAACCCCTTTTGTTTAAACCCATAAAATTTGATGACCTATAAAACATTAATATTAACATCGATACCTCTGTCCATGGTCTATTACCCTGCGCGCGAGTATTTCTTAACCGAAGACCTTTTAACTAGGACCTTCATCATTTTTCTTCAAATGTTCTCATTTAAAAGCAAATCACGTAGCGCCATCTGTTACAACACAGTTGTATTACACTGAAACGAGTTGAGACAAGACTGTTTAATGGACAGTCCCAGGCTACTTTGCTAAAAATCTCATTTTTTTATTTTATTTATTCACAATTGGTAAGCCCTTGGCATCATCTCACCTGATGGTAAGTGACGATGATGCCGAAGGTGGAAGCGGGTTTATCAAAATTCCCCAACGCAATGGGGCTCTGGCTATCTTATCTTCAAGCCGGAACACATTTGGCGGCAAGATTTAGATAAGATGGTGGTGGCTCGCCACGCGGGCCATGAAAATGCCCTACCACCAACCAAACAGAGTCTTACAAAGTTGACCACGATGGGAATCGAAGCCGCGGTCTCCTGGTGTGAATTGAATGGACTAACCATTACGCCACGGAGGCGGTTCTAAATATGACAGTAATGAGGTCCAATTATTAGGCTTTTGTCATTTTCAACATCGCTGGGCTCTTCTCATGCTCATACTCATACTGCTTCTTCTTCTTCTGCTACAGCCTTTAATTGCTTTCGAGGCCTTGACAGCAACATTTTTCAGCCAGCATTTCTCCGGCTTCTAGTGCCATTGTCCTTCGTCGAGTGGAATTTTAGATACATAGAAAAATGGGGGTGCGTTGTGTGGGAGAACTTTGGAGATTCTTGAATTTAATGTAGTTACTAAATGAATGTAAAAAAAAAAACAAATTTCAAATCGATCCGACCGGTAGTTCTGAACTTGTAGGCACAAAGCAAAAATATAGGTTTTTCAGAAGACTTTTTACGAAGGCCATATATTTAGAAGAGCTGAGGATAGAACGCTCTTCATCAAAAGAATCTTTAAGAAAATGTGTCTCACGTTTCTGTATCACTTATATTTCGTTTATCGCATTGTCCGTCCCCAAAGAGGTTCATCAATTCACGTCAAAAACTATTTCCAAAAAAGTGGCCATGTAAGTGCCGGAGGTTTTTTTATCCACTATTGGTAAGCCCTGATGTACGTATCATCTCACCTAATGGTAAGTGACGATGATGCCGAAGATAGAAGCGGGCTTACCAAGATTCCTGAACGCAATGGAGAACTTGCTATTATATCTACAAGCCGGAACACATCAACGTTGTTAACATTGATTCTTGGCGGCAAGACTTAGATAAAATGTTGGTAACTAGCTAGGCGGGCTTAGAAAATGGCGTAACACTAACCAAACCACGTCATACAAAGTTAGACTCCGCCGGGAATCGAACCCCCGACCTCCTGGTGTGAAGCTAATGGTCGTTACCATTACGCCACGAAGGCGGTGGTTACATAGTCTTTTCAATATAACATGTATATTTTAAAATGTATTTACTTCAACTTCTTTGTGGGCGTGGTTAATGTGTATATAGTTCGTTCGCTGAAATAGCTGCACCATTGATAAATGCCCTTCGCCGCTGGCGATTCGCGTCAAATACCCTCCTGACAGCGTCGGCGGCACGCTGGGCGGTGCAGTGGGCGGCGCGATTAAACTCAGGTTGACCCCTTTGATAGAGTGTTTGATGCGAGCGGCCAAAGGTGCCGCCAATTCAGCAAACAAACTTTACCCATGCCAAATCACAGTTTTCTAGTACTAAAGGTGTCTGAGCTTAGCCGCGGACAGACAAATAGACGAACGGATATTGCGAAATTATAAGATTTCTTTTTTGAATACGGTAACCTAAAAACTTACCAACTTTCGTCGACCTCTCTTAATTTTTCCTATTGGATAGTAACACAGGTTCACTCCTTACGAAGTAAATAATAAGGTCTTTGTCTGCGCGCGAATATTCCCAACTCTCTGGGCAGGTGTAACGGGATCGTAAATTTTAACTTTCAACGTTATTTAAACTGGGATTAAAATACGGCGGCGTTTCCAATACATCCTGTATTTACGGTGTATATATATAGGACTGAGTGGCTGCTGCGGTTTTTTGCCTCTCAACTTTTTCAAACAAATGCAGCTCTTTTTTATGGAAAATGGCATAAAAAAAAAACAAATTTCGAAATTGTTTTTCATGCAATAGTAGGAACATCAAATTATATTTATTAGTAGTTTGTTTTGTAATAATGATCTGGATAAAACTATGAAACTAAGACACTCATGCTTTCTTCTTAGGAAAATAGTACGTAATATTTTAATGTCGCTTACTATCCTAATACCAGAGTATACATGGGTATGGTCATAAATTCTGTCACATAGGTAAAATTTCGTATTTAGAATGCAAGCCGAAAATAATATTTAGTGCATTAGAAATTTGAACACTTAAAGAAAATAAAAATAAAGGGTTTCTAGAGTTTTTTCATTTTCTAAAATGGAGTGGACGCGCTAAGATGACAGAGTCGCAGCAATTGTATTGCATCGTAGCGGTCACGCGCCAACTGAGATATTGAAACTGCTGAAAAATATGAAAATTCCGCTGAGATTTATTTATCGTACTATCAAGAAACAAACAAAGGAGCGATCGACCACGTACTGTTCAAGGCGCGATTACAACGAAATCCTGTCCGCAAGCAAAAAGTGTTGGCTCTGCCGATGGGACTAAGTAGAACCTCTGTTAAAAGGGTGTTGAATAAAGACCTAGGACTGCGTGCTTATAGAAAAAAACAGCACATCTTAACGCACGGCTGAAAAAAACCGGACTCGAATGATGTCGGGTTTTATTTAGGCGGTATGCGTGGAAAAAATACCACGAAAAATTTTATTCGGTCGAAAAAATGTTTAATGTTGAGAAGAGTTTCAAGAAACCAAATGATAAAATGAATGTACACTCTAGTGAGCGAGCAGACGTGTCACATGTTCAGCGTGGTCATCACCCTTCGGCATTTATGCTTTGGCTTGGGGTCTCCTATCGGGTCCAACGGAGGTGTTTTTTGTGAAAAAGGAGTGAAAACCAGTGCCCTCGTATATCAAAACACAGTCCTAACAAACATTGCGGAACCCCTTTCACAAACAATGTTCGAAAACAGGCACTGGGTATTCCAGCAGGATTCTGCTCATAAGGCTAAAAGTACCCAAAACTGGCTCACGACCCGTGGAATCGACTATATCAGGTTGGCCCTCATCCAGTCCAGACTTGAATCCCTTGGATTCAAAACTGGCTCACGACCCGTGGAATCGACTATATCAGGCATGAGGATTGGCCCTCGTCCAGTCCAGACTTGAACCCCTTGGATTACAAAACTGGCTCACGACCTGTGGAATCGACTGTATCAGGAATGAGGATTGGCCCTCGTCCAGTTCACACTTGAATCCCTTGGATTACAAAATATGGCAGTACTTAGAGGAGAAGGTCTGCGCTAAACCCCATCGCAACTTGGAGTTACTTAAAGCATCCCTGATTAAAGCAGTCGTCGATATTGCCATGAACGTCGTGCGTGCTTCTATTAATAATTGGCCTTGCAGATTGAAGGCTTGTATCGAAGCAAGGAGAGGACATTTCTAATAATTTTAATGTGATTTAAATATGTATTTCGTACCCTTTCATTTCATATATAAATGGTTATAGTGCGTAACCCCTTGTGCCATTTATTTAAGTTTCCATATGTGACAAAACTTATGACCTGACTAGATATAGTACTAACGTAGTCACGCGTACCGTCAAAAGCCGAAACGTTCTGTGACATGTGTTAAATGCACATGTCTCAATAACAGTGAAGGAGAGGAAATATCACGTGTCAAAACATTTTATTCAAGGTCACGGTCACAAGGTGAAAATGGATACGATAAATAGAACAAAACTCAATATCTATATTCTGAGATTTTACAAACTTTTTTTCTTAAAATGACTCTTATTCCAATGTTTGTTCCTCCTATCCTACTAATATTATAAACGCGAAAGTTTGTAAGAATGTATGGATGTATGTTTGTTACTTTCACATAAAAACTACAAAACGGATCTGGCTGAAATTTGATAGGTAGACAGATTAGGACCGGAATTAATACAAAGGCTACTTTTTTCTACGCTCGCGAGCCGCTTGTACTGCGCACCCTTGAAAAGTCATAGAAACGTTGTCCACGCGGGTGAAACCGCGTGAAAAAGCTAGTAAATTATAATGCAGCTTATCTAACACGCGTACTACTTGTTATTTTAGTTAACATATTTTGTTCGTTGCAAATCAAATAACATAACATGGCAAGGAACCCAAAAAAATATCCAAATCATTAACAAGTGATGCGCTTACCAACTTAGATTTAATCATATTATGGCTAGTTATCATCGTAACAATATTATGGCTAGTTGTCATCGTAACAATATTATGGCTAGTTGTCATCGTAACAATATTATGGCTAGTTGTCATCGTAACAATATTATGGCTAGTTGTCATCGTAACAATATTATGGCTAGTTGTCATCGTAACAATATTATGGCTAGTTGTCATCGTAACAATATTATGGCTAGTTGTCATCGTAACAATATTATGGCTAGTTGTCATCGTAACAATATTATGGCTAGTTGTCATCGTAACAATATTATGGCTAGTTCTCATCGTAACAATATTATGGCTAGTTGTCATCGTAACAATATTATGGCTAGTTGTCATCGTAACAATATTATGGCTAGTTGTCATCGTAACAATATTATGGCTAGTTGTCATCGTAACAATATTATGGCTCGTTGTTATCGTAACAATATTATGGCTAGTTGTCATCGTAACAATATTATGGCTAGTTGTCATCGTAACAATATTATGGCTAGTTGTCATCGTAACAATATTATGGCTAGTTGTCATCGCAACAATATTATGGCTCGTTGTTATCGTAACAATATTATGGCTAGTTGTCATCGTAACAATATTATGGCTAGTTGCCATCGTAACAATATTATGGCTAGTTGTCATCGTAAAAATATTATGGCTAGTTGTCATCGCAACAATATTATGGCTCGTTGTTATCGTAACAATATTATGGCTAGTTGTCATCGTAACAATATTATGGCTAGTTGTCATCGTAAAAATATTATGGCTAGTTGTCATCGTAACAATATTATGGCTAGTTGTCATCGCAACAATATTATGGCTCGTTGTTATCGTAACAATATTATGGCTAGTTGTCATCGTAACAATATTATGGCTAGTTGCCATCGTAACAATATTATGGCTAGTTGTCATCGTAAAAATATTATGGCTAGTTGTCATCGTAACAATATTATGGCACATTGTTATCGTAACAATATTATGGCTAGTAGTCATCGTAACAAAATTATAGCTAGGTTGTCCACCTAGTTTGGTGGCATCGTCACAGATGAGATACTGCTACTTGCATCATTCCGAAGGGTGGCCAAGTCTGCAGCGTCACCGGGGTACTTCCTGGTTGAGCAGTCCCTCATGATGTGATTTATGTTCTGCCGGAGCTCCACCCACAGTACATTGTTACAATAGCACCATATATCATTTAGATACATAATTTAAATGAGTATATGTTTCACAGTAATCTAAACTTGATCCCTATCAAGTTTAGCAAATTGCTTATACTGATTTTGTTAGCCGCTGTGTTTGGGGCGCAGATGTCTTGGAGTTTATAGGTAGGTAGTTGGTGGAGAGCGCTTCCAAAGACTTTGGATTTTTCTTTTGATTTGATAAGAACGGGCGGGTCCTATGTAAGCGGTTTTCACATTTAAATTATTGAATTTTTTGCTTAACATTCGTAGCCTTGTCCCTCGTACATTTAATTACATATTAACTCAAGTCGTACATAAGTATGCGAATAGGTAGGAACCTACAACACCGGACATTTTAAAATGGTGCTACTTTTACTAAAATTTGAAACACTTGCCAAGTGCAATTCGGACTAACACTCCAAGGGTTCCGTACCTCTCCACATAACTATTATAGCATAATGAATGACAATAATAACTCTCACATTACAAACAAAAGACATCAACGCGAGCGAATGCTTTTTTATCATTCAGTTTGGACTCCTAAGCGCGAGTACAACTTACACTTTGCCGATTTTTATTTCAATGTTGTTTTTTTTAGTATTAGTACTATAATCACACCAAATTTCACGCTTGAATATATATAACCGTTTTTACGATAGAGCTAAATCGCCTTTTTTCCCTTTTTAAATTTTAAGTATTTTTTGTTATAGCAATAACAAAAATACATATTCATTGAAAAATTTAAACTGACTACCTATTACGGTTGATGAAATACAGCCCGCTAACAGACGGACAGACAGCGGAGGCTCAGTAATAGGGTCCCGTTGGTGTACGGAAGCCTAAAAAGAATCAGTATAGATGTTTTGTGCTCATTTTTATAAATTACTTGGTTCTGACATTAATGAATATCCTCGCCGAGAATCTTTTTAACTTAGATTTTGAATCGTTCTGGAAAAACACTAAAAAGCTTAACATCAGACCGAGCCTACCTGTGAGTGTAGATGGAGCTAGCAACGCGGAAGATATTGCCAATCTATTTAAATCGCATTTTATTTTTTAATCGAATATGTGCTCGTCACTAAAGGGACTACCTCTCGGTGCTGGGGCCGGTGGTGTACCTTGTGTCAGATTTTCAGCTAAAAATATGGCAAATGTCATTAAAGGCATGTCTAAGGGCAAGTCACCTGGACACGACAGTCTCAGTATCGAGCATAATGAGTTAAGCTAATATCGTAGTTCCTATCATTAAGAACAAAACTGGTGATGTGAGTGACAAGTCAAATTGCCGTCCCGTCTCTTGCTACAGTTATTATCAAGGTGTTTGACAGCCTGCTTGACACACAGCTCAAAAAACACTTCACGCCGCACCAAAACCAGTTTGGGTTTAGGGCAGGTTTGTCTACAGACAGTGCCATACTGTGTCTCAAGCAGGCTGCCAAAAACTATACCGATCGCAAAACACCTGTTTTTGCATGTTTTCTTGACCTGTCGAGGGCTTTTTACCTGTTTTCCTATGATTTCCTATGGAAGAAGCTTGAAAGCGTCAGTGCACCACCCAAACTTATCACGATATTAAAATTTTGGGATATAAAACAAGTCAACAGCGTTCGATGGGGGTCGCGCTAGCGGTGCCATACGGGTTGGAGTGCAGGGCGAGGCAGGGTGGCCTGAGCTTGCCCACGCTCTTCAGCCTGTACGTCGATGGGCTGATCGGCGAGATGAGCAGCATGCGTGTCGGTTGTCATATTGACGGAGTCTGCGTCAACAACATCAGCTATGCGGACGACAGGTGCTGCTCAGTGCGTCGATCTGTGGCCTCAGGAGACTAATGGCCGTGTGTGAGCAGTATGCTGCGCAGCACGGCCTATTCTATAATGTAAAGAAGAGCGAGGTCATAGTGTTTGGGGTCGGCGCTAAATCTCCATTGAGTATGCCCCCAGTCTTTCTTAATGGAGCTGCCCTGCAGCGAGTTTATAAGTTTAAATATCTGGCGCATATTTCTTCTGCCGTCCTCAAGGACGATGATGATATTAAGAGGGAGCGGAGGGCGTTGTCAGAGAGAGCGAATATGATAGCCCGCAGGTTTGCTCGCAGCTCAAGGGATGTAAAAGTCACACTTTTAGAGCATTTCGTACATCTCTCTATACCAGCAGCCTGTGGGTGAACTATGTTAGGGGCGGGCTGGTTTACGCAACCAGGTGACAACTGCGCCTATTTTGCGTGTTGTGGGCGAACTATACCCAGCAAGTTTACTCCGCCCTCCGTGTCCAGTTCAAGAACGCCTTCAGGGTATTGATGGGGCTGTTGCGCTTCTGCATTGTCTCGGGCATGTTCGCGGAGGTACGCATAGACTGTTTCTATGGCACAATGCGCAAAAGGTGCGCGTCCTTGGTGCGCAGAGTGCGCGGTAGTGCCAACGACATCCTGGCTATGATAGCGGACAGGTTTGATTGCTGCTACATGAAAACTGTTGTTGCAATGTTCATGTGCCAGTAATCAAACTACAAAGAATTTTCTAATTTTATATTTTTACTAACATTTATTGTTTAAGCTTAGTTTCAAAGATTACTAACACAAATTGATCCTAGAGTTGGTCGTAAATAAATTGATTATATTATTCTCATAAATTAATTACTGTAATTTTAAATCATTGATTATTTTTATCTTATGAACATATTATACTGGTCAGAATAAAATAAAACTAATACTACACATTTATTACTTACTTTGACCCCCCCTCCCCCTCACTGCCATCTGTCGCGGAGTTCAAACTGGTTACTGTGCGTTTTGAGCTTAGGTGTACGTGTATAACAATCGTACCAAATGTTATTGCTAGCTGTACCCCATAATGTCATACTGTTTCCCATTAGAAAACGGACTATATCGTGTTGTGTAGTCCAAAGTTAACTAGAAACCTCATTAACGGTAGGCTTGCGATTAACGCTCACATTAACGTGGACGGACCGAAGCTCTTACATTATGAATAGGGTTGCAATGTTATCGATATCGATATGTATTACTTACTAACGAATAAGACAAACACTGTGTTCAGCGGTCCTAGTTATTTAGTGTGTTAAACAAATTATGTATATTTTAGCTAATCAGCTAGCATAAATAATGTAGTTACCAAGACGTTTCACACTACTCGCTGCATGCCGTCATTACTGACAGGCCTTTATTTAACATAAAGAGGTGTGAGGTAATTGAATTCAGGGGGGGTGGGGAGTGTCCGAACTATTTACTCTCTTTATACTAGGTCCACCTGTTCTATTTTATCAATATATGTTGCCCTTCCCGCACCTCTCCCTACCGAACCTTTCGAATAAAGCACTTCATAGTTTCCTTACAATACATTCATTCTTATAAATTACGTAAAACGAATGGTGTTTTATATCGGTGACTTACGATTTACAAATGCAGTTGTGTTTGTTTTTTGTGGAATTAGTATGAACATATCCAAAATGATTGACATAATATTCCACCAAGAACCTACAATCAAACGTATCAACTTTTAATATAATATCTCTCTTATCAAATTTAAGAGCTACTGCTCTTGTCGGTGGAGCAATATCCAATTAGTATTTATATTATCTAGTCAGTATTTATTTCAATATAGGTATATTGCACTTATAGGCATATCGGAGAGCGTCATCGGCGTTAATACGACGGTCTTACGGTGAAGGAAAATATCGCGAAGAAACTGGCACACGTCTGCGAAGAAACTCAAAGGTTATGTGTGAAATCGACCAACCCGCACTGGGCCCGCGTGGTCGACTAAGGCCCGATCGCCCTATATCAGGGTAGCCTCAACCCCCCGGGGGAGACGTATGTGAGCTGATATGATGATGATTATCGGACAAATTGTTGCCTGGAAGAACTTGCTAACTAGCAATAAGGCTGCCTATCGTAAATTTTTTTTATTTTTTATTTTGTAATGCAATAAACAATATTGGATGATTTAATCAAAATTTCCAACAGGTTCAGAACAGTGAAATTAAGCTTATTTTCATCGATATCGATTACTATTTATAGAAATACCACATCCCATCACTAAAACACCGCAATCTACAGTAACGATCAGCTATTAAGACGCAGGTAGAAGTGGCCGTCACGGTCTCAGCCTAATAAGGCTGGGTTCTGTATACAAATATTTAACTAGGTCTAATGACCTGGAATTTAAATTTGCCTTGCTGATTGTGAAAAGGGATTAATAACTAGCCAACAGACCCAGCCAGACACGGCATTTGGACAAGTGTTCTATTCAAGGGTTAAACTGAGCAAAGGTCAGCGAGTAATCTAGTTCTTTTATTCATTTTTAAACAATTTTAAACCTTAGGTGGTTCTCAATTTTACTGTATTTTTTTAAATTATATCTACGAGTACGAGTACCTCATTTCTTTTTGCGATTGTGAATCGATCTTATTGATTATTTTTCTGTGTCATTGAATATGTCTCCAGGATGATCCCATTTAAATTTTACCCAAATCAAATTGATCTTTTTTATAAAAGAAGATAAGTTATGATAAATACTCTTTATTGTACCAAAAAATATAAAAATATAAAAAAAAAAAACACAAATTAGAATTTATTTAACTTGCAATGTTCGTAATGTATGTATGTTTGTTTTGTTCAAATCTTGCGACCGATTTTAGAGCGACTTCCAGGGGTCTGATTGAGCTGGAATTTGGAATGAAGTCGTATTCCCGGTGACAATAGATCCTTTTGATATTTTGTTTTGATGATGAACTTTGGAGGTTGGAATTCCAGAATCGTCTTTTATTTTTAACAAGCTGTGCCCGCGATTTTGATTAACGATATTTAAACGATAGTAAATTAGAAGATAGACATCCCGTGGCCTTGATTGACCAAAAAGGGGGTTAAGTTTTAATATAGTCGGGATTTTAACTGACTTCCAAATAGGAGGAGGTTTTCAATTCGACTTTATGTTTTTTTAATGTTTTTTTATATGCAATATTTTAGCAGATTGTGAACCAATTTTCATGTTTTTTTTTTTTAAATAATTATACAAAATTGTGCTAATTTGTTATGATGGAAGTCGGTTTATAGGGTTCCAAATGCAACAAGGAACCCTTATAGTTCCGCCATGTCTGTCTGTCTGTCCGTCTGTCCACGGCTTAGCTCAGAGACTATTAGTACTAGAAAGCTGTAATTTGGGTATACATATGAATCACGCCGACAAAGTAGTACAATAAAATCTTGAAACAATTTTTTTAAGGGTACCTCTCCTACATGTAAAGGTAATTTTTTTGTCGACGGACCCTATTGTGTGGGGTATCATTACATAGATCTTTCTTAAATACTTAACTGAGGGTTTACTAAAACAATTTTTCAATTTAGGGATAAAAAGCTTCAATGCGCAAATTTTTGTTAGAGTCAAGTGTGCTCTCTCTACCATCTCTAAATGAAATAAAGATAAGAAAAAAAATTCTAAAGAGTCTCTAAGGATAAAAGAAAAATTAGAAGAATAGACGGCGGTTGCCTGGTGTTGCACTTAGCATCACCCGCAGTTACGTGTAGGGAATTTAGATTAACACCTACTACGGACGTGTGCAACGCGATCTTCATACATATCTGGCATCAAATGTGCAGATTTGCTCACGATGTTTTTCTTTACTGATAGATCAATCGGTAAATATTATGTACGTAAGTTTCGAAAAACTCATTGGTACATTAGCTGTCCTGATTTGAACCTGGGACCTCTACATATAAATAATCTGAAGAAAACAGCAATCGTTCGCAATAGTATCAAATCCAATAAATTGTATTTGGTTTCTTAGATCTAAATAACAGTGATTAAGATCTAAAAGGATAAGTCCATGCTTTCGATCAATTATGTAAGGCAGGTTGTGCGCCGCAAACGTAAGCGCGTTTTATTATCCCTGCTTCGTCATCTATTGACAGAGTGTTGCTATATTCATAATATCTTTGGTATGTGTAGGTTTTATGGATAAAAAAGTAGGTAAGCGTGTTTTAAATCGATTTTATTATTTGTATAGATAGATCTAATTTCCCACGGGACCTCTTTAGCTTTCCGGGATAAAGAATATCAAACTATGTAATGATGGTCAAAATACCCCATCTAAATGTAAAGGTTTCATAAGATTATTATTTTTTGCATTCTTGCAGGAACCCTTAATTTTTATGGGATTTTTAATTACCCAGTTTTAATTTGCGTTATAATATAAGGTATCAACGTGTAAAATTTAATTGCAATAGATGTAGCAACATTAATTGCGTCCTGAGCCATTCTAGAAATTTCCCCACAAGAACTTTTGAATTTTCCGGGATAAAAAGTATCATTTATGTTAACAAGGGCTGAAACACCATCATACAAAATTTCATCAAAATCGACATTTAATTAGTTTTTGGGTGATGGGCGAACATACAGACAGAAAGACAGACGGACAGACAGACAGATAAAAATTCCAAAAGTTGTTTTTTTGGCCTTTTTATCGTTATTCATGTCCATCACAGTAATTATTTTCCAAAAATATTTCATTTACAGACACGGCCCCGTTACAGTTTTATTATTTTTATTTATAACTAGCTTTTGCCCGCGGCTTCGCCCACGTGGACATAGCTTTTATGACTCTTTTTGAGGGTGGGTGGTGCGAGAACCGCAATCAGCTGTCAAGCGTGGACATGAGTTTTCTCCAGGTACCTCAGGAACTGTATCGGGCTATTCGGATTAGCAGTCTTTGTCACTTCCCATCCCCTCAACAAATTATATACAAAAAATAACTTTAATCCGTTGCTCCGTTGCGACGGCACCGACGTGCGCGAGCGTAGAAAACAGTTGTCCCCAGATCCCTCGGGAACTATGTCAGGATATACTATTAGTAAATTATATCATTTTCCACCTCATCTCTGTGCTAAAAATCACATCAACTCATCTTTTCGTTACGATTTTAAATAACTTAACGAACAAAGACTATTGTTTTAGTTTCTTCAGGAACTGCATCGGGCTATGATAATTTCCACAGATATAAAGTGATACAGGCTACCTGCATGCCAAATTTCATCAAGATTGGTAGAGGTGTTGAAGTGTGAATAGGTAACAAACAAACTAACACATTTTTAATTTCTGATTTATAAATCTTTAATAACATATAGAGCGTCGGTGGCAGAACGGTTAGGGCCACTATCTCCTGTCCGGAAAGCCGTGGTTTGATTGCTGCCACTTAACAATATCTATACGAATATCGATTTTATACTGGTATGTACGTTTATCCGACGCTCTTACGGTGACAAAAACATCGTGAGGAAACCTGCACACGCCTGCGAAGAAACTCGAAGCTTATGTGTGAAGTCAATCAACCCGCAATGGGCCCGCGTGATCGTCTAAGGCCTGATCGCCCTAACTCAGGGCAGGTCGAGCCCTTGCTGGGGACTTATATAAACTGATATGATGAAATAACAAATATACCTATATTACCGAAAAACTAATTCAAATCATTGTATCAATCTAGTAATAAAATATCCTAAAAATATTAATATGGGTCAAATCCTTGAGTCGTATCAGCTCCAAAGTAGCCCATGACCCACTTCTCGTTGCCGCGCTGGATGGCAATAGACAACCTTAGCAGCAGGTAGGACCTCACGTCACATCTCCTCTTTTGAAGGCGAAGGCCAATCTCATTTGTGAAGGCAAAGGCCTCTGAGGGTTCAGCAGCCGGTTGTCTCACAGACCAGCGGCACAAAGCAGTAATTTGCCTTCAAGACCGAGTACTTATTATGCTTCTTTCTCGCCGCAAATTGAGCAGCAGTACCGTAGTGAAAAGTGAGGTGAGAAGTGAGGCAGAAAAAGTAGAGTTTCAAAGCAGGCACGTTCCTCTCTGCCATAGCACTTGTTTAAACCTTCCGGCCTTTTGCCATCACATCGACTAAAGCCCAGTGGCTGCATCAAAGATGGAATATTCCTTCTGGCCGATACCAGTGCCCTCCGAGTGAGGTCATTAAGGAATTGGTGACGTGGGAATCTTCACAAACAACGACCGCAACTCAGTGAGTGATGGCCAATTGCCTCCACCGTGGACCCGCAAATACATTGATGAGGTTCACAGATATTGATATTGCAGGCGGAGAGCAACTGCCACACGCAAATAGTCGCCGTTAGAAGAGTTTCCATATCTGTGCCTCCTGTTAAAAGAAGCTAAACTCGATTTATGTGTTTTTAATTTTTTACACGATTGCAATCTATAAAAAATACCTATCTGTTCGTCTATGAAACACATCGCTATGTGCCGTAGTTCCAGAGAGTTGTGTAAAAAGTGTATGCTGAAAAATACATAAATAATATTTTAATGTTTTAACACAACTTAAGCGCGTTTTATTATTCCTGCAGTGCCATCTATTGACAGTTTGCTGCTATGATTATAATGAGTAGTATGTGTAGCTTATATGTTGAAAAAGTACTCTATATTTATTATTATAGATTGTAAGTATCGATAGATAATTTCCCACGGGACCTCTTTAGTTTTCCGGGATAAAGAATACCCGACTATACAATGATGTTCAAAACACCCCATCCCAATGTAATGGTTTCATATTGTTACGTTGAGCCATTCTAAAGATACAATTTTTTGCATTCCTGCAGGAACCCTAATTTTTTTTTTGGTGTTCACAATGTCCGAGTTTTAGTACGCGATAAGGGTATCAACGTGTAAAATTTGATTGTAATAGGTCAAGCCACATTTGCGAGGTGAGCCATTCTATAAATGAATACTTTTAATTTTCCCACGGGATCTCTTGAATTTTCCAGGATAAAAAGTATCCTATATGTTAACCCGGGCTATAAGGAACCACCATACAAAATTTCATCAAAATCGGCCCGGTAGTTTTTGCGTGATGCGCGAACATACAGACAGACAGACAGACAGACAGACAGACAAAAATTCCAAAAGTTGTTGTTTTGGCCTCTGTATCGTTAGTAATGTCCACCACAGTTATTATTTTCCAAAAATATTTCATGTACAGACACGGCCCCGTTACAGTTTTATTATATTAATAGAAAATGAATCTCTATTTCCCTTAATCATCGCATCACGCGTGAACGGCACGACCGATTTCGCTAATTCTATTTTTGTTGAGTTCGTTATTGTCAGGAGAAGGTTGTCATGTAGGGTAGGGTAGGGTAGTGTAGGGTAGGGTAAGGTAGGGTAGTGTAGTGTAGTGTAGTGTAGGGTATAGTAGGGTAGGGTCACACCCTGGACACTTCATACAATGGGCCAGAAATGACATTTCAAAAAAGGAATGATGGAACAAACAAAATGGCGGCGAAATCCTATATGTTCGACAACCAAATTGTAACCAATCTGTATCAATCCGGGTGACGAGGGGGTGAGGTCGCAATCTAGAGAGCGGCAGTGAGTGTCCATACTGTATGTTAGTACTAATAATTATATATTTTGGTAGTGTAGTGTAGTTTAGTGTACGGTAAGGTAGAGTAGGGTGTGTAGTGTAGTGTAAGGTGGGACGAAGTTCGCCGGGACAGCTAGTATGTATACAGATATAACAACTTGACTTTACTTAATGTGCTGATCTTTTCAGGGTTCCGTACCCACAGGGTAAATACGGGACCCTATTAATAAGACTCCGCTGTCCGTCCGTCTGTCACAGGGCTGTATTTCATTAACCGTGATAGCCAGACAGTTGAAATTTTCACAGATGATGTATTTCTGTTGCCGCTATAACAACAAATAGTAAAAATTACAAAACATTTTTGAATCGTGAAGAAACTAGCGCCATCTAGTATGATGGTACAGAACTCTTTGTACTAGCACCATCTAGTATGATGGTACTGAACTCTTTGTACTAGCACCATCTAGTATGATGGTACTGAACTCTTTGTACTAGCACCATCTAGTATGATGGTACGGATTATGCTTTCTGTGCGGTTCTGACTCGCACTTGGGCAGTTTTTTTTTCAAATTTAGAACCGTGTGTTTATATTTATTTGAGGTTTTGGCTTTTTAAGCATAAAAACTCTTTTCAAATGAAAGCTTTTAAATTTTTCGAAAGTGATTGTAATTTAACAAAACCAAGATATATAGTAAAATACTACGAACCTCAGTGGCCAAGGCGACAATATTTTTCAAAATCTTTCGCACACAATAATTTATCCTATATTTTAAGTATACGCGATGATCAATACGTACTAGCCCCACGGATACAGTAGAGCTACAGCAGTCGACACAGAAAACGCCATGCCCATCGTAAACGATGCCTTGTCCTACTAAAGCTAGACCAAGGACTCGAAATCGCTAACGAAACTAAATCGTTGGTAAACCTTATCATCATCATCATATCAGCCGAAAAACGTCCACTGCTGGATAAAGGCCTCCCCAAGGATTTCCACGACGACCGTTCCTACGCTGCCCGTATCCATCGGCTTTCGGCGATTTTCACCAGGTCGTCGGTCCACCGCGTGGGAGGTCTGCGTACGCTACGTTTTAATCTTATATAATAAATAAATATGTTTGTATTTGCAACTCCTATCGAGTGCGAAAGATTTCTTAAACAAATAAAAATCCAAAATATCTCGCAACTAGATTCTCCTTCCAAACCTAGTAGTGACCGTTACAGGTGTTGGTGCAGGCAAAGTCATGTAGCTGGGGATGGAGATGTATCTCCTTCCCCAGCTACAGGTTTAGGAGAAGGTTAGGAAAGACATGATTTAAGGGAACGTGATGAAGACGCATATGTTGTCACAACATCATATGCCACGTTTCATACAAAAATGTTACTACCCCTTTGCGATTGAAGCCGGGTGCTATTTTCATGTTTAGCTTTGTGAATTGTTAAAGATAAAGATATTTAATTGCAGTAAATGTGGTAAATACAATAGATCTTACAAAACATAGTGAAGTTCAGCACATTTAGTCATTAGTACGACCTAAGGTAAAACCATGATAGTTGCCCCAGTGGTATAGTTGCCCCGATTGTAATTATTCTAGTTTCGCGGATGAACCGCATGCTATTTTATAATGTATCGAAAGATTCTCCAATTACCACTAAGTTGACGGTGTCTCATGTCTCTGTGCGATTGCATGGGAAGGCAAAATGCGATCAAAGTTTTTGCGGGGTAGATGTCCTGTTTCTCGGTGGGGCATCCGTCCTAAACGTAATTTACATGGATTAGGCAACTATCCTCTATGTGGGATAGATGGCCCAAAATATAGAGGTCTGCAAAAATCGCCAATACTCTAAAAATATTAAAGATAATGTTTTTTTTTACTTTTGTAGATAAAAAAACAAAGTACCGGCTATTTTTACAAATATATTTTTTTGCTTTTTGTACTGTGATTTCAAAAAGTGTGGCAACTATCCGGCTTTTGACCTACAAAAAATTTAAGACTATTGTTATCTGGACACATATTATGATCCACGTATTTTTGGTTCTATTGCACGAAGGTCATTCAATTTCTATGCACACCAACTAGATGGCATTATAGCAAAATTCCTGGAAGACAGGAGACCGTTACATGTGGCGACAGGATCGTGTCACTTACCATGAAGTGACTTGATGTCATAGGCTTGTCAATTGGTTAAGTAAGGCAAAACCTAATGGGGGGCATTCGGCTGACATAGAAATTATATTCATTTTGTAGAAAGGAGCTATCCGCGCAATCTATCAGATGCGATCACTTGAGTCAAGAATAATTTCAGAGAAATCAATACATATTTTAACTGTTGCTAGTCAATTCATGTATGAAAATATCATGTAAGTTCGTAAGAATTTCCATTTATTTTCTATAAACAAACAGTGACAGACATAAATTGAATTTAAGAAATGTAAATAAAATAGATATAGCCTATTTGAGACTGAGTAAGGTTGAAAAGTCATTTGGGGGGCAGTGTATGAGATTCAAAAATAATATTCCAGAAAATATAGGTATATAGTTAGTCAGAGAATAAATTCAAAACTCGTGTCAAAAAATACTTGTGCTCTAGAGGATATCATAAAATATAAGATATATGTAAATGACAAAGATATATGGTTTAGTATTGATTCTATAACAAACACCATAACCTGACTGTAATCTGAATCACGACATTATTTAATAGACATTAAGTTTTTTTTTACTATTAAAAAGTGTGTGTAAACACTTATTTAAGATAAATATTTTTGAATTTTGGGGAGGCTTACTTAATGGTTAACTGACTTCTGATTGAAATTGTGAATATACAGGGTGAATATACCTACTTAACTGGAAGCCTTCTAACTGGTGAATCTAGCCATGGAACTGAACAAATTCTATAACTTTGCTGTAGAGGTTTGTTTGTGTTAAAGATTTTCAGTTATGTGCAGTCGTCCAGATGGATCGGTGTGTCAAAGCTTTGGTGGCTCAACCGGTAACGAATTGGTCCTCCTAACCAGAAGTCCCGGTTTCAAATCAGGACGGCCAATGTACCAATGAGTTTTTCGAAAGTTACGTACATGTACTTGCCGATTGCTTTAACGGTGAAGGAAAACATCGTGAGGAAACCTGCACATCTGATTCCAGATGTGTATGAAGGTCGCGTTGCACACGACCGTAGGTGTAAATCTGGCAACAGCCATCTATCCCTTGGATATAGCACGGTTAATTGTGCCACACGATAAGAGAAGAGACATAGTTGGATCAAATATATACTAGGTAGGGCATTTTTCGGAAAACCTTGAAACATAGTAGGAATTTTATGTTATCGTAGTATGAGTATTATCTTCTTATTTTATTCAGTACTAGCTTTTACCTGTGGCTTCACCCGCGTGGTCATGGTTTTGTGACTCTCTTTGAGGGTGAGTGGAAAACTTTATTAAAATCCCATTTATAAAACATTTTCTGTTATATTGAAACTTACAATTTTCAGGTATCTTTTTATTTTTTTCTTTCCTTAAACCTTATTTGGACTATAATGAATATTTACAAAAACTAGCCAAAATGGTCCAACAGTTCTTAAGTGACGCGTTTACCAACGAACAGAATTTCATTTTTATTTATAAAGAAGCTAAGTTTCGTACATTGAGAATGACGTCATATGTATAAAAATACGTAGTAAAAATTTATTTGATAGTTTCGCTTACAATATCAAGACTTAGCAGTCTATTTATTGCTTGAAGACAGTGATACACTGAGAGAATCTCATCAATCATTCACCTATCACTAATTCAACCAGAAGACATCCAGTCCTCCACAGTCGTTGAACTTCCCCTCCTCCCCCTCATAAGCTTCTATTTAGTACGATTATGAGCTACCTGAATCTCCTGAATTTTTCTCTCCCCGTCGCGCTGAACTCCAGCCGACTGTGTTTCCGCTGAAGGTGCTCCTGCCACTTCGCCTCGTGCGAAGTGAGCAGAGTAGCTTAAATTTTACATATTACAATAATAATAATAATAATAAAAAATTGTAAGACACAAAATTAGACGTGACTTAATGACGTGACGTCATTTTAGTAAAATTAAAAAAAAGGAAGTGTATGGTTTTATGAAACCACGGTAAAAGTGAAATTTTACCGAGGACGAAACGATCATGGCTGCTCTCGCTACGGTAGATAGGATGAAACGATCATACCGTCAGACGAAACCGACCATCACGCGACATGCAACACACAGACGAAAAAATTTGAGACGATGTAATAAAAGTTTCACTTTAATAAAATATAGATTTTAGTAAGTGCCGGGAGCGTGAAAAGACTCTGACTCAGCATATGTTGAGGTAGTATACCCGTGACGCTGTTGTTCTGTCCCGAACCGATTTCCATGAGACGTCCCTGTTGCGGAGTTAAATAATACCACATCTAAATAATATCTACTATCTTTCTTTAGTCTAAATAGAATCTATGCAGTAATAAAACTTTCAGTAATGTTTCTTTTTAATTTTATAATAGTAATAATTTTAAGATTAGTATATTATTTACTAAGCGTTATCATCGTCTTTCATCGGACGACCAGGCGCGGAGGGTGATTCTACCCCTTTGTCATGAATGTTCCACCTTTACGCACGAAGCGTTTTCCTTCTTTGTTTATTATGCGAACGGCCAAGGAGTAGAATTCCCTGCCGACTTCTATATTCCCCGATTCGTATAATTTAGGAATCTTCAAGTCGAGAGTGAATAGGTACTATTTGAGCTTGCGTGTTACATCCTCGGCTGCATCGGCACTTACCATCAGGTGAGGTGCAGCCAAACGCAATCAAATTTTGAATAAAAAAAGAATCGAAAATAATGCGTATTTGTTTTATTGGACCAGCAGTACTTAGCAAGGCGTATCAGCATTTTCAGTCGCGCGGGCTCGTTGACGTGACGTTTCAAATAAGTAAACCGATACTGTTCTGATCTCTTTCAAACTATACCATAATACTGTGGAGGGACTGAGCATACCCATCGTTTATTTAAATAGTTTCATATAATTTTTGTCCAGGAAAAATTTTCTGAACTCTTTCGGTGACAGATTCGTTTAAACACGTTGAAATCTAATACCTTTGGTCGCAAAAAAGTGCAAAACAAACGCTTGTGAAGGAACACGCCGGCACAGTCTAAGAATCCAGTGACGCCGGGCACGATATTAAGTACGTCATGGCATACCTTTAAAGGGAGTTGATTACTTTAATTAATTAGTCTCTTATAGTTGAAGTAGCACTGGGCATTAAAGAGGTCATATTATAATAAGTAAAGCCGATAATCGATGAGAAAGAAAGGTTATCGAGTGGTGACCGCGAGCTCGAAGACATACTGTTGACCGGCCCTCCGCGAGCTGGACGGAATATGAACTAGTAGACGCTGGATACATATGGCTTATTTTTATATTGTTTCATCATTGGCAATCATCTATTAAAATAAAGAAGTTTGGGATTTGAAACAAGATTCATTAAGACACTAAACCTCTAACCTAATGAAGCATAAGAGTCTGATAATACTGTGGCGCTCCAAAATGGCCTAAGCTGGGTTCCTGAATATAAAGGGGTGAATAAATTGGCAATGGGTCTACGGGGGCTAAATCCACCTTGGACCCTCTAGCGGAACAGACTACAATATGCTCAGTGGAACCGCGAAAAAACAGCGTGTTTTTCATCTGAGACGATGATGATGAATCTCATATAGCACAAGAAAATGTATCCCCATTCTCCATGATACTTTGGTCTAAGAAGAAGTCATCGCTAATTGCGACGCGCGTGGTCGCGTTGATAACGCAGGTCACCTGAACATTAAAATGGTTGTTACAGTAAGCATCTAATTTTGTTTCCGTGCTTGCAAGACGCACTTAGCCGTTGATGCCTGTTGCTATTTCTAGAGGACCTTCATTGAGCCGTGTCTCTGACTTCATAGGTGGCTTCATAACTTTTTTTTTTATTCACAATTAGTAAACCCTTGACAAGATCTCACCTGGTGGTAAGTGACGATGTTGCCGAAGATGGAAGCGGGCTTACCAAGATTCCCCAACGCAATGGGGAACTGGCTATCTTTATCTTCATGCCGGAATACACCAATGATATAAACATTGATATTTGACGGCAAGACTTAGATAAGATGGTGGTAGCTAGCCAGGCGGGCTTAGAAAATGCCCTACCACCAACCAAACCGAGTCTTACAATTGACCCCGCCGGGAATCGAACCCGCGACCTCCTGTGTAAAGCCAGTGAACTTTGCCTCTGAGCAGGGCCTAACCTTGTGGTGAACGCAACTACGATCCTGGTCCCAGTGTATCCTAAACTTAATCCGTCCAAAACAAGCGCTCCCCCGTAAGTAGGTCAATAACTGCGAATTTATCCGGTCCCTAACGTAAACAAACACCGCACGGTCGCGGGTTCAATTCCCGGGCAGGGACGTCTCGGCCGCCCGCCCAGTTGTTTGGATGCTAGCTCGGTACACTTTACTTTGCCCAACTTTCCTTATACGAGTCGACGTTTTATGTAAGTTGGTGGCGAAACGAAATTGAGTTGTTTAAATTAACAGGTCAGATGATACAGCGTGTTTTACCCGACTGCGCCAGAAGGATAGTTATGTTTCTCGAGTGTACGTATGTTTGTATATATGTATGTACATATATATTATGTATATTTCTTTGGCACGCTCTGTAGCCTAAACGGCTCAATGGAGTTTGGAGTGAGAGTCTCGATCCCATGATGAGTGACATAGGATACATTTTTAACCGACTGACCAAAAACGAGGAGTTAATTTTATATGCAGTCTAGTTTTTAATTTTTAATTAATTCGTTACAAATTAAGCGTAGTGTAGGCAGGCCTCCCATTCGGTGGACTGATGATCTGGTGAAGGTCGCGCAGAACCGGTAGTCGTGGAGATCCTTGGGGAAGGCCTAAGTCCAGCAGTGGACGTCCTTCGGCTGATATGATGAATTAATTCGTTTAGTTATTAATATCGTGCAAGTGTTTGAAGGTATGTTAAACTTTACAAATTTCCCCAGCTAACCCATACTGAATTCGTAAAAAAATCTTAATACAAATCGATCTGCCCGATCTGCCAACTTTGTATGGGGAGTTCAAATTTCGCAAATTTGTTTTGGTTTTAGTAAAAAGTGAAATTTCCAAAAACCACTGTGGACACTCACTGTATACTCTCACCACAAGCCCTTTCATTTCATATATTATCACACAATATAGTTTGCAAAATCTTATTGATGTGTAACATCTTTGCTCTCGCTTTCCTGCAATTTGTGGGAGTGATTTCGTGAAATGGGACGGAAATGTGTAACATGGGACGGAAATGTGTAACAACGAGAGTCCGACTCGCACTTGGTCGGTTGCTCTCGCTTTCCTGCAATTTGTGGGAGTGATTTCGTGAAATGGGACGGAAATGTGTAACATGCGACGGAAATGTGTAACAACAAGAGTCCGACTCGCACTTGGTCGGTTGCTCTCGCTTTCCTGCAATTTGTGGGAGTGATTTCGTGAAATGGGATGGAAATGTGTAACATGGGACGGAAATGTGTAACATGGGACGGAAATGTGTAACAACGAGAGTCCGACTCGCACTTGGTCGGTTTTTTTCGTTACTGTCAGATCCGCCACCCAGGTACAATATCGTCATCAAATCTAACTAACCTAAAGTATTTTGTCACATGTTACACATCATATGCGAGTACTGTAGGTCTAATTTACCCTACAAAAGTGGCCCCCATGTTTAAAATGGTTTTATTTACGTTACACGTCTCCGTCATTGAATTGAATCACCAACTTACATTTTTGTACCAAATTTCAACTTAATCGGTCGAGTAGTTTCGGAGCTAATTGGCTGTGACAAACAGGCGGATGAATAGACAGACAAAAGGTAAAAACGAGATCCTAATAATGATTTCGTTTTTACCTTTTGAGGTACCGAACCCTACTAGTTTCATAAGTAGAGCCTACTAAGAAAACATCCTGTATCAGATTTTTATTTTATGGTGCATAAGCTTATATGTCAGTGTGTTGAAAAGGCAGGTTGAAAGTCTTCTCAAATGAAGCGTATAATTTTGAACTTGCTAAATTATTTTATTCAATCAAGCTAATTAAATAACAGGCGTAGTAAGTAGGTAAAATGACAGTTATTTTAGAGACCGTTAGTTAGAGGCGTTGTTCGTAGATTCAAGATGTCTTCTTTCCCCCACCAGTTGCTGTACTTCTGTTTACTTTCTAATGGATAGATAGATGTCGTTGATATCGTTGGTAAGCATTAACATTTCCGCCCGCCTTGAAAGTGCTACTTTCAAAAAAAAATGATTGCAGAACAAAGTCTTCTACTTCATCAGTGATGATTGTGCAATATCTTCTCTTAAAACAGGAAGCGGACATATCTTGGAAAATGCTCTTGTTACTTCTCCTGTAGATGTGCGGATGGTAGCCACTCTGTTGACATTATCTCGTCCAGGATGCACCTTCAAAATCCTGCCCATACGCCATCTTAGTGGTGGAAGATTATCATCTTTCAAAAGAACCAAAGTATTTGGAGCGAGATCTTCATTCTTCTCTTGCCATTTTGTCCTTTTCTGGAGTTCAGAAATGTATTCCTTGGACCAGCGCTGCCAAAAATGCTGTCTCATCTGTTCAATTCTCTCATAATGTGAAAGCCGCAGTGTATTTTTACCGGTCAGATCTTCACAAGCTGGAGATGTCAATGGCCGGCCAATAAGGAAATGAGCTGGAGTTAGCGGAGTCAAATCGGAACTATCTGTGGACAATTGTGACATTGGGCGGGAATTCATGACGGCTTCAATAAGTACCAGCACAGAACTAAAATGTTCATACGTTAAGTTAGCATTACCTATAACCCGTTTAATATGGTATTTACATGATTTAACCCCCGCTTCCCACAAGCCGCCGAAATGAGGAGCGTATGGAGGAATAAACTTGAAATCTATTTTGTTTTCTGATGCGTAGTCAATGATAGATTGGGAACTTGACTGTAAGCAATCTGAAAATTCCTTCATTGCACCTACAAAGTTGCGTCCATGATCTGAGTAAATTTCCAAAGGTTTGCCTCTACGACCTATAAATCTTTTCAACGCTAGTAAATAACCTTCAGAGGTCATATCAGTAACTAGCTCTAAGTGGACTGCACGAGTAGCAAAACAAATAAATAAGCATAAATAGCTCTTAATTAATTTAGAGCCTCTACCTTTCCGATTCAAAATATTCAATGGCCCTGCATAGTCAACTCCACAGCGTAAAAAGGGAAAGCCTGACTCCAAACGCTCTGCAGGTAAATTGCCCATGATTGGCTGAAAGGTTTTACCTCTCATTCTAGCACAAGTTACGCAAGAGTGAACTACCTTTTTTGCTAAATTTCTACCTCCCAGCGGCCACCATGCATCGCGAATGTGACACAGGAGTGTTTGTGGACCCGCATGTAGTAACATTTTGTGTTCATGTCTGAAAACAAGCAATGTGAAGTGATGCTTACTACATAGTAATATGGGGTGTTTCTTATTGTATTGGAAGTTTGGTGAATATTCTAACCTACCGCCTACTCTAATTAGGGAATTTGTATCCATAAAAACATTCAAGCTAGACAGGTTACGATTTTTCTTAATAGGTAAGTCGTTTTTTAGAGCTACATACTCATCAGGAAACGACTGACTTTGAGCAGTTTTAGCGAGAAAAGTCAATGACTTACCTAGTTCACTCAAAGTTAAAGGCCCGGTCATGCGATTATTTTTGTTCCTTACATTATTTATAAATCTAAAGATGTATGCACAGGTACGCTGCATCTTGCTCAGCGTTGAGAATCTAAAAAAGGGAAAGATTTCTTCAGAAGTAACCTCACACAATAGGTTATGTACTTTAAGTGACTGTTTTGTTTCCTCTAAAAATGAAGTTGTTGGTGAAATGTGTGTGTTATGCTCCTGAGGGATTACCTGCTGATGAAGAATAGATGGTCCTGTCCACCACAAGCTATTGCATTTAAGGTCAGGGAGATATTTCCCTCTTGACAACAAGTCAGCAGGGTTATGTTCGGTAGAGATATGACGCCAAGACGCACCATCACTTTTCTCATTTATTTGTGCGACTCTGTTTTGCACGAATGTTTTTAACACATGAGGCGACATTTTTATCCACCCAAGAACAATAGTGGAGTCCGTCCAGAAAATAATGCGATTAAACTTAACACGCAAAGATTTTGTTACTAATGTTTTCAATTAGACACCTACTAGTGCTGCGCACAGTTCCAGTCTAGGAACCGTAACAGGTTTTATTGGAGCTACTTTACTCTTGGCACATAAAAGTCTAACGTTAACCCCGTCCCTTTCGCACACAGTGCGAATGTAAGCGCAAGCACCATAAGCCTCTTGCGAAGCGTCGCAAAAAATATGCAACTCAACCATCAAAGATGACCTAATTTTGCAGTCGGACTCATTTTCGAACGAACTTTGACCTACTATGACATGACGTGGAATACGAATTTCTGTCAAACATGATAATGAACTAATAAATTTCCTCCAGTTTCTTAAAATATTGGTAGGTACGGGATCATCCCACTCTAATTTGTGTAACCATAAACTTTGCAACAATATCTTGGCAATTATTATAGTAGGTGATATCAAGCCTAGTGGGTCGTATATCTGTGATACTAAGGACAAAATTTCACGTTTGGTTACACGAGTTGTTTTTTGACTTATTTTTGATGTAAAATTCAATTCATCACTTCCGTTGTACCAACCTAATCCTAGCGCTTTATTTTGGCGATCTTCATCACCCAACAATAAATTTCTTGATTCATCTGTCTGCATTAAAGCTTTGGAAATTTCAGATGAATTAAAAATCCATTTTCGCAATGATAAACAACCTGAACTGCATTTTTTGGAAATGTCTTGGCATATACGAATTAATTTATCTTTATCATCATTTCCGGTTATAAGGTCATCGACATAAAAATCCTCCAGTATCGCTCGAGATACTTCAAGGTTATCGCGACATTCAAGTCCTAGCTCTCGAAGACACCGTATACTTAAATATGGTGCTGATGCTGTGCCATAAGTAATCGTGTTAAGCCTATATACACCTAATGGTTCTTGTGGATTTTTTCGCCAGAAAATCAACTGTAAGTTCCTCTGGTCGTCCTGTATTTCAAATTGTCTAAACATCTTTTCGATGTCAGCACAAGCAACATACTTATACTGTCTGAAGCGTAACAAAATAGAAAATAAGTTGTTTTGAAGTGCTGGACCAGAATATTGTACGTCATTTAACGATTTTCCGTTAGTAGTTTTCTGACTCGCATTAAAAACAACACGCAGCTTTGTAGTAGTACTTTGTTCACGAAATACCCCATGATGTGGTAAAAAATAGCATGGTGATGAGTAGCTATCTATACGGGTCATGTGGCCTAAATCTAGGTACTCCTGCATGAAATCATTATACATTTCCATGTACTGAGGGCGACGTTGAAGTCTACGTTCTAGCGCGTAAAATCTTTGTTCAGCTAATACTGAACTGTTCCCCAATGCATCGGCATTTTCTTTTAATGGAATGCGAACAGAAAATCTACCTTTTTGCGTGCGTTTATGAGTTTTGACAAACAAATCTTCGCAAAATCGATCTTCCTCGGTTAGGAACGTGTCTATATTTGGCAATTCTTCGATTTCCCAAAATTTACGTAATTGTGCGTCTAATGATTGCGACATTTCATATTCATCTTCTGAAGCGTTTATTTGTGACTGAATTTTGTCTGATGCGTATAGTGACGGATGCATCTGTGAAGCGTTTATTGAGTCATACATATCTGAGGTGCGATTGTAAGACTGATGCATGTCTAAGTCTGACGAATCTTGAGTGAAGTTACATTGAACCTGATTGATGCGCAAGTTCTGAGATGAATGAATCGGTCCTGAAACGATCCAACCGAGTTTTGTATTTTGTATGTAAGGTCCGTTAGATAAACGAATCCTACCATCGCATAACAGATCCCAAAATAAGTCTGCCCCTATAAGAATATCGATTTGAGCAGGCTTGAAGAATGACGGGTCTGCGAGTATTATGTGTTTAAGTATAACTAATGAGGTTTCAATTTTTATAGAAGGTAGTTTGGTGGTTATATGAGGTAACACCAAACACTTCATGCGAGTATTGAAATCACTGTATAACGATTTTAGCTCTATTTCACAGGTACGTGTACACTGTGTGACTGAGTGTCCTACACCTGTGACTTGATAAGTGGACTGTATCTGATTAACGTTTAATTTATTACATAACGATTCGGTTACGAAACAATGTTGGCTGCCGTTGTCAAGCAAAGCTCGCACTGTATGGAATCTATTATTTTTATCAGCTACTTCCACTAATGCCGTGGAAAGTAAAACTTGATCCGAATACTTGGTCTTTGCAACGACGGAACAAACGCCGTTATCGTTATTTTGATGTGTTATTGTATGTAACACGTTAGTACTCTGTAACTGTTCCTCAGCAACGTTATCGTTATCGACTGGTAACGACTCTAATTGCGAAAAATGCACATTAGCCGAAGCACAGCTACCACTATGCAATAAACTGTTGTGTTTTTTGTTGCAATGTTTACACGGCCCAAAATAACAATCTGCTGCTGAATGACCTTCGCGTAAACAATTAAAACATAGCTTATTACTCTCAATGAATGTTATTCTGTCTTTATTTGATAAATTCAAGAATGCATCGCAGGCATAAAGCGAGTGATTGCCGTTACATTTAATGCAGTTACGAAAACGTTTCGTGTTCGGATTGCTACGATTCTTACTTGGCTGAACAGCTGATGCGTAATTGTGTGTAGGTACATTTTGCTGAGATTTTTTATTAGAATCGTAACTGGGTTTGCTACTTGAATGACTGACTTTAATCATGTCAAGCGTATCGGCTTTGTCTCTGAGAAAATTAAGTAAATCATCTAGTTTTCGTTTTGAATTTGAGTTCTTGCTAGTACTACCTAGGGTGTTGTTAAATTGTTCCCATTCTTTCTCAATAGACTAGTCTAATTTAGAGACAATTAAGTGTATAACTAGCGTGTCCCAACTGTCGGTGGGCTCACCTAGGGATTTTAATGACCTTAAATTTCTCAACACTGTGTCTATCAGTTTACGAATGTGTGATGACGATTCTTTGTGAATGAACTGAATCGAAAACAAAGCTTTGACATGGTTATGAATTAATAGCTTATTATTGCTAAATCGATTCTCAAGCAGTTCCCAAGCTATTTGATAGTTATTAGCAGAAAATTCTAACGATTTTATTACTTGCTGAGCGTTTCCAATCAGAGCTGACCTTAAGTAATGAAACTTTTGGACGGAATCTAACGTTTTTGAGTTATGTATTAATGATAAATAGGTATCTCTGAACTCGAGCCATTGATCGAATGAACCATCAAAGGTAGGTAGTTTTATTGTAGGTAATTTAATACCAGACATGGAGTTGGAAAAATTACAGCTGTGAACGTTGTCTACCTTATCACTCTGTATCAAATATTTTGCTCTCGACAATGCACTAAAATACCTATTTTCGAAAAGTTCTCTTTCGTCTATCTGTTTTTGTAACGTAGCTTCTGAGGAAGATGAAAGCTCTTCTAATGTACTTTGAACCCTGTCAAAATCTGGATAGACGGATTCTAGTGATTTTACACGAATATCAAGTTCTACCTTTTGAGCTTCTGAAATTTGGCTATCTAAAGTTTTTAAATACTTTTCAAAGAGGGTCAATTTAGTTTTGAAACTGCCTCGTTTTTGATTGAGATCACGAACTTGTGCTATCTGCAAGTCTAACGGATTTGGAGACTTTTGACCATGGACATTAGGAGATTTGTCCTTATCTTGAGGTAAAGTCGCCTGGAAAGGGTTTATTAAATCTTTATCCTTTTCACTCATTTCGGCGGTTCACGAAACGGAGGGTATGTACGATAGGTACCTTGGATACTCACGGTTTTATCCAGCTAGATGGCAAAATAACACAATAATTAGCACAAATTGAAGCACTGACGCGATTCGCGAAGGAAGGAAGTGTAAAGGAAACGAATTGACTTTGGCCTGACTTAGCTTGACTGGTTCTGATCTGGTCCTGGTTGCTTGAAGATCCTGATCTGATCTGGTCCTGGTTCTGAAGATCCGGCTTGGATAGGTCCAAATGTTGAAAAGGCAGGTTGAAAGTCTTCTCAAATGAAGCGTATAATTTTGAACTTGCTAAATTATTTTATTCAATCAAGCTAATTAAATAACAGGCGTAGTAAGTAGGTAAAATGACAGTTATTTTAGAGACCGTTAGTTAGAGGCGTTGTTCGTAGATTCAAGATGTCTTCTTTCCCCCACCAGTTGCTGTACTTCTGTTTACTTTCTAATGGATAGATAGATGTCGTTGATATCGTTGGTAAGCATTAACACAGTGGCTTCATTCGCGTACATACATATTGATTGTAATGGATGCATTGTATGAGTACAAAAGTTAATACAAAAATGACATAGAAAAAACACTTCATTTTCTTACCACATTTTCCATTTTACCTCATATTCCATTTAGACCACATTTTCCATTCTACCTCATTTTCCATTTTGACCACATTTTCCATTTTACCTCATTTTCCATTTTGACCACATTTTCCATTCTACCTCATTTTCCATTTTGACCACATTTTCCATTCTACCTCATTTTCCATTTTGAACACATTTTCCATTTTGACCACATTTTCCATTTTTATCACATTTTTTATTTTTACCACATTTTCAATTTTTACCACATTTTCCATTTTTAAACAATCGGTCCAGTCATTCTCAAACTCTTACCAACGGACGTAATTTAATTTTTATTTATAAGTATAGTGGAGATAAAATAGGTCATGTTAAAGTATAGGAAAACATTCGATTCCATCCAATGTCTATTTTATGGTGCATTAAGCACAGGGAAGATAAATAGGTCAGGTTAGAGGAAAACATTCCGTTCCAATTTTCTGCAATAGAGTTAGCGGATATTTCGTTTATATTTTAATATTATCTTAATCTTACAATAATATCACCGAAGTCCAAATCATGTGACCTCATGTAAGCCATGTAATACGTTTTAATCATCGTCATTATTTGCCTTTTCAAGCGACTTCCAAAAAGGAGGAGGTTCTCAATTCGTCTGTATGTTTTTTTGTAAGTGTGTAACCTCATAACATTTGACTGGGTGAACCGATTTACAATGATTCTTTTTTTATTTGAAAGCTAGTGCTTTCCGTGTGGTACCATATAAAATTTATCACAATCGGTGTAGTACTTTAGTAGAAAATTAACAAAAACCAAAAATAATAATGCAAAAATGCTAATTTGTTGCGATGGAAGTCGGTTTTTTAACGTGTTTAGCGTTTTCAATTATTATTTGAATAATCATGTTTTAAACAACCTGCACACATCTGCGAAGAAACTCGCAGGTTGTGTGTGAAGTTGACTAACCCGGACTGGGACCGCGTGGTCGACTAAGGCCCGATCGCCCTAATTCAGGTTAGGCTCGAGCCCCTCGGTGGGGACGTATGTGTGAGCTGATTTGACAATCATGTTTTGCATTTTAACATGTCAATTTACCTCAGGTAGGTACTATGGTTTGTAAAATTCACCATTACATTTTATGGTGCTCAAATAAATCGATCAGCTGATACACAAACTTTGTATAGGAAGTTCTACCTTTTTTTTCAGAATTTGTTCGAAATCACAGAAATATTGGTCCTAAAAGAATCCAGGTTCTGGTTGCTAAAAACCACTTAAAGGATGTAGCGTAAAAATTATCACTGCTGAATTCCATGACCACTCCAATCCAAGAGAGTTTTTCACTCGGGTTAACACGGAATACATTTTTGCAATGAATGTGTGAAATCAAGTAATTGGCATATGATTTAACACTTAGTTTAGTTAAAATTTCCTCGTTATTAGAAGTACATTACCGCTTAATGGGATGACACACTATTTGTTCATATTTATTCCAATTTATTTAAACCTAAAAGTGTTAACTGTTTGTTACTCCTTCACTCTAAAACGAATGAATCTATTTTTTTAAATTTTGGCACTAAGTCAACGTAAAAGGCGTTAAATAACACAGTATGTCAACTTTTAATAACGTTATTTGTAGTTCCCGAAGGATCTAGACATAACTTATTTTCACGAGCTGCTTGCTTCTCGTGTTTCGTGAACTGCAAATATTCAAAGTCAGTGTTAATTTATACGAGCTGCTTGCGGCTCGTGGGTCGTGCATTGCAAATATTCAAAGTCAGTGTTAATTTTCACTAGCTGCTTGCGGCTCGTGGGTCGTGCATTGCAAATATTCAAAGTCAGTGTTAATTTTCACGAGCTGCTTGCGGCTCGTGGGTCGTGCATTGCAAATACTCAAAGTCAGTGTTAATTTTCACGAGCTGCTTTCGGCTCGTGGGTCGTGCATTGCAAATATTCAAAGTCAGTGTTAATTTTCACGAGCTGCTTTCGGCTCGTGGGTCGTGCATTGCAAATATTCAAAGTCAGTGTTAATTTTCACGAGCTGCTTGCGGCTCGTGGGTCGTGCATTACAAATATTCAAAGTCAGTGTTAATTTTCACGAGCTGCTTGCGGCTCGTGGGTCGTGCATTGCAAATATTCAAAGTCAGTGTTAATTTTCACGAGCTGCTTTCGGCTCGTGGGTCGTGCATTGCAAATATTCAAAGTCAGTGTTAATTTATACGAGCTGCTTGCGGCTCGTGGGTCGTGCATTGCAAATATTCAAAGTCAGTGTTAATTTTCACGAGCTGCTTGCGGCTCGTGGGTCGTGCATTGCAAATATTCAAAGTCAGTGTTAATTTTCACGAGCTGCTTTCGGCTCGTGGGTTGTGCACTGCAAATATTCAAAGTCAGTGTTAATTTTCACGAGCTGCTTTCGGCTCGTGGGTCGTGCATTGCAAATATTCAAAGTCAGTGTTAATTTTCACGAGCTGCTTTCGGCTCGTGGGTCGTGCATTGCAAATATTCAAAGTCAGTGTTAATTTTCACGAGCTGCTTGCGGCTGCTGCTTACTATTAATTACTTTACTACAATTAATTGCTAATAATTTCACAAGCTAGCGGTCCCCGTACGCGACGACTGTTGGATCAAAATAATTACTACTTGTATTTCACTTATAGGGCCAATACATATTATTTAATTTTTTTAAACTTTTTAGAGGCTTTTCTCAGGGATTTTTTAAATTTTTAATTTATGTTTTCTTTCATGCTTTTTAAACTTTACATATTACTTGTAGACACGCTACAATCGAAAACCTATTCCCACATTCACACAAATACTTTTATATTATTTTATTTTTTTCTTTTTAGAGGCCTTTATCGGGGATTTTTTAAAATTTTAATTTATTTTTTATTTTAATTTAGTATATTTGACGGGCGTTTTTAAAATTTTTAAGTATTCGTTCACGCTTTTTAAATTTTACATATTACTTGTAGACACGCTACATTCGAAAACCTATCCCCACATTCACACAAATACTTTCGGTGATGAAACACGAAATTGCGACACGAAATCTAGACTATTCTGAATCAAACAAACCTGTGGAAATTGCTCACCTCCCTTGTTTAAAGCTGCAATTAAATGCATTTTGTAACTGTAAACTTTAAATCAATTGTAACTGTGGAAGTTTCTGAGACCCAATAATGAGCTAGAAAAGGAGTGGACAATATTAACTATTTTTACCTCTACCTCTTTGCCTATACCTCTGCTGTAAGTTTTTTTTTATTATTAAAAATTTGAGTGCGTTTGACTGCAACTCACCTGATGGTAAGTGATGATGCAGTCGAGGATGGTACACGCAAACTCAAATAATGCCTATTCACTCTTGCCTTGAAGATCCCCAAATTATAGGAATCGGGAAACACTGACGCAGGCAAGAAGTTCCACTCCTGCGCTGTACGCATAATAAATGAAGAAGCGTAACGATTCGTGCGAAAAGGTGGAACATCAACAACAAAGGGGTGCAACCCCGCCCTGCGTCTCGTTGACCGACGGTGGAATGGAGCAGGGGGAATGAGGTCGTGAAGTTCTTTCGCACACTCTCCGAAATGAATTCGATAGAATACCGATAGACAGGCGACTTTGCGGCGATGCTCAAGGCTTTGGAGCTTGTCATTGACTAGCTCATCGTCGCCAATGAGTCTCCGTGCGCGTCGGTCGATGGCGTCCAAGGTATCCAGCTGATAGCGGGCTGATCCATCCCATAAATGTGAACAGTACTCCATACATGAGCGGACCTGTGCTTGATACAAGGTAAGCAGCTGTCCAGGTGTGAAGTACCGTCTCACCTTAGAGAGAATGCCCAGCTTCATTGCAGCAACTTTTGCCTTGGACTCAATGTAACGACCGAAGTTAAGATTGCGTGTTAAATCCACGCCGAGGAGTTCCAGGTGGTCAAATATCTGAATCGGTTCATTCCGGAGAGTTGGAGTCAAGGTGAATGGACTCCTTTTGGCGGAAAAAAGACACGCCTGTGTTTTAGAGGCATTAAACCTTACGAGGTTGGAATCACCCCATTCAGACACTGCCTGAAGTGATAGGTTAATGCGCTCTATCATGGCCTCTCTCAGAAACAGCGTGTCAGCGCTGTTAGCTCGTGCACTGGACAGGTATCTTTCTACAACCATGCTATCGTCTGCATAACCAATTATACCGGGTTTCAGCAGATCGTTTATGTGAAGCAGAAATAGTGTTGCGGAAAGAACAGATGAAGTTGGTGAGAAATTGCATATCCCGCGGATTCCAGGAGATGCTGCTACTATCAGGTCAAGGTTACCTTGTTTTATTTTACACCTTTTTATTGAGACTATTCCAATGAGCCGAACACGATACCATTGCTGGAAGTTGGTGAGGAGTTTGGTATCCTGCAGATTCCAGGACATACTTCAGCATCAGGTCAAGGTTACCATGTTCTATTTAACACCTATTTATTGAGACTATTCCAATGAGCTCAAACACGATACTCTACTGTAATTTAGTGAGGAATTGGGTATCGTGCAGCATCAGGCCTAGGTAAATATGTTTTTGCAATAGATTACACCGGTACAAGTTGCCCACATTCAAACTGCTCAATTGATTTTTACCAAATATACATAGCTGAGAACCACCGCAAGGAAACTCACTTTCACGTAAAAAAAAACGCATCAAAATCGGTCCATCCGTTCAAGAGCTACGATGCCACAGACAGACACATACACACACAAACACACAGACATTGGCGTCAAAATTATAATACCACTCTTTTTGCGTCGGGGGTTGAAAATAAACCACCTCTTAGTCTGTTGGGTAAATATTATTCTTACATAAACTTTTGGAGCCTAGAGTTCACCAAACATTAACCAAGTTGACAGAAATCTCGTAACTTTGCCTTACTTTTCTCGAAAACTTTTATTGACTTCTCTAAAATTTTACTTGAAATATCCCCTTCGTATTTGATAATAGGTTCAAAAGTTATTTTATTGTTTTATCTTTTACAAAACTAGGTTAAAAGGAGTGAGAATCATTATAAATTATTAATTTTATTGTGTTCTTCTAAGGTACCTTAATAAAGTGTTTTATTACTTTGAGAAGTTTTCTTGCCTAACACTATGTGACACAGTTTCGTAAACATAACATTTACACAATACTAGTTGGTACCAAGCTCTATCAGGCTAGCAAAGCTAAATTTGCAAAATCTAAAAAAAAATTTGTTTGTTTGTTTGTTTGTTTGTAAACTCTTTATTGTACAAAATCTTAAAATAATGTTATAAAAAAAAAACCTTAAGTACAAAGGCGGACTTATCCCTTAGAGGGATCTCTTCCAGTCAACCTCTGCAATAATAAACAGAAGCTAGTTAAGCTAGTTAAGGAATATCAATACAACTAATATTACATTTAAACTTACGTAGCCTAATTTTAATAAATACAAACTCAATTTAATAAATGTAACATAAATAAATATGATACATAATATATAATATATACATATATATTAATATATATATAAGCTCAAGACAGATGGGTAGATCTCATACATTGTCCTTTAGACAGGCCTTGAAGGCGGTAAGGGTAGGAGACATCCTAATGTCAGCTGGCAGACTGTTCCAGAGGCGGGCTGCGTGCACCGTGAACGACTTAGTGTAAGTGTCGGTACTGTGGGTGGGAATCGCGAGAGTGAGGTTCTTGCTAGAGCGCAAACGGTTCTCCATAGCCGTACAGAAGTGAAACCTTTACCTTAATTTGTTGCTAATTAGTTGCCGAAATGACGATTCGTTGAACGAATGAAACTAAAATGAATGATACTACTGTAGCGTTATTTTTCTATACTTTACTATACATTTGACTCAAATTTTACCTCCAACAATCAGTTGTTTTCCAGATCCCTCCCAAACTATGCCTTTTGCTGAGTATGAAAGTATTCTATGTTCTCCTCCGCCTTTTACTTTAAATCTGCGCCAATTGTAAGCAAAATCATTTTTTTTTTCAAATCACAATTGGCAAACCCTTGGCATCATCTAACCTGATGGTAGGTGACGATGATGCCGAAGATGAAAGTGGGCTTACCAAGATTCTCCAATGCAATGGAGAACTGGCTATCTTATTTTCAAGCCGGAACACATCAATATTAATGATGACACTTATGTTTGGCGTCAAGACTTAGTAAGATGATGGTAGCTAGCCAGTTGGGCTTAGGAAATTCCCTACCACCAACCAAACCGAGTCTTTCAAGTTGAGCCCACCGGGGATCGAAACCGCGACCTACTGATGTGAAGCGCATGGACTAACCATAACGGCACTGGCGTTTAATAGTTAGGCAGATACACATTGGGATTTATAATATTAATATGAATGAGAAAACTTACAGATCTTAATACCTACATATTTTGCTTGCGCAATGTCTCTGCTCCGGCTACCATCCACCCCCCACCAGCATCTTTTAGCCACCCTCCGATGTCCCACGCACGGCAAGTTAAGAACGTGTCCATAACGAAGCTTTCGCTCGTTGTTTATGTACACGATATTTCGTCACCCTCCCAGCTAACTGTCCTATGTAACAAACTGACCTATCTACACTGACAATACCAACAAGTTCATCTCTTTATTTTGAAAAAGTTCTCTCTAATTGTCATATCAGTCATATTTACCGTTTAGAAGAAAATCGCGTTTTTTGTTATGCCTATCTGCACAAGGAGGCAAAAAATATTCTTACTACCTGTCATATGAACATACTACAGTTAGCGTGATTCATTTTATTGTATTCACTTTTAAAAATGTCTGCAGTATGTACATAGGATACATAGATGGAATTTTTGTCTGCAATTTTTACATACTTTTGCGTATTAAACAAAAGTTATTTTTAGAATATGAAGCTAATTACCACTACTTAATAAATTTAAGATTTTTTAAAGACTGGCCAGGTAGAAAAACTACGTTCTCTTTCTCTTATTCGACACCTGCTAAAGTTTCGGTATTAAAATAAAATGATCTGATGTCCCTTACAACAAGAGACGCTCAGAGCATGTGAAGTTGGCATTAATTGCAATTGGTGTCGTTTTGCTACTTCGATTCGTTTTTATTCTTCATTGTTTATTTTATTAGCTAGTTGTTTTTATAGAATTAAGTTCCTTTGTTAGACCTTGCCTACCTCTAACTTATTTATAAAAATAATTTTAATTCCTACGGGCAATAAATAAGACTAATTGGTTGTACCTACGTTGTAACTCTAAATTAACACATTCACGGACAATAAGTCACACCTGTTTGACACAAATAATTTGTATGAAAAATTTGGAGATGCTTTGGCATTTGTTGTAACATATGATCGTACCTAAAGCCAGTATAAATTACAAAACTGCATATTTGCAAAAAGAGGTTCTTAAAACTCTTTGCAGTCTAGATGTGAATAAGGCCAGCGATTCTGACGATTATCCAGCCATAGTTCTAAAGAACTGTGCTCCTGAGTTGTCTCCCATGCTCACACGCCTGTATACCGCCTCTATCTCTCTCAAAAGCGTTATAAAGTCTTTGAAGCTTGCCAACGTGCAGCCCGTGCCTAAAAAAGATAGTCGTGCTGACTCATCGAACTATTGCAATCACTTCCATACTCTTATGGAGCGTGTATTGAACACTCACCTCTTAACATACCTAGAAGACAATGACCTTCTGAGTGATCGCCAGTATCGGTCAACGAGAGATCTTCTAGTGTATGCTACGCATGTGTGGGGTGAAGCCATAGAGAAGCACGGTGAAGCTCTTGCCGTATCTCTCGATATATCCAAAGCATTTGATAGAGTCTGGCATGCTAGCCTTATTGGTAAGCTTCCTTCCTACGGAATCCTACTGGTTTGTGCAACTGGATATCTTACATCCTGAGGGAACGGTTCATTTGAGTGTTCGTCGATGGCTGCTAGTCTGACTTAATGGCTAATGATGCCGAGGTACCTCAGGGCTCAGTTCTATCCGCAACTTTGTTTTTCTGAATATTAAAGATCTGCTAAAACCCGGTATATTTGAAGATATTTAAAGATATTCGTCTAGTGTTCAAGTAAGGGGTCTGAATATACTATCTCAGAGAAAGAGGTCATAGTTGAGCGCGTGAACCTAACACTCAAGGAAGTCTCTGATTCCGGTAATGCCAATCTTGTTAGGTTTATTGACCTTAAAACGCAAGCGTGTCTCTTCACTGTGAAAAGGAGTCATTTTAGCCTAACTCCTACTTTCCGAGATGAATATATCCAGATCTCCGACTATCTGAGCTCCTTGGCGTAGATTTAAAATCCGATCTGAATTTCGGTAAAATACATTGAATCCAAGGCAAAAATGGCTGCCAAAAAGCTTGGTATCCTCTCGAAGGTGAGACTTTACTTCACACCAGAGCAGCTTCAAATATTATACCAAGCTCAAGTTGGGTCATGTATGGAGTACTGCTCTCACTAATGGGATGGATCGGCTCGTTACCAGCTAGATGCCTTGGATTCCGATACCGACGCGCTAGGAGACTCATTGGCGACGAGGAACTTGTATCAAACAGGCTCCAAAGCCTGGAGCATCGCCTAAGCCCCGAGTTGCCTGTCTATCGGTGTTCTACAGTTGCCCTGAGGCTTCACAACCTCATATTACATCCTCGTTTGCATCGGCACTTAGGAACCATCAGGTGAGGTGCAGCCAAATGTACTAAAATTTGTAATAAAATAAAAAAATAAAAAACTGGCTGCGTTAGCATTTGTGTCAGATATAGTACGAAGAAGTTCGAACGCTACAGCATCCGCGTCACAGTATGACAAAAAAATCGGACGCTATAACATTACCGTCCATGAACGTGTTAAAGCGACGCATTGGAAATCTTGGTCGCATGGATCTCGAATTTTCTCAGCAATTACGCGACATATGAAAGTGATTTTTTATAACCTGATTCTTCATTTCAATGACTTTATTATGTCAGTTGCAATTAAATGAATTGTTCACTTTTATAACAGAAAAATATATCAAAAAACCTCTTTTAAAACAGAGATTTGCATTTTACAGGCAAACCAGACCGATTTAATCCTCCAAATTTTCTTAGTCAATTTGTTTAAACACACACTTTAATATTTCAGTTGGATTTTTTAAAACTAATTGTACTTTTTAATTGAAACGAAAAAACATTGAAAAAATGTAAAAGTGTATTTTTTTTACACTTTACGCGTAAAGAAAAAGACACAGACAACTGTTCCAATCTATGCGTCGCCTCCAATCAAAAACTAATATAATAACCAAGACATTTATAAAACTGTGATTGTGGTAAGATGAAGTAACTAGTAAGTAAAAATCTCAACTTTAAATGAATCTCATAAAGTTAGTAGTTAACATAGCTGGGTTGTCAAAATGTTAAAAACATTACTTTTGTAACGTCATACAAACCTTTTGTTAAATAAATGAAAACGATAATATCTAATAGTAAAACGATAAAATCTGATGATATTCATATTTTTAAACCAAATACTAACGTCCTAACTAACAGAAAATATAAAACAAAGTTCTCACAGAGTGACCTATCTGTTTCAATTGAGTCGAAATAAATAAATATATACTTTAAAGCTTTAATTCAACTACTGACTAAAAAGTTAAGCTAAATCCTATAGTAAAACGTAATAAATTCAATAATAAAGTCAAAGCTAACTTAAGTACAGTAACATGACCGTAGCGCCAAACCGAAAAACGGTTGTCCTGGAAAAGTATCAATTGCAAGTTAGAACAGTTAGCGGGGAGGGTGACGATTTGTACGCCTCTTAGTCGTCACCTCGGTGTTTGTGTAGGGCTCTGACGTAATATCGGTTTGTTATACGTAATTATATGCCCAGATAAAGAAATTCAACATATAATTGGCGGAAAAGACTAGCTGATAATGGATACATGGTTTCAGAGCAGCCTCCGAAACTACGAAAACGGAATAGGCTTTCGAAATATTAAAAAAAAAACAAAAAACATACTATACAGAAGTGATGTTATTATTTTTCATCCAAGAGTCAACATTTTAGTCAAATATTTTTTAACTTCATTTATATGTATATTCTTAAAAAAATGCTGATTGTACCTGAAAATTTAAGTTGTTTTTAAATACAACATATAATTCATTTACATAATACTTGAACTTTCAAATATATAAGGTACAGGAACAATCTTATTTTTTTTACATTACTTTGTTTTTTGACGTCTCTCAGACGTAACCTAGTCTTTAGTGCTATATTAAGACAGGGCGTCAGCTAAAGGTTAAATGATTTTTGCACTTCTACGACTTTTCATTTAAAAAAAACTGTTAACGAGGTCCCACGAGACGCCCGCGCCTTTTCAAAAACTTTCTAATAAAACATTAAAGTGTCTGATAGCATTAAGTAGTGTTTTATCTAGATCTCATCACAGCCGGCACTCAATTCCATTCATAAAATCTACTTTATACTGTACTGTTTGTGCAAATCTCCATTCTAAGTACTATCTCTATTTACAGAGCTAATCAGCCCCCTGATTTATAAAGGTTCTAGTTTAATGAGTATGACGGAATCAGCGAAATAGTCAAACTTATTTGACAATAGCAAAACTGTGTTCACTGCTTCACTCTAACAAAAATGAACACTTTTAAATTCAAATTCAGTTTATTATCAGACAATTACAGTCCATAATATGTTAGTTACAATGTCACTTAAAAACCTATGTTAGTAAAACATAAATAACAAATAATTAAGAAATCAGTCGAAACAAAGCCACCATTATTTTGCAGCCCGATTTGAGGGCGTCACATGCTTCCCGGTCCAGTGAGCAAAAAACGGTCCATCGACCCTTCCCGCTACAGTGGTCAGGAGGCTGTTGGGGCTATCGCGCGCCCTCCGCCACAGGGAGGCGATTCGCTTGCGCATCAAAGCTGGGAAGTCATCCACTCGTTCTTCCGCGAACATCCCTGAGGCGCTGCAGAAGCGCGGCAACCCCAACAGCACCCTGAAGGCATTGTTATATTGGACGCATAGGACTCTTTAAGTTTTTTGAGTAAAGTTGATCCACAGGCTGCAGGTATAGAACGACTGACAGTATGCCCTAAACAATGTAAGTTTGACCTCTTTCGTACATTTGGCAAACCTGCGAATCAACATGTTACTCCTCACCGCCAGCGCTAAATACTTCGCAAACGGATGCCTGAATTGAAAAATAGTTTTAGCAAACCCAGCAAACCCACTTACTACGTAAATTTCTAATTTTTTTTTATAATTGCATGTGATTTGTAATCGTTCTACTAGCTAAGAAAAAAATAAATAAAAAATATTAAAAAAATAAAATTTCCGGTGTTATAAACAGCTGGTAGGCGTATCTGCGTTAAACCTATTCAACGATATCCCACACGATAGGTTACGTCAACGAAAAACAATTCACGCCCAATAGGGACATGTAGCATATATGTACGGAGGTTTTATTAAGGAAAAAAAATTACTGCGTGCCTTAAAAATGACGTTGCGATTGTTATGTATATTAAAAATATATATAGTCAATGTTTGTATGAAAAAAAAATAACTGTCGAGAACGTTCTAAAATTTCGGTAATCTTTTTTTTTTTTTGTTCACAATTGGTAAACCCTTGACAACATCTCACCTGGTGGTAAGACGATGTTTCTGAAGATGGAAGCGGGCTTACCAAGATTCCCCAACGCAATGGGGAACTGGCTATCTTATCTTCATGCCGGAACACACCAATGATATCAACATTGATATTTGGCGGCAAGACTTAGATAAGATGGTGGTAGCTAGCCAGGTGGGCTTAGAAAATGCCCTACCACCAACCAAACCTAGTCTTACAATTGACCCCGCCGGGAATCGAACCCGCGACCTCCTGTGGAAAGCCAGTGAACTTTGCCTCTGAGCTGCGGAGGCGGTTATAATCAAGGAAGTGATACAACATTATTGGTGGAAAATACATTTATTGTTTTTCGAAGTATTCTCCTTGAAACTTGACACATTTTTCCATTCGATTCTATTCTGAAGTTGGGGTATTCAAAATGACGATTTTCGTCACCTGAAGAAGCTGTAGTGTAGACGGTAGGCGTCTACACTACAGCTTCCTCAAGTGACGAAAATCGTTGACCATGCAATTTGTTCTTAATTTTAGGGAAAGTTTAAAAAACAATTGGGGTTTAGGTCAGGGCTGTACGGCGAATGGTCTAATAATTCAATGTTTTCTTGCTTCAAAAACTCTATTGTTCTGTGGGCGGAATGAGGGCTCGCATTGTCGTGATGGAGGATGATGCGGCGGTTGTAGTTCTCCTTACGGAGTCCAGAGACGACTTGCGGCAAACAAATGCTAGCATACCATTGTGCTTTGACCGTTCTTTATCCCTCAAGAGGAATAGTCGCAAAATGGCCAGTTTTGGAGACAAACGTGGACACCATTTTTTTTGCAACGCTCCGTGAACGAACAACTTTTGTTGGCTTCAACTCAGTTTCGAACACCCAAACTCGTGACTGGTTTTTTGTTTCGGGTTCGTATGCATATATCAAGGATTCGTCACCTGATACAACGCTGTATACATCATTTGAAGATCTTCCGTGGAGTCTCTCGAGAGTTCTGACGCACCAAGTAATGCGAGCCGCTTTTTGCTCCTCACAGAGCGAATGCGGGATCCATCGGAAAACAACTTTTTTACACCTAATTGTTCATGCAAGATTATTTGTATTTGACTCATGCCAATGTCTAAAGTTGTCTGAATTTCGCGACATGTCATATGTCGATCTTCCTCAATCAGCTTACGCACGCCACGGCATCAACGTTATCTTGGGTGATTGCAGTTTTTGGGTGACCTTGACGGGGATCGTCACAGAGCTTGACACGTCCACGTTCAAATTTCGCAAACCAGCAATAAATTGTGGTTTTAGATGAGGCTTATTATTATTTATATAATTATTAATCGAAAAAATTAGTACATAGGTAAACATTAGACCCACAAAACTGAATGATCAGTTTGTCTGTGGGATCAACAGTCTCACAATTATACGTTACAATCATAGATAAGACTGTGGTACTTAACAAGATTCTAAGTGAATCGGTACGTCGTATGCAAGAGCAAAACTACATTACAGGCTGTTCATGAAAAAAATTTTTAACAGATTTTTAAATTTACTTTTTTTATGTTCGAGTCTAATAGCCGCGGGCAAACTGTTCATGAGATATGGTAAACGTTTTCTCAGTGTTCTGTCGCCGTAGTAGTTGGAAACTGTAGGTACAACGAATTTACTCGCGGCTATTGTCCTCGTGTTATGGTTATGCTTAACTAGTGACTTATGTTCCTGTCCGCCATGGTGATTCACGGCCAAGAGATATTTGTGTTTTAAACCAACAGGTAGAATTTTACAAATTTTGAACAATTTTCTATAGTCACCTTTGCAACTTTTTTTAGTTTTTTTGTTGACATGGAGCTTTAAAAATCGAATTTGTAAATTCTCCAGTTTGTCTATATTAGTTTTGAATGTGAGTCCATAGCAGTCCAGGGCATAACTCAATATTGAATCTACTAATGACATATACAAGCATTTTAGGGTACCAGCAGGAACTTTGAAACTAAGGTGATAAAATTTACCCAATAATATTCTTAATTTACTACAAACATATTCTACGTGTTGAGACCAAGAGAAGTTTGCGTCCACCTTTACACCGAGATAAGTTACAGAATTTACTTTTTCAATTGGCTTCATCAACAAATGGAGAAAGCATCCGATCAATACACCGTTTTTGTGTTAAACCACTTCGAAAGTCACAAAAAATCATTGGTCTTGAATGTTCTCGAGTCAATTCCATTTTCACACCGACTTTACAAGTTCTACAATACCTTGTGACAAGACCACGTTCTTTTTTTGGAAATAAATAAATGGTATTCGATAAATTAAACGAAGGAGTTTTAGATTATAAAGACTTTGTTATGCCAGGGACAATGAGACCCATGTCAAAATTACAGCCTTTTAGCACTCGGAGTCTATGAGCTAAGTCCTAGACTGCATCGCAAAACTATGGAATCACAGTTTTCATTGTTGATAATAATCACAATAGTACAAAGATCTTATAGTAATTTGAAGTTTTACATAATCTACATACAGTTAGATGGACCGAGTCGTTACCGGTTGAGCCACCGACGCTTTTTTAACCAGACGCCATCTAACCAGAGGTATCGGGTTTAAATCTGGACGGCCAATGTACCAATGAGTTTTTCAAAAAAACTTACGTACATATACTTACCGATTGCTTTAACGGTGAAGGAAAACATCGTGAGGAAACCTGCACACGCCTGCGAAGAAACTTGAAGGTTGTGTGTGAAGTCGACCAACCCGCACTAAGCCCGCGTGGTCGACTAAGGCCTAATCGCCCTGATTCAGGGTAGGCTCGAGCCCCTCGGTGGGGACGTATATGAGCTGATATAATAATAAACATACAGTACACTTAGCTATACAAAAAATAGAGAAAAAAATATTACCTATTAACAAAATATATCGGCCATAATCCCAATAGCGGTAAGTATCTTTCATAATTTTAAATTCATAATGGCAAATATTGTACTTACTTAGGAATGTAAATCTAATTTATAAAGTCAAACATAAATAAATCCCGTAATAATCACAGTAAGGGTTCCTTGTTGGCTACAGAACCCTAAAAATGTAGAGCTTAAAGTTTCACATACTCTACAGGTGATCTCTGCATTAATATATAATGTGGTCTGATCAAAAAATACCAAGAATGTTTGAATTTCGAATGTAAATATGTTATTGTCATATTTAATAGTCCGTTTTTAGGATTCCGTACCAAAAGGGTAAAAACGGGACCCTATTAATAAGACTTCGCTGTCCATCCGTCTGTCTGTCACCAGGCTGTATTTTCACAGATGATTTATTTCTGTTGCTGCTATAGCAACAAATACTAAAAATAAATAGTGAAAAAAAGTGGGGTTTCCATACAAAAAAACGTGTGTTTTTTTTAAAACTTGAAGAAACTAGCGCCATCTAGTATGATAGTACGTAACCTTTTGTACTAGCGCCATCTAGTATGATGGTCCGGAACCTTATGTGTGCGATTCTGACTCGCACTTGGCCGGTTTTTTGTTGTGTTAGTAAACATGTTTATTTTTATATTATATGACAATTTTCAGCAACTTTGGACGCATAGTTTAGAATTTGACAAACAAATTTGTAAGACGTGGTTGACACAGACTGACACACACACACACACACACACACACACACACACACACACACACACACACACACATTGCACATGCATTTTGTACTTACCTTTATTTTGTTAAATCCTCACTTAAAATGGTCGGTTGACATCGCATATTTTGTTCCTATCTCTGCTCGCTGACTGCTAAGGTACAGGCTTTTTCTAGCCTAGTTTAGTAGCCAGAGTTCCAATCAGTATCTAAGATATCCAGCTAGAATTAAGACCTTGTTTTTCTAACTTATAAACTTTTTGTAAATAAAATTTTATTATTTTTATTACTGTGATCGGAGATTTTCTAAGGCAATTAAATCTCTGTAAGAAAATGATGGAACAAAGAATGGTGTTTGAGCAAATTCGCGGCTTGTTAGCGATTTTTATTTCAAAAATCCAGACTCAGTTGATGTTTCAGCACAGATGAGATACAGAGAGATTTAGTCACCTGATTCGCCGAACTTGGCCTCGTGCGCGTTTTGCGACCATCGATAGAGGAAGTAAAAAAAAAACATAAAAAAGTACGATCTAAAAACGCTTCGAAGATTAAAAAAAAATTGATAGAACTATGTTATATTCGACGGTGAACATTTTAAAGGGCAAAATATTAAAATTTAGGATTAAGTAAATACAAAAATATGTATTCACATAATCCAGGTATTTTTTGATTACATTGGTTCGAAATTAAAATGACATATCTACGCCAAATAACAGATGCGAAATTACAAAAAGTAAAAATTGACAAAATGTTTCATTTTCATGGAACTTGGAACACAAGTCCTAGATTTTGTATTTAGTTTTACACAATACTGTAACTGACGTCGGCACGATCAACAATAAACAATATCTATAATCAAATAAGATATTTTTTTTATAATTTTAAACAAAAAAAACTGACTTCAAACAGGAAACTAAGGTTCCCCTGGATTTATCTGGGATGCCATCATCAGATCCTGGTTTCCTTATCATGATACCACCCTTGGGATATCTCCTTTCCAAGAAAAAAAGAATCATCAAAATCGGTTCATAAACGACGAAGTTATCCGCGAACACACATAAAAAAAATATATACGGTCGAATTGAGAAACCTCCTCCTTTTTTGAAGTCGGTTAAAAAAATATCAAAATTATGTGATATTTTCTGATTTGACAAAAGTACAATGAAATCAAATTTATCAGTTCATTGAAATTTGATATAAGTACTGAAGCAATATTAAAGAATGATCGCATTCTAAACATTTAACAGAAGCTCATTGGAAATTAAATGGAAAATGAATTCTAAGAATTGCGACCGTATTTTAAATTGCCTTACAGAGAAGCTCAGGAAGTGGAAGAAATTACGAAAATACATGCTTAACGCGATCGGGGAGACGAGAAAAGCAAAAAAGGAAGATATCGCATGAAAGCGTATTATCCGATTTAAAGCGAGGCATTGATTGGAACAGTTGTCTCTGTCTTTTTCTTTACGTGTAAATAGCAAAGAAAATAACCACACTTTTGCACTTTTTAAATGTTTTTCGCATCAATAAAAACGACAATTAATTTAAAAAAAAAATAAAGTGTGTGTTTAGACTATTCGACTAAGAAAATTTAGAGTTACTAAATCGGCCTGGTTTACCTAAATAATGCAAATATCTGTTTTAAAAGGAGTTTCTGTGATAAATTATTTTCTGTTATAAAAATTAATAAATCGTATTTCTGCAACTGACCAAATGAAGTCATAGAAATGAAGAATCGGGTTACAAAATATTACTTTCATATGTTTTGTAATTGCTGAGAAAAATCGAGATCTCTGCGACCAAGTTTTCAATGCGTCGCTATAATGAATTCTTATGGATTTATTCTAAGATTGAAAAAACGGCGGCTGGAAATGGGGATTATCCAGAAAAATATTAAAAGTTTACAGTATATGTTGTTTAGTGGGCATTGTTTACTTTTTTTTAAGGCATGTAAATTAAAACCGGTCAAGTGCGAGTCGGACTCGCGCTCCGTGAGTTTTGTACCACCACATCTCTCTAAATAACAACGACAATGATATCTATTCACATAAAAAACAAAAACATCAACGAGAGTAACAGAAAAACGCAACGCACACCTATACCTCCCATATGTAGCGACGACGTTAGGTAGATTGTTGTTTATTTTATCTATTACTTTGTGTACCTACATGTTTCTTGTCTACTTTTGTAGTGTTAAGTAAGTAAAGTTGAAGACTTGTAGTGTTGTGTCTAATAAATGTTTGAATCTGAATCTGAAAAATTTTTTTTGAAGTGAAGACTTCTTTAGGCGCGTTGGGAATTTTTTAAGATAGAAAAAAAGTATACCTGTTACGGATCATGAAGCACTTGCAGTTCACTGATAGACAGACAGAAAGACATATGGATAGTCGTCGGACAGAGGAGGCTTAAGAACAGGGTCCCAATTGGTCACCCTTTGGGTGTACGCAACCCTAAAAACCATTTGGAGATATAACGTTATATACTGTAAAGTAAATGTGAAACAATTGTTGACTAAATTCGTTTTAAAATCTTCACCGGGGCTGTTTTTCATAGTAATTGAGCCTGTGACGTCATTAGATTATTACGAACTTCGAAAATTCAAATTATTTTCATAATAGTCTAAATTTTCTATAAAAAAATACTTTATTTTTTAACTATGCCAATTGTGCTAGTCTCATTGTGATAAGTTTTCAAGCCACTTAACGACTGCTATCTAAAATTATGTGTATACACCTATACAATTTTTTTTTTGTTATTTTAGACAGTAAAAATAGTAACATTATAAATGACGACATGATTCAGTTTACAGTCTCAGGTAATGGTATTTGCTGTAGGATTAATAAATATCCATTTATCAGTGTATTTTATTTTATAATATTTTTTAGAGCACATGCATTTTTGACACGAGTCTTGAATTTATTCTTTAGCAAAATATTTATTTATTTATTTTACAATTTACTGTCCCACAGTACTACGATATGGCTTACAGTAGCGCAACGTCTTTGATTGTCACACGATGTCGCCACCGGCGTAGGGACTAGCATACTAGCCTGTAGTCAGCCTGGCAAACCCTCGGAGTTTGGCAGGTTGCGCCCCGCCGCCCGCTGCCCCGCAAGTATCCTTCCGTTGCTCTGCGTAAATACATTTGTTGCGCTATTGTAAGCCGCTATATTGTAATTCTGTGATTGTACACAGAAATAGGGACAAACAAGATAAAAGCTTACAAAATATACAGCTTATTTTTATAAGAAATTTCCTCCAGCAGACCTTGGAAAGATAAAGTTACAAAAGAATGGCAGATGACAGTTCATAACAAAGGCAAAATTTTGAAAAACAGAAATTTTGATAACTTAATCCTAAATATCTACCTAACAAACAAATTTTGTGAACAAAAACTAAGTACACTTTTACTTGTATAAATCTGTATTCATTCACAATATCCAAGCACAAATATTGAAACTTTCGTCAACTGATCACATCGAAGTCTGAATACCAACCGTCCAGTCCGTGAGCGGCAAACCTTGAGAGGAGGTGGAGAAGATCCCACTCCTACCTAGAGCTGAGCTTATCACCATCGTGTGAGAGTCGACAATAGTGAGCAGTGTTGCCAATATAATCCCACTCCTGCCCAGAGCTGAGCTTATCACCATCCATAAATACTACGTACAAAATAATACATAATATGCTACTAAATAAATGTTATAATAATAAACATGTAACAAACTAAGTAAACTACTCGTTAGTTAACATTCTAGAACCTTGCAATAGAAACTGACACCAAAGGCGAAAACGTTGCTTGCGAAGCTGCTGTTGAAGAAGCTGTAGTTCCACTGATTACGAAGCACGGAAACGTTAAAAATCATTGCCATTAACACTCATACTATCCTAATGATCATGTTTGTAGTCAGTTAAAGCCACGGCCGCTTCTTTCAATTCCTGTGGCAAGACGTCAAAAAACTAACCTCACAAGTGGCATTCGCTCATTTTTGTCCTACCCCCGCAAAATGCCGCAAGTGGCAAGGGCTAAATCATATTTTTATCCTAAATTTAAGCGGATTGTGTCGTCCGATAACACCCCACTACACAGTAAAAACATTCTTTATGTTTCGACAGATGACAAGTTTTATGGCATTAAGTCACGAATATGTTCGAAATAGATGCCACTTACCTTCAAACCCATCCGGAGTATAACCGTACTCATAGTCAAGTTAAGCCTCGAACGTTTCTGTATGAATGGTTTTGTAAAGACCGTATTTTTATCAAAAAAACTCAATCGAATTGAGTCGTCCGAGAACACTGTAAAAACATTCTTTATGTTTCCACTGATGACAGATTTTATGGCGTCGAATGCCATACGATAAAAACATACCAAAATCTATCTATAATAGATATACTTGGACAGTCATGGTCATTGGACTGTTAATGGTGTTTTTCTAGCAGTGTAGATACGAAATGTTACGGGTTCCGGACAGTTAGCTCTCTGCTGGCCCATTTATGGAGTAGTTAAGTATTTATTGGAGTTGTGAGCGCAAGGCTGACATTACTGGTAGATTTTCGGAAGAGCGAATAAACTTTCTGGGAGCTTTTTTATCTGCACGAAGTCTACAGAGGACAAAGGGGAGTAGAGATTTTAAAAGGAACTTTACTCTTTTCATATAGTTCACGACGAGATTGTTTGTTTATTTAATTCCAGCTTTTGCCCGCGGCTTTGCCCGCGTGGACATCGTTTTTTGCAAGCGGCTCGCGAGCGTGGACTTGCATATTCTCCAGATCCCTCAGGAACTATATCGGGCTATTCTGATTAGCAGTATTTGTCACATCCCCAAACGAATTCTATACAAAAAATCACTTTATTCCGTTGCTGCGTTGAACGCTGTCGTGCGCGAGCGTGGAAATGAGTTTTCACCAGATCTCTAGGGAACTATGTTATGATATGCTAATTAGTAAATTATGTTATTTTCCACCCCTCAACCAACTCTGTGAAAAAAAACACAACAATACATTGCTTCGTTGCGATGTTACAGAAATCAACCAAAAAAGAGTATTTTTCGAGTAAAAAGAGAAAGAGTCAAAAGAGTTTAAGGCGCCCGGTATAAAAAAAAATGAGGAGTAAAATCTAGTGATCGAAAACGTAGTTTGTTATATTCTCTTTGCGCGTTACGTTTTTTACGCGCAACCTACTGTGCGCACCTCTGTCACGTGATACAAAACAGTCAGGATTGGCTAAATCTGACAAAAAGAATATAAGTCACTACGAACGAAATCTAAAATGAAGTCACAACACAGTAATCAAATCAGATCTGTTATTGTTGCAGTCTTACAATTTTTGATCTGATAAGATTTTAAAATTTGTGATTGTTATATAATTTGGTATTCCACTCCATCATGGGTGTCAATTTTGTGATAGCAGAAACTTGCCCAAAGTGGACGCAATCATGTTCTTTAAAAATAACCCCGATTTTTATTCTGCAGAGCTGAGAAATGTAAAAACAGCAATGTAAGTACTATAAAATAATATAACACTACCTACGTAAGTAACCTTAATTCTGCTAAGGCGAAATAATAGTCTTTCTTTCAGTAGTAGTTTTTTAGGTTATAAAGAATAAATTTTGTTTACAATAAGTAATTAGTTTGCATTTTCAGGGCTGCACGAGAATCTTATGGTGACGATGCTATTGGGTACGTGCAACTACTTCGTGGATCAGGACTTTGCACACTCCCTTTTCCAGGGGTTTCTTCAAGAAGCAAAAAAGAAGAAAATTATGAATTGTGAACTTTTAAAGTATCAGAACGACTTTAAACACAGTGATGTTCGACAGTTTTCATTTCCTTATTCAAGTGAGTGATGATATAAAGAAAGATCTCAACAAATTACTAGAAACATTACAAGAGAAACTTAACAAAAATGCTCTTGATTTAATTGAAGAGTCAACACAAAACCAATGTTAGAGCCCTTTATGGTATGACCTAAGATATGCTCGTATAACCGCATCTAAAGCATACGAGGTTAGTCGCTGCCAAACACCAAATGGATCATTAGTAGCTGCGACCATGGGAGCTAAAACACCTGACACATCAGCTATGAAAAGAGGCCGGAAATTGGAATGATTAGTTATAAAAACTGTGCAGAGTAAACTTAAAACTAAAGTCAAGCCCTGTTTTGTGCCTGTATAGACAATCGTACTTAAGTAGTAAACTCCAGTCGTGCGTCGGAGCTGACACACACACTTTTTTTTCAGTTCCCTCGGGAACTACATCAGGCTATGCTATTTTCACGGAATAAAAAGTAGCCTATGTCCTTCCCAGTGACACAGGCTACGTGCATACCAAATTTCATGAAGATTGGTTGAGACGTCGAATCGTGAAAAGGTAACAAACAAACAAACACATTTTCTGTCGATCGATTTAAGAGCGACTTCCAGAGGCCGTAATTTCGATGTATTTTGAATTTGTTCAGATGATGAACTTTGTAGGTGGAGTCAATGTTCTTAACTGGTCTTTTGTTTCCAATTACATCAGGGATAAATCACACACATTCATCTCATCTGGCCCCTAACTAGGATTCCCTTACATACTTTGCTAATAGCAAACAAACCTATTTATCACAAATGTTTGTCCTGGGAAACGAACCCACGATCATCGGCTCAGCACTCAAGAGAGCTGACCACTGGACTAAGGGGTCAGATAGTCAAATCTTAAAAAATACTGTGCTCGCCTTATTTGAATTTGGGAACATCGATGAGGTTTAATATCTCTAGAGACGATATGTAGCATCTCCTTTTTTGTACACTAAAATAAAAGCTTAAAAGGGCATCCAGACCAACTAACCCTATTTAACAATTTTAAATCCATTCAAAGGACGATTGACGAAATTGTATTGACGCCGTCCCCACCATTTTTTAGCATTTTCGTATGTATCCCAATAAAAAGGTATCATTATGCTTTTCAATTTATGGTTTGACAAGTAACTAAAACGTATCGTCGTGTAATAGCAACACAAAAAAAATCTAAAGTTGACCAGTTTGTTAAGGGTTTTTATGCTGCCAAATAACAAAATGAGTTTTTTTATTTTTTTGTTTTTATTTTATTTAGGGGTTCTCAATAAAACATTTCTTTATGACAGGTCAGAAAGTGCTAAAAGGTAGACACGTTTCGTCATATTGTTTATTTATTTTAACATCTGGCATAATATTAAGATTTTCAAATTGGAAGTGTATAAATGACAACGGGAGCCGGCAGTGGTAAATCAAGATGGCCGCCGTATGTCAGCTGTTTACTGTCGTGTGTCGATGTGTGCTATAGCTGTAGTTGTAATTAGCCAAATAAATTTAAGCAAAAACCTAGGACTAATTCCGGTGGAAGGTTTTTTTTCTTAAGTGTCCCTTGGGTTCCTTTGAACATATCTGGAAATTTCCTCGTGGATCCCGTGTACGCGCGTTTCGCGAAATTTTTGTTTGAAACTATTGGGCTAAATCTAAAATAATGCGCGAGCGATCGAAGCAAACCCGAGAATTCGGAGCGCCCCGACCTGGAGGGTTTTGGTTTAGAAGACTTTAATGTGTATAATAATTATATATGATGAAGATATAATTATGTTGATTTTGACATTAGAAATTAAAGGGGCGCAATCTTGTGCTCGCAGATTCGGTTCCATAAAACAATGCTAAGTTTTCATAAAACAAGTGCGAAGCAAATATGATCGTTGATTGTCGCCAGGACTTTTTAAAAAGAAGACGTGAAAGTTCCTTTAAGTAATTTTAATATAAGTTTCACAATGAAGCTTAATTTACTGTTACGGCGGTTCGTGGACAAAAGGCGCCGCTGTAGTTAAAAACTGTTTCACATCACTTCCCTTACACAACGCTGCGTCGTCAGCTCTTTCACACGGACACTCATATACTGGGAAGTAAATCAGTAAATAAGTAAACCCAACTGGTTTCGGTTTTTCAACAGTAGATGAAGGCACCTATGGCCGTAAAAAAGCTAACAACAATTACAGATCGAAAACATAAATAATAATACAATCGACGTGCAATCGACAGTGAACAGCTGAGAGTTGGCGGCCATCTTGATTTACCACTGCTGGCTGCCGTTGCCATTCTGCGCGGGCGTTGACCGCGGAGCCATTCCTTTAGGCTGTGTTCATTCCTTTGGTCTCCAAAATGAGAAGCTCCGTCAATCACATCTGGATAGCTGTCAACGAAGTACAATTCATTAATTACTGCACAAAATGTACTACATAATGTTAGCTAAAGTAATTTATTCAACGAACAATAAATCAATAACGATTAATAATTAATGATTTTTAGTTAATTTATCGATTATTCGATTCAATTCTATATATTTATTCAAAATAGGTGCAAATTACACTCTTTCTGATAGTCATAAAATAATAATTACAATGTCATTTGTGAAGAATCAAGAAAGGAAATAACTAATAAAAAACGTCAAACTTCAATCCTTGATAAAAACCAGATTAAGTCACTAGAACATGAAAACAATGTGACACGAAAAGTTATAGGTAAAAATCATTGAATTCCTTTAACAAGAGTAGGCCAGTTCACACGGACAGCACCCGGTCACGAGTATATTGCGATAGTCAGCCATTGCTCCCATCAACCATATTAGAGGGAAAGGAACCATTCGGCTCCCGATGCGCCACCATCCGCACGAACATTAAAGCGAGCATGGGTTATGGGTTAACAACTTATGGGTTGACACTTGACAATGTAAGATATCCCTTTTTCTGTAGGTGTAACATAACAAATCTACAATAGAAGGTTATGAAAGAAACCAATTGTATTGTTTGCGTTATTTATTATGACGGTACATAATAATATAGTACTTTTCGAAAAAGTCGATCAAAAAATAAAATTTATTCGCCCTTTATTAGGGCAATTAATCCGTAAACCAAACACTCTGTATACTTAGTGGGCGGCGAATGGGTATCATTAAAATTTCCCGCTCGGTGTGGCCAACCTAAATTAATAATTGCTGATCCGATGTAGGTACTCGGATATTAATTTTATACACCATTTAGCTTAATTGTGATCGGTTTAATTTTTAACTAATTAAAAACGGTTCTAATAAAAGTGGCATTTTTTTTTGAACTTAGCTTAGTTGCTATCAAGCTGAATTTTATCCTTACTAATATTATAAATGTGAAAATGTGTTCGTTTGTTTGTTTGTTACGTTTTCACGTTTCAACGCCTAGACCAATCTTTATGAAATTTGGCATGCAGGTAGCCTGTGTCACGGAGAAGGACATAGGCTACTTTTTATCCCGGGAAAAATAGCATAATCTAATGCAGTTCCTGAGGGAACTAAAATATACTCGATTATTGTGATTTTTTGCACAGAGATGGTTGAGTAGGTGGGAAACGACATAATTTACTAATCACCCTTAAAGACATAAATAAAAACGACGTCCACGCGGGCGAAGCCGCGGGAAAAAGCTAGTCTTAAATTAATAAACCAGCCAAGTACGTGTCAGACCACGGCGAGTTCAGGGTTCCGAAGTGATTAACTTCATGACTCGTAACAATTCACAGTGATGTCTTGGTGTAACTAATTTGTTGGCCTATATCACGCAATATCAAGAAGGTGGTTGAAAATAAATAACGATAATTTAACTGGTAACAGATTATCATGTAGGCACATACATATTATTAACTTGGTAACAGATTATCATATAGGCACCTACCTATTTTTTACTCGGTAACAGATTATCATGTAGGCACCTACCTATTTTTTACTTGGTAACAGATTATCAAAATGGGCGACTACCTATTTTTTACTCGGTAACAGATTATCTTGTAGGCACCTACTTATTTTTTACTCGGTAACAGATTATCATGTAGGCACCTACTTATTTTTTACTTGGTAACAGACAGTAATGTACTACATATTTTTTGGAAAAATAATTTTACCGTATATGTTCTAATTGTAGTAATAGGAGTCTTCTTTCCATGCCTTCTCCCATTATTTGGGGTTGGCCCTCCTAGTTTTCATGCACCAGATCTGTCGACCCTGGGTTGTCTCTTCGTTCAGCTGGGCCTGTTTCAAATCTATTGATATGGTGGACCATCACTTCTACCTCTCTTGTTGTTCGGTAGACCGAGGGCTATCTCATGGTCTTCGTCCCGTCTCATGGTATGGCTACCATCTCATTTCACCAATATTTTGACAGAGTGATAAAAAATAAACGTTCATTTGCGTCGAAATTAATATTTTTTCAATAATTCATATCCCGTATCTATAAGTAAATCGATGTTTTTTTTAAAAAAATACTAATCTTTTATTTAAATAAATAAATATTCTGGGACAAATCACACATGGTCATCTGGCCCCAAAGTAGGATTCCCTGTGTTATGGGTTACCAGAGACTGATATACATACTTATATACGTTTAAATACATACATATATAGATATTTAACACCCAGACACAGAGCAAACAAATCTGCTCATCACACAAATGCTTGCCCTGGGTGGGGATCGAACCCACGACTTTCGGATCAGTAGTCAAGGGCACTAACCACTGAGCCACCGAGTCAGTCAATTGTTATATCTACATTTTATCCCACATAAGACTTTGTTAACATAAGCTCATTACGAAAAACCTAAAACTGTTAGTTACAAGCTTTCGTGTCCTTCTCATCAAACCCTTTTATATCATGGGGATCATCATTATCATCATCATCTTAACAGCCTAAAAACATCCACTGCTGGACAAAGTCCTCCCCCGAGGATTTCCACAATCATGGGGATGCATAAAAAGAACTGGTCCGCCATCTTTGGGAGTCCGCCATATTGAATTTAGAATGACGTCACTGACCTAGCCATACTGTCATATAAACCAATCGTGTATGTAAAATTTTAGATCAATCGGAAACCGGGAAGTGGCTCAAATTTAAGAGGGTTGTGAACTTTGAAAATTTGACTTTCATACAAACGGCGATAGAGATTTTCACCTCTTAAAATAACTTGAACTTTAACACCGATTTCGACCAATTTTTGATAGGTTGTTAGTCAGAATAAAAGTTAGGTTTATAGGTTTCGTTATTAAATTATTGATAAAAAATAAACATTAATGGCCGGAATTAGTTTTATATGAAAACACTGAATGACAATTAAAATTAAACTTATTGAAAAAACAAAAACCTATAAATCTAGCTTTTGTCGAAGTAACTATTTAGTAATCTGTGCTTTTGTTCTGACTGACACTGATAATTGGTCAAAATCGGTTCACTTCAATGAGGTGAAAATCGCTATCGCCGTTTGTATGAAAGGTCGCTGGTTCACAATTCTCATAAAATTTTAAAGCGGACAACATACTAACATACATAAACATAAATTACACTTTATAATATGTTTGTAAATTCGTGTTAGTAACTTTTTCTCTTACCTTTTTTCTTTGTTTTAAATCCAAATGTCATTATTAGGTTGACTGGAAGAGATCCCGTAAGGGATAAGTCCACCTTTGTACCGTACATATATGTTTTATGTTCTGTATTTAAACATGTCAATAAAGAGTTTACAAACAAAAAAACAAACATTACATAGCTGAATAAAAGCATATAAAACACACTTTGTGAATGAAGACGCAACATGGAGGGCTATTCAAACATCAGTCCCCGAGCCCATGGCCCCGCGCCGGGTACACAAGCACTCGAAGTACCCGAGTACCCGGATGCCCGCCAATAACCTATTAATCAGATTTCAGTTAGTTTGTGTTTGATCTCGCCGCCGCTAGCTAGTCCGACTTCATTACGACTCAGTCGCGTTAATGACGACCAAGTCGAAGCTAGGAACCTCAGGGCACACCCTGGACACTTCATACAACGGGCTAGAAATGACGTTTCAAAAAAGGAATGACGGAAAACAAAATGGCGGTTAAATCCTATACGGTCGACAACCAAACTGTAACCAATCTGTATCAATCTGGATGACGAGGGGGTGAGGTCGCAATCTAGAGAGCGGCAGGGACATACTTTGCTCAGGGGACTAGAGTATATGAACGGGAAATGTAGCATTTCGATCTTGGCGACCGGCGACCAGCGACCGGACTTAGCGTGAAGCACTGACGAATGCAAGCGACCGGGTCGCGCGACTAATGTGAGTAAAAGTGTGTCGCACGACCTGATATGGGTCGCCGGTCGCGGCACCGGTCTCTGTCGCCAAGATCGGAATGCTAGCTGAACGGATCATGTCTCTTTTATTATGATTTTATATGCTTATATCTGTATTGCTGTGAGACTCCTAGGTCAAGAACTTAAGACCGTACGTAGACGTCGATTTAAGTTTATTTTTAATGTTTCTCATCTAATAAAATTTTATACGACTAAATAAACGGGTCATGTTGGCTACTAAACGAGCGGTTCTTAATAAGGACTACATAATAACACCGTTTTAAAATAGGATAATTAGTAAAATAATAGGATTTTTACTTTCGAGAGACGAAGGCCTAAGAAGGTGTTGATAAGGCAAAAATGTCGAAGTATCGATCTCATTCTCTATGGCTCTAACGATTTTAATAAAAACTTAATAAGTTATACACTGGGTAGTACATTTTATCAGAAAAAACCTTGTATTACCTCACATGTTAAGGCAGATTTGGTACTAGTAAATATTTTCATCAAGTTTGATGAATCTCTTTTCTTTACTAGTAGTTTTTTTAAATATTTTAAATGTTATTTTCTGTTTATCAGACCGTCAAGGCTACGAGAAAAATTATGCACATAGCTGCTGTACATTAAAATAAGTGACAGAGAATCTAGCTGGCAGGAAGGATTTAAATGAATTTAATTTTGCTTTAGAGATTCATTGTATTAAAATTGTCATTAAATTGTGGTACTAAATTAACAAAACAATAAACGGACGAAAGAAGAAAGGAACTGAAAAGCAAAAAATAAACCTTTATAGTCTTAACTGAGCTCCTACACTTATGTAAATACCTAAATATTTTGAGTCGGCGCCAATCAAACAAATAAGTAAATAATTAATTATTACGTAAAATAAAATGATAGCAGTAGATTGCACAGCGGCGGCAACCGACGTGATTCGTCCCTTTATTGGCAATTGCCGAACGTTCCGTTTGTTTGATTGGCGCCGACTCAAAATTATTTAGGTATTTACATAAGTGTAGGAGCTTAGTTAGACTATAAAGGTTCTTTTTATTTATCGCTTTTCAGTTTCATTCTTTTTTTTCGGTTTAATTTTTCGTTAAAATTTTTTTTTTTATTTTTTGTGGCTAAAATATATAATGGGTGCTTATTAAAGCGGGATCTATTTAAAAGAACTTTGTCTGCTTAATAAAAAAAAAATATCAAAATCGGACTACTCTGTAAAAAGCTATGCGTGGTCATATATGAAAAATAAATATACGCCTCCTCCGTTTTTTCGTCGGTTAATTATGAATAATCTTAATCTTTTCGTGCTTTGCAGGGCATGTTAAGCCATTAGTTCTGGTTGCTTTCAATAGATGGCAGTCGTTGAGCCGTGTCAAAGGCCTTTTAGACAGTTTGAAGACTTCTGACAGTGGGGTTTGCCACTAGCCTTTTAGCCTCCACCAATGTGCACTTGATCCCCGTGCGTGGGGTGGCCTAACTTCCCTGAGTTTGTAAAGGCCCCGAACCCCGTTGTAAGTTGTTAAGGAGTTTGTTAATTTAAATTATTTACAGTTATGACTGAGCAATAGCATCTTCATAATTAAATTAGTTCCAATATATCTCAGAGAAGAAATATTATACCTTTTCACGGTCGTACACAGAAGTGAGCAAAGAATAAGTACATCAAAGAGCGTCGGTGGCGTAATGGCTAGGGCCGCCGCCTCCTTTTCGGGAGGTCGTGGTTCGAACCTGCCACGTACCAATGTGATTTCGAATTTAGTTTTCATATGTACGTTTGTCCGACGCTCTTACGGTGAAGGAAAACATCGTGAATAAACCTGCACACGCCTGCGAAGAAACTCGTAGGCTGTGTGTGAAGTCGACCACCCGCACTGGGCCCGCGTGGTCGACTAAGGCCCGATCACCCTAATTCAGGGTAGGCTGGAGCCCCTCGGTGGGGACATATATGAGCTGATGTGAACACATAAGTGGAGTCAAATAACAAATTCAAAGACGTAGCTGAGAAAAACAAATGTTTCAAAATTACACTATATCTAGACATATATATATAAAACTGTGACAACTCTCACTACAGTAACCTATGAGGAGTATGCCGTAAGACATAATTTACGTGAGGTCAGGTACTTGACATGAATCTCCATCTGAAGATACAGATGCTCATCATATCAGCCGAAGGACGTCCACTGCTGGACATAGGCCTCCCCCAAGGATTTCCACGACGACCAGTTCTGCGTTGCCCGCATCCAGCGGCTTCCCGCGACCTTCACCAGGTCATTGGTCCCCCGAGTGGGAGGCCTGCCTACGCTACGTTTTCCGTTGCGCAGTCGCCACTCGAGAAATTTACTTTAGATGCTCATTAATTTTAAATAATAAAACCCAAGTACACAAAATTAAAATTAATATACCAATGAGTTTTTCAAAAACTTACGTACATATAATTACCGATTGCTTTAAACGGTGAAGGAAAACATCGTGAGGAAACCTGCACACGCCTGCGACGAAACATGAAGGTTGTGTGTGAAGTCGACCAACCCGCACTGGGCCCGCGCGGTCGACTAAGGCATAATCGCCCTGATTCAGGGTAGGCTCGAGCCCCTCGGTGGGGACGTATATGAGCTGATATAATAATAACACAAAATTAAGTACAATATCTTTCAGCATACAAACTGCACTTACCAAATTAAAGATGCCAACAGCATACACGGTAATAATATTGCCGCTGCGACAACCTCAGCAAAGCTCTTGATTATCTTTTGGCAGAGTATCCCAGTGCCCAATGCGCGGTCGGCCACTGGAATACCCGGGTAGCCTATTTAGACGGCGTGCTCAATTTGGGGCCGCGATCCAAAGATAAATAGAACAATTGTTCCATTTCGACCGCTGAACAACTTTATTGTTGTCGTTTGATAATCTGTTCAGGCTTCTGTTGTGATTTGGAAATGTTAGTACTGCGGATAAGAAGTTTTGTATTTGAAAAGGATAGATACTGCGGTCTTATCCATTGCTGACTTTAAAATAACTCATTAACGTCCCCACTGCTGGGACACGAGTTCCTTCCCAAACTTAGGAAGGTTTGGCCATATTCCACAGACGGGGGCTAATTGCGGGTTGGTGGAGGTTGTAGGGCTAGTGGCAGACCCCATTGTCTGAAGTTTTTTAAGTCGCCTATTAGGCATCTGAAACGGCTTTACGACTGCCAACTAGTGATAGGAAAGGGCACCAGCTGCTAAAAGTGCCTTTAGAAGCACGGAAGCGGCCGATTAAATGTCATTTTTTACATTTTTTATTCGTTAATCAGACCTGATTATTTTAAAGTTTGAATTTTAGGTACAATTTTATAAGTCAAAAAGATTTCATACGTAAATTATAATTATGTGTACACAGCTGTTAAGGGATTGAGCGCATTATGTGAGTCTTTCTCCATCTCTCTGCTTTCAAGGTTCAAAAAACAGACACTTGCTAAAAACAGAAATTCCAATTCTTTTGCTGGCAGTCGAACAATTTGTTGACTATATTGTGCAGGAATACCATTTCGCCTGTCGGACAGGGATATTATTTTGTGATGTAGCCCTTAAAGGTGGTATGCTTTTTGTCCCTCTGCGATTTAGCAAAGACAGAAACCTCCGTTAAATTTTTAACAAACGATCCTTGTGTAATGCGAAATATACGGTGCCAATAACAGTCAATCCATTCAGGTCAGTTAACCTGCATGATTGACCCAACTAAGCAAGTCCCACTGGGCTGTGACCGCTTAAGCAATGTAGGGTTCTAATTTATTTGCTGTCATCCTTTTAATCAGGGGGTTCTGGACATCATCATCATCATCATCATATAAACCGAAACACGTCCACTTCTAGATAAAGGCTTTTCACGGATTTCCACGACGATCGGACCTAAGCTGCCCTCATCCAACGGCTTCCCGCGACCTTCACTAGGTCGTGGGTCCACCGTATGGAAGGCCTGCCTACGCTACGTCTTCCGGTGTACGGTTGCCACTCGAGAATTCTGGACAAATTCATTCTTATGATAAAATCGCAAAAATAGGATTTCCCATACAAAGCTTGCCTGGCAACTGATAATTTTTTTTAAAGTAAAACATTTCTTGCAAATTAAACATAGGTAGGTTCTCTGGATAAAGTTGTTCAAGATTACGAACGGTTTAGAACCCCTGATTAATAGCATGGCAGGTAATAAGGACCATGTACAGAGTTAGTTGTAAGTCGACGGGACGACATCCATTCGAGGGGTTAGAGAAGTTTACTATAAGTATATAGGGCCGTTCTATGATGACCGCCATGTCTTGATACTTTTGCAATATTTTAGTAGATTTTTTTTTGAAGGTGAGTCGCAGATAAAATGTGAGGACTTGGATTCTTTTGACAAAAATATTGAGAGTACTAAATTAATGAAATAGTATCAAATCAAATATATTTATTGCAGGCCGCACAGCCCATCAAATGTTAGTATTATACAATAACTTACAAATTTAATGTTTGTGACATTAAAAAATAAAAATGGAATAAAATATTGACATAGTACCTATATCTGGACACTGGCCAGCCGCTTGTGTAGCGTTGTCCAGTGGCCAAATATAGGACAGTCCGGCTTGCTGGCCATTGCCACTGCTTGCATAATACCGTTGGTGCTGCCCCTCACACGTTGCATCAGGGACGCGACTCTTCTACGCACAATTGCATGGAAGCCTGACGCGCGTGCTTCTGTGAACATCCCTGACGCACTACAGTACCAAGGCAACCCCATCAGCACCCTGAAACCATTGTTGTATTGCACACGCAGAGCATTGACGGTCTGCTTTATATAACTGACCCACAGGCTGCACGTGTAAAACGATTGACCGAACGCCTTAAACAACATTATTTTCACGCTATTTTTACAACGTGCGAACCTGTGAGCCAGCATTTACATCGAAACGCCAACGCCCTACGCTCCCTTTTTACATCCTTATCATCACATAAATTATCAGTGACCCAGTGGCCCAGATACTTAAACTGGGTAGCGATCCTTAAATCAACACCTCCCAATTTGACCGGTGGCACTCTAGTGTAGGTTTTTTTACCAGACTTAAAGACCATCAACTTTCTTTTGGTTGAGCTGTATTTAAGGTCATGAGCCTCCGCATATTTCTCACATATCCTTATGAGCTTTCTGAGAGTACTGATCGACGGGCTCAGCAGCATCATGTCGTCCGCGTAACTTATGTTATTAAAAATTTTCCCATCTATTGGGCAACCGACTTCGGCACTGCTGAATTCCCCGATCAGTCCGTTCATGTACAGATTGAAGAGCGAAGGAGAGCTTATTCCACCCTGTCTCACTCCGCACCTCAACCAGTATAAGTCAGATAACGAGCCCGCCCATCTTACAAAGTTCATTTTATGTTTATACCAATATTGAAAAATGGCTATCAATTCTTTTGGCATATCAGTTTCTGAATACAATTTATTCCAAAGCACATCATACGAGACCAAATCGAAGGCCTTCGAAAGATCAAGGTATCAAGGATCAAAGTATCAGGACACAGCGGTCATCACAGAACGACCCTACAGTAAGCATTAAATGATTTTAAGTTAACCTTTATATATTATGCACAAGTAATCTATTTTAGAGGTTAATTAAATTTAAGTGGTGGTTGGTGGTAGGGTTTTACGTGACAACGTCATAACGTAACGGGACAATGAGTCAACCTTTTTTATTCGTGCAGGCGGCGTCCATCGATTTGTTAGACGTTTTCACGTCAAAAATAAAAAAATCTGTCCATCTTTCCGACTTTTAATACGTAAGACCGCGGCATTCCTTTATACATCACTGTGAATATGTATTAAATACATTAAAATATATTAAGTGTAAGTTGTAAATTTACTAGACGATAAAATATTGAATACTTTTGTACATAAAATTTTAAGCGAGAATATTTTCTTATTTCATACTTTATAGGGCGTGATTTTTTAGAAGTTGGGTTTGAGTTTTTAGGCTTAATATTTTTCTACGACATTATATTCCTACCACTAAATTTACCTAAAAAACTTTTTTTTATTTACAATTTTTAAGCCCTTGGCATCATCTCACCTGGTGGTAAGTGACGATGATGCCGAAGATGGAAGCGGGCTTACCAAGATTCCCCAACGCAATGGGGATCTGGCTATCTCATCTTCAAGCCGGAACACATCAATGCTGTTAACACTGATGTTTGGCGGCAAGACTTAGATAAGATGGTGGTAGCTAGCAAGGCAGGCTATGAAAATGCCCTGCCACCAACCAAACCAAGTCTTACAAAGATGACCCCGCTAGAAAGCGAACCCGCGACCTCCTGGCATGAAGTGAATGGACTAACCATTACGCCACAAAGGCGGTTAAAAAATAATATAGACAGACAGACAGACGGACAGCGTAGGCTCAGTACTAGGGTTCCGTTACATGATACGTAATCCTTAAACAACACCACACATCACAAGGTGACTCACTTATCACCGTATCCTTTGGTACAAAATTCAGAATTTACACTTTACCTTTTCCCAAAACCGTATTGAAGAACGTGATTGAAAAAAATATACAGATGTAAAAAAAACTCGTAACTGAGCCGCAACTCACCTCGTTTACAATTGCCTATTTACAACCCTCGTATCACATTGTACTTTTAGTTCACGTAGGTAGGATGTATTCCAATTACATCAAGGTTATCATTGGATCCGGAGCCCTTGATTGAAAAGTTCTAGATTAATTTGCTACACTGAATACCTACAGACCTATAATTTAATTACATGACGAATCGAACTGTTAAACTTACTTGTATTTGTTTGTTGGGAGTTAGCGATACAAATTGTAATTAAATTGAGAGCTGAAAGGTCGTGGGTTACTTCGTACAGGGTGTCATCAAAATATTTTTTTTTATTAAAAATTTGAGTGCGTTTGGCTGCACCTCACCTGATTTCATTTATTTATATTGATACGAAATGACATGGTTAAGGATCTTGTCCTCAATTTTTAAATGATCATCATCATCGTATCACACTAAAGACTTCCATTGCTGGACAAAAGCCTCCCCCAAGCATTTCCACGACGACCAATCTTGCGCTGCCCGAATTGTAAATATACAGGGTCAAATCAAATTGGGTCATCTGGCCCCAAACGAGGATTCCCTGTACTATAGGAACCAGAGACTACTGGATTCCCTGTACTATAGGAACCAGAGACTACTGGATTCCCTGTACTATAGGAACTAGAGACTACTGGATTCCCTGTACTATAGGAACCAGAGACTAATGGATTCCCTGTACTATAGGAACCAGAGACTAATGGATTCCCTGTACTATAGGAACCAGAGACTACTGGATTCCCTGTACTATAGGAACCAGAGACTAATGGATTCCCTGTACTATAGGAACCAGAGACTAATGGATTCCCTGTACTTTAGGAACCAGAGACTAATGTACGTATGTTGTTATGTACGTTTAAAAGTGTACATAATTATGTATAGATAATAAACATCCTGATAATGCAGAACCTATTCGTTACATATAACTGTTTGCCCTGAGTGGGGATCAAACCTAAGAACCTTAGTCCAGCTGGAAGGAGCGCTGCTTACCACTGGCCCACCAGGTCAGTTGTTTTATTAAATTTCGTCTTAACCTTCCCTTTCTTTAGCTTCCTGAGAAATCTAATATCTGTATTATAATGCTCATGACAGAAAAACAATGAATAAAAATCATGATTAGCATCAGCCCGTGTTACTCCACTGCTGGACATGGGCCTCCCCCAAGGCTCCACCACTTACAAATATCTTCAGCCCTGCACATCAAATCTATGTGGAAGGCGTTTCACACTACGTTTGCTTAAACGCTGGCTGCACGGCAGATAAATACCATCTGGAAAAAATATTTTTACTAGCTTTTTCCAGCGGCTTTGCTTACGTGGGAATCGTTTTTTGACTGTCTTAGGGGTAGTGCGCGAGCCGCAAGCGCCGTTACGATGTTGAAGAAATTAACCAAAAAAGGGTATTTTTCAGTTTCCTCAGGACCTGCATTGGACTTAGGCATTTTCACGGGATAAAAAGTAGCCTATATCCTTATTCATGACACAGGCTATCTCCATGCAAAATTTCGTCAAGATGAGGTCAAGTAAATGAGGTATTGAAGCGTGTAGAGTTCACTAAAAACAAACAAACAAATTTTCCCATTTATAAAATTGTAAGGAAAGAAAAAATCGGCCAAGTGCGAGTCGGACTAGCACTCCGAGGGTTTTGTACCTCCACACCTCTTCCCACAACTACATACTAATAATGACAATGATACCTATTCACATTACAAACAAAAGACATCAACGCGAGACATAAAAATATGCCTTTTTGTCATTCAGTTCGGACTCCTTAGCGCGAGTACGCCTTACACTTGGCCAATTTTTATTATTTTTTGTTTTACTTCAGTATCAGTACTAACCACACCAAGTACCATGCCTGTATGTACTACCGTTTTTACGATAGAGCTAAATAAGAAATCCTCCTGACGACCTATAAAAAACAAGTTTTTTTGTATGGAGGCCCTCTTGTTTTTCACTTTTTCTAATTTTTAATATTTTTCGGTATAGTGGTAACAGAAATACATATCCTGTGAAAATTTCAATTGTTTACCTATCGTTATAGGAACCGAACCGAACCGTTGTTCATGAAATACAGCCCGCTGAAGGACGGACATTCCCTCTCGTATATCTACCAGATACGCTAAAACTACCAGGTATATGATATAGCGTCCCCACTTTCCTACCCCTTCGGCATACAGTGAGGGCCGCTATTCCTGCGAACACCATAAGGTGAAGACATGGGCCAGTTACGGTAGATCTTGCCGCCAAGACGCTTGCCCGGTACTCTGCAATGCGAGTGCCCCGTGAAAGAGAACCACTACCTACTGTCCAGGTAGGTCCCGGAGCTGTAGGCACGCTCACCTCCCGCGGCTTTCGCTGCTGGCGGTTCGATCCCCGCTCGGGACGCCAGAGAAGCTGGCTCCCACATATCCGGTGTGGTACCGGAGCTGTAGGCACGCTCACTTCCCGGCGCTTATAGCACCTGTCCAGACTTACTCCTACGCGGCTGGATCGGCTGGAGCAGTATTAGCTATTAGCTTAGTATTAGGACAGACAGACAGACAGGCAGCGGAGGCTTAGTAATAGGGTATCCGTTGGTCACCCGTTGGGTGTACGGAATCCTAAAAAGCACGGCCAAGTGCGTGTCTGGCCGTGATGCACGCATAGTGTAGCATCGCAGTAATTAACTTCGTAACTCGCAAACTGTTTATCAGAGGATCATTCAGCATCATCATCATATCAGCCGAAATACTTCCACTGCTGGGCAAAGGGGGAGGCCTTCTTAAACGAAACGTCAGTCGTACGCTGCCCGCATGCAGCGACTTCCCGCGAACTTCTCGAGGTCTTCGCCCCACCGAGTGGGAGGCCTTCCTTCGCTACGTCTTCACAAGATTTCCCCAATACTTTCCATTAAAGGTCCTTCAAAGTTGTTTACAAGAATCTGGGTCCAAACAATTAGAAACTTAAGAAAGAATAATAAGAATTAGAAATTAATTATGAATTGATGATGATAATAATGGTCCTATCCGTTTTCGGCTACAGCGACCGCAGAGTCATGCCACACCCTGGACACTTCATACAACGGGCCAGAAAAGACATTTCAAAAAAGGAATGACGGAACAAACAAATGGCTGCGAAATCTTATACGTTCGACAACCAAACTGTAAGCAACCTGTATCAATCTGGGTGACGAGGGGGTGAGGTCGCAATCTAGAGAGCGGCAGGGAGTGTCCATACTGTATGTTAGTATAATATTATTATATACTTTGGTCATGCAGAGTCGTCCGGATCAGCTGCTGGCGTCCCGCTGCTCCGCCCTCTCACGCGCCCGTAATAATGAATTAATACTTAGAAAGTATTTTAATGAATTAAAGCTTTAAAATTCCTCAATCCAAGCAGGTTGATACGTATTAAAATAATATCGAACGTAAGTATCATTTTAAGTTTAAATCAATGTGGGCTTCAACGCGGCGGTTACGTTGAAACCGAACGGTCAATTCTAGATTTTTACATGTTTTTATTACTTTTCTATTCTTTCAAATAAGTTTTAAAAAAAAGTGTTCAATTAAATTGAAAGGTCTAAATGTCACTTATTTTTTGTGTTAGTTTCATTCAACAATAACTATTTGTGTTTTATAAATTTTGCAATGAATGCCAAAAACCGGGTCTACAGTAAATTTTTTACATCAAAAGTGTTTACATTTTTAAAATTTTATTCAATTTAATAGATTTTTATTACTTTAAGTATGTTATATATTTTTCCATAGTGCAAGCTTTATTTTATTTTATTTATTAGGTTCACCAATGATTGTTTACATCAATACATACAATACATTAATTATTACAAAGAAAAACTTACTAAATGTAACAATCTCTTATAGGTAAACACCACATGCACACAAACACTTGCCTAGAAAATACACATTACACAGCCTTTCAATAATTTGAATTGAATATTGTCATTTGACCCATCTTAAGGTACTCAAAAGATGTATTTCTAAGTTATGAATTGATGACGCTGCGATAGACTGGGATGAACAGACATGCAGACTGGGTGATCTTATAAAAAAAAAAACGTGTAGCACTCGGGGACTGCCGCGGTAAAGCTATTGCATAGCATTTTTTATCAACTTATGTAGTTATAATTATTTATTTATTTTTATTTATGCAGTATTTATTCACTATTTTTTGATGTTTTACTGTTTTCGTGTGCTCCTTTTGATTAAAGGACCATATAGTCCTTGTCGCGCGGGATGTATAAGTAATAAATTAACACTAAGAAAGTTACACCAGTAAAATTGACTAAGTCCTTTTAGTACCGCAATAGATGGCACTGTAAGTTTTTAGAACGCGGTAACGTTAAATGGTAGGCGGAGTGGGGGGTGTTAGGTTTTATTTTCTTGATTCTGTCGCCGCGCTCAAAGCCCGCGATAAAAGCTATGCAATAGCTTAACTGCTAAATGAAACGATGCAAAAAGATAACTTTTCGGGTTTAGGAACACGCTGTAGAGGTTTGTACAGATACTTAAATAGTAGACAAATTAAATTCGTGTATGTCGAACCCTCCCTCCGGGGTTTCCGGAGGAAGGTTCAGCTGAATAGGTAACCTACATTAAGAGATAGTTTTGGGAATAAGCGTTTTGGTTCCTTTGGGATCATTGCGTCATAAATTAATTTCAAATTGCAGTCTTTTTACATTTGGGAATGATTTGTAATTAATATTTTTCATATACAGTTGATCTGAAGTTGGAATAACGTATATAACCTAATGGAAGATAGAAACGGGCTTACCAAGATTCCTCACCGCAATGGGGAATTGGCAATCTTACCTTAATTTCGGAACACATCAATTCTGTTAACATTACACTTCGATAAATGGTGGTAGCTAGCCATGAGGGCTTAGGAAGTGCCCTTCTACTAATCAAATCGGGTCTTACAAAGTTAGAATCCGCGACCTCCTGGTATGAAGTGCCTAGACTTACCACCATGCCACGGAGGTAGTTGATGTCCTTGACATAATCCTCATTATGTAGCCAAACAGAATGTAGGGTAGTAGAGTTCTCGAGTACCGGAAAACGTAGCGTAGGTATAGGCCTCCCATTCGGTGGACCGATGACCTGGTGAAGGTCACGGGAAGCCGCTGGATGCGGGCAGCACAGAACCGGTCGTCATGGAAATCCTTGGGGGAGGCCCATGTCCAGCAGTGGACGTCTGTCAGCTGATATGATGATAATGATGATGAACATAAGGGGTCTTAATCATAAACCACGGAAATCACTTCGTAAAACGGAACACTTAGAAGTCGATTGCGTTTCCTTTTTGTTTCATTTATCATTTATTTCAGACGTAGTCCATATTAAGGTTAGTATAACGAAAATCTTAAAATTAATATTAGTATACAAATTAAAAATAAATTTAATTACAGATTTACAAGATAAAATCAAATTAAATAAACTAATCTATTGAAATTGAAAATCACTACTCTAGAACCCGTATTTTTTAAATTCATAATTGGTAAGCCCTTGGCATCATCTCACCTGATGGTAAGTGATAATAATGCCGAAGATGGAAGCGGGCTTACCAAGAATGGGTAAAGTCACAGTGCCTAATAAAGCGACTGTCCAACTTTTGTACATTTATGAATTTTGTTAGAAATCTAAGTGAAATCAAAACTTTTTAATCTCTTGATTCCTTGCTTGTATTTACTTAATTATTCTTATATACATTCTGAAATACTTTAATGTTAATAGGTAATAAATTGATGCCTGAACGTTTCTTCTTTCCTATTTTTTTAAGTGGTTCCCCACTTGCCCAAGTTCTTAGAAGCAAGGAATAAAGATAATTAATGAAAACAATGAAAACCAACATCATACTGTTACAAGACAGGGATGGGACGTTTGAATCTTGGGATGAAGGACACGTTCGAAAACGATCTCGGTTGTTTTTAAACCATCGACGATTGTTATTAATTGTTTTTAATTACATCGTTTTGTACCCATTTTTGTTTGTTTTCTTGATGAATAACATCCAAAACATAACTCGGCTGCCCCATTTTAAAACATAGAACATAACTGCAAACTTTTTATACTTGATTTTTTTATTACTTTGATGACCTAATTTGAAGTATTTCTTCTGATAAATATTTTATCAATTTAACGAGCAAAACTTTTTTTAATAAGACAATTTTTAAAAATACTGAGAATTGTCGGTTTCTGTGTTAAGAAGTAATTGGGCAGCCGACCTGTCTCAATAATCACCAAAGTTTTCCCAACATGTGCTTATATCATGCATTTTTTTTTGTAATTTATTTTCAAATGTACAACTAATACTATTTTTTTTAATGTACGTTTATATAGGTCCATATCGGGAGCATAAAATAAACATCAATGTTGGTTCACAATCTGCTAAGATATAGCGAAATAAAACACACAAAAAAAACAAACGGTGGAATTGATAACCTACTCCTGTTTGGATCCTTCTTTGCACACGTATTATTAACCGATGACAATACAATAATAAAAAAAAATCGAGCGAGACCTACAGTACTCGCATATGATGTGTAACATGTGACAAAATACTTTATAAAAGGACGGCAAAGATACGGCAGACTAGGCTGTATGGTCATAGATACCTTTGCCTTTTCCGCGCTTTTAAAGCCTGAAAAAAGGACGGCAAAGATACGGCAGACTAGGCTGTATGGTCATAGATACCTTTGCCTTTTCCGCGCTTTTAAAGCCTGAAAAAACGCGACTCCCTGGGACACATTTCCGTCCCATTTCACGAAATCACTCCCACAAATTGCAGGAAAGCGAGAGCAAAGATGTTACACATCAAAAAGCGTGTGGCGCTTGTAATACATTTTATCAGGTGTTAAATTTTCGGTATTTAATTCAAAGAAACTTGTATAGGTAGATATACAAGTCTCAATATTCGGAGGAGTGCTAGCGAAGTGCAACGAGACCATACGAAACTTACTTCAACACAGATTTACAAATAAATTGACAACGCTAAAAACATTCCTTTTTTATGTTCTGATGCAATAAATAATATTGTATTGTATTGTATTGTTTTGTATTACAAACAACCCACTTCAATCGCAAAATTGTGGCGTTAAACCCTACGACGTTTTTTTGCAGTGGGCACACACACATTCAATACCCTTTTGACAAAACTGATTTTGATTAAACTTGCACTATTCCCTTTGTTGAAAGATACTTAATCCAATAAAAAAAATCATTCCCATTTCTAGTTTCTGAAAAATACAATACGTGGACAAACTTATGGAACTGTTTAGAAGCCCACGTATACTAACTTATACGAATAATACGCAATTCAAACAATATTATATATAATACGGGTCGGATCCACAACCTCCATTTTATGAAGACGTTTAAAAAAAATACTGAAGGTTTTACGAACACACAAATTACACTGGAAGCAAAATGGTAAGCGAAGACTTTAAAAAACGTTCATTTTCATTTATACTTTCGAAATACCGAGACCCATTTCAATCTAAATCCATCAAAAAGATCGACTCCTCACCATCTCCGCCCCTTAAATCTCAGGTAAAAATACATATTTCAAACGAAAAGAAATTCTTTTTAAAATTGTTCGCCGTAAGGGTTCCGCTGGAATTCATCTGGCGGAAAGTATCGGAGCGGAGATTCTCCGCTGAATGAGTGTCTTATATGGATATTACAGGCGATCGATCAGTTCTCCATTACGCGCTCTGCTTCACGGACACACGGACCGATTTTCATAAAAAGGTTTGTGTGTTTTATGATTTCAATAATATGATTTTATGAAATCAAGTGGCACACTTGTCCACAGCCTCCCATCAGATCATCAAATACGCTATAGAAACCAAAAATTCATAAATTAAAACCGGCCAAGTGCGACTCTTCATACTAGATGGCGCTAGTTTCTTCAGTTCCGAACTATCATACTAGATGGAGCTAGTTTCTTCAGTTCCGTACTATCATACGAGATGGCGCTAGTTTCTTCAGTTCCGTACCATCATACTAGATGGCGCTAGTTTCTTCAGTTCCGTACCATCATACTAGATGGCGCTAGTTTCTTCAGTTCCGTACTATCATACTAGATGGCGCTAGTTTCTTCAGTTCCGTACTATCATACTAGATGGCGCTAGTTTCTTCAGTTCCGTACTATCATACTAGATGGAGCTAGTTTCTTCAGTTCCGTACTATCATACGAGATGGCGCTAGTTTCTTCAGTTCCGTACCATCATACTAGATGGCGCTAGTTTCTTCAGTTCCGTACTATCATACTAGATGGCGCTAGTTTCTTCAGTTCCGTACTATAATACTAGATGGCGCTAGTTTCTTCAGTTCCGTACTATCATACTAAATGGCGCTAGTTTCGTCACGTTTAAAAAAACACGTTTTTTGTATGGAGATTTCTCTTTTCTAATTTTTAGTATTTGTTGTTACAGCGGTAACAGACATAAATCATTTGTGTAAATTCCAACTGTCTAGCTATCACAGTTCATGAGATACAGCCTGGTGACAGATGGACAGACGGACGGACAGCGAAGTCTAAGTAATAGGGTCCCGTTTTTACCCTTTGGGTAGGGAACCCTAAAAAGGCGAGAGGTAAGGAGTTGACGATCAATATAAAAACTTTATATAGTCCAAAAAACATTTTGTCACCACTAAGATCCGAACTTCTGTCGACATAAGCGACGCGTTCTACTACGGCTGTGTGAGTGTTACTGAAATCTATTATTATCATCTATGTTGAAAAGTCTGGGAAGTAACATAGATACCTACTACTAATTGGCATTTATTATTTTTATTATTATATCAGCTCATATACGTCCCCACCGAGGGGCTCGAGCCTACCCTGAATCAGGGCGATTAGGCCTTAGTCGACCACGCGGGCCCAATGCGGGTTGGTCGACTTCACACACAACCTTCGATTTTCTTCGCAGGCCTGTGCAGGTTTCCTCACGATGTTTTCCTTCACCGTTAAAGCAATCGGTAAGTATGTACGTAAGTTTTTGAAAAACTCATTGGTACATTGGCCGTCCAGATTTGAACCCGGTACCTCTGGTTAGATGGACCGAGTCGTTACCGGTTGAGCCACCGACGCTTTTAGCCACCGACTAATTGGCATAGCTCTATATATTTCGCGCGGGATCTGGAGAGAACTCATTTAAACGCTCGTGCCATCGCAACGAATCGACGTGATTGACGCACAGAGATATTTAAGGGGTGGAAAAAGACTAAGACTATTAATAAGCCTAGCCTGCCAAAGATCCTGAGAGATATGGAGAAAACTCATTTTCACCACCATCATGTCAGCTCATATACGTCCCCACCGAGGGGCTCTAGCCTACCCCGAATTAGGGCGATCGGGCCTTAGTCGACCACGCGGGCCCAGTGCGGGTTGGTCGGCTTCACACACAACCTTCGAGTTTCTTCGCAGGTGTGTTTGTGCAGGTTTCCTCACGATGTTTTCCTTCACCGTTAAAGCAATCGGAGAGTATATGTACGTAAGTTACAAAAAACTCATTGGTACATTGGTCGTCCGGGCTTTGAACCCGGTACCTCTGGTTAGGACGACCGAGTCGTTACCGGTTGAGCCAGCGACGCTTTCACCACCAACCACCTTCAATAAGACAGCCACAATAATGATGTCCACGCTGCATAGCCGCAAGCAAAAAGTAGTCAGAAATTGATCGATTAGTGCCACCACATTTCTGCAGAGTTACATATGCACAAAATGGGCACTAATGAGTATCAACACTCTCACTGCCGAAGGATCCGCTTGCGGGCCCGAAGATTTCGAGTGCAGGCAGGTAAACCTCATTTCCAAGAAACTTTACTCGCAGGCCGTGGAACCCGCGTACGGGTCCGACTGCGATGGCATTGGGCACGCGGTGGGATCCGTTATGATCCAGTAAATTCATAAAGTTTTTATACCTATTGGCCTACTCACGAGGATTATAATATGATATATATATATATACCTTTGTGTGCACATTAAATTTAACTATACATTAATACTGCCTGCGAAGAAACTCGAAGGTTGTGTGTGAAGTCGACCAACCCGCACTGGGCCCGCGTGGTCGACTAAGGCCTAATCGCCCTGATTCAGGGTAGGCTCGAGCCCCTCGGTGGGGACGTATATGAGCTGTAATGATGATACATTAAAAAAATAAATTATTTGGTTCTACGGCAACAAAATCAACAGGGGACGCCGGCGAATCCCTTGGCTTGCTGAAATGGAAAAACCTTCCAAATAATGCCAGCAGTGCAAGTGTTAATGCGTAAATTAAGGAATCTCTAATGAAACAACAACAACACATCATCATTCGGCAACATCGTCACTTACCACCAGGTAAGATGTTGTCAAGGGTTTACCAATTGTGAATAAAAAAAACCAACACAACTACGCCGAAACAACTACAATTTTGCCGCATTTTGATGTTTTCGTTAATTTTATGAAAGGCGTAGTACCTACTTCGAACCTACTTCGAATGTTCACAATTGACGGAAAAATCGGTGGACGTACTTAAAAAATATACCGTTGAACATAGAACCTCCTTCTTTTTCTTAAAATTGGGCCGTATCTCTGCTTTTTCCATCCAAATAAGAATCCGCGAATTCCCGCCCCTCCCATTGACAGAATTTCAACCGGAAAGTCGTGCGACAGCCATTTCGTCGTTCCAACCCACTTTCTTCTACACTTCGATGTGTCTTGTCCTTAAATGTACGGTATTAATAATAGTGACATTTATTGCCGTTATCTTGCGAGATACGTGCAGCGGATCGGAGCGGGGCGGAGCGGAGCGGGGCGGGGCGGAGCGGATAAATTACACAGTTTTTGCGATCATGCGAAGCGGATGGTATAAATTATAGGAAATTGTTAGGAATTTTAACATGAGGCGTTTTTATATGTGATTCATCAACATCACATTAGCTCATATACGTCCCCACCGACGGGCTCGAGCCTACCCTGAATTAGGGCGATCGGGCCTTAGTCGACCACGCAGACCCAGTGCGGGTTGGTCCACTTCACACACAACCTTCGAGTTACTTCGCAGGCGTGTGCAGGTTTCCTCACGATGGTTTCCTTCAGCGTATAAGAGCGTCGGATAAACGTACATATGAAATCGAAATTCGAAAACACATTGGTACGTGGCTGGATCGAACCACGACCTCCCGGACAGGAGGTAGCGGCCCTTGCCATTACGCCACCGACGCTGTTATATGTCATATGTGATTGCTTTATTATTATTATTTATTTAACAGACAACAAGGGTCCATGATATGTCTACCAACTTATGGATAAATAGAGTCCATCTTTTTTATTTGTAACACTATCAATCCCACAGATTAGCGAATGTGATCAATCCTATGTTTGTAGTTAGCTAAAAAACCTTTTTTGGTTTGTAGGTCTCGAGTAGTCTTTGGTGACCGTAAATATGACACTTAAAGAAATAAATACATAAAAGAAAATGTATTAATTTTTTAGATGCACTGTATTTTTCTGATTCCCAAAATATGACGCTTGTCGAGTATTCAGTACTGTTTAGATCATCATCATCACATCAGCTCATATATACGTCCCCACCGAGGGGCTCGAGCCTACCCTGAATTAGGGCGATCGGGCCTTAGTCGACCACGCGGAAAAAGCAAATAAACAAAAAAAAAATTATAGATGTAAAATTGTGCGTGTTTGTGTGTTTCTTACATCTTTACGCATAAATGGATGGACGGATTTGGATTAAATTTGGTAGACAGATTATAACCTGGATTAACGTATGGGCCACTTTTTTCAAGATTCAAGATGTTTATTCAAAATAGGAGCAAAATACACTCTTTCTGATAGTCATAAAATAGTAATTAGTAATCACACGTGACCACGGATGATGCTAAGTGCAACACCAGGCAAGCGCCGTCGTCTGTACCTTGGATAGCACGGTTGATTGTGCCACACGATGAGAGAGAGAGAGAGTACTTAATCACATAATAATATACATAATTTATTATTTTTTTCAATAAAAAAATAGACAATCATTACTTAATAACGTCAAAATACAATCATTGATAAGAAATCATGTCATTAGAACATGAAAACAATGACACGAGAAGTTACACATTAAATAATTTGCAATGCAATGCCTTTGACACGAGTAGGCGAGTTCACACGGACAGCATTCGGTCACGAGTACAACGCGAGAGTCAGTCATCTTTTTATCCTTTTTAACGCGAACTACGCTACCTAACGCGAACTAAGACGTGCGTGGGCAATAGCTAGTAAATAATAAATAATATTTAATACCTTCTTAATACTTGCTATTTTTATTTTAATTTGTGTTCAATGATAGTTAAATGTTGAAAAAAAATGTATATGATATAAAAACCGGCTAAGTGCAAGCCGAACTAGCACTCCGAGGGTTCCGTGCTATCACACCTCATCACACAACTCCAAAGTATAAGGACAATGATACCTATTCATATTGCAAACAAAAAACTTACCGCCTCCGTAGCTCAGAGGCAAAGTTCACTGGTTTTACACAGGAGGTCGCGGGTTCGATTCCCGGCGGGTCAATTGTAAGACTCGGTTTGGTTGGTGGTAGGGCATTTTCTAAGCCCGCCTGGCTAGCTACCACCATCTTATCTAAGTCTTGCCGTCAAATATCAATGTTGATATCATTGGTGTGTTCCGGCATGAAGATAAGATAGCCAGTTCCCCATTGCGTTGGGGAATCTTGGTAAGCCCGCTTCTATCTTCGGCAACATCGTCACTTACCACCAGGTGAGATGTTGTCAAGGGTTTCATCATATCAGCCGAAGGAAGTCCACTGCTGGACATAGGCCTCCCCCAAGGATCTCCACGACGACCGGTTCTGCGCTGTCCGCATCCAGCGGCGTCAAGGGTTTACCAATTGTGAATAAAAATAATAATAAAAAAAAGACATCAACGCGAGCGACAAAAATATTATGCTTTTTGTCATTCAGTTCGGACTCCTTAGCGCGAGTACACTTGACCGAATTGCATTATTTGTTATTTTACTTGAGTATTAGTACTATAATCACACAAAGTTTAACGCTTGTATGTATTCCCGGTTTTACGACAGAGCTAAATCAAAAATACTTCAGAAGACCTATACAAAAACAGGTTTTTTGTATGACCCCCCCCCCTCCCACTACATTTTTAATTTGTTTGTAATTTTTAGTATTGCTATAACACGACAATAGAAATACATATTCTGTGAAAATTTCAACTTATAACTTACAGACGAACAGATGGATGGTCAGACGGACAGACAGCGTAGGCTTAGTAATAGGGTCCCGTTGGTCAACCATTGTGTGTACGGTACCCTTACAAGGAGGGTAATGTTTTTGAAGTGTATGTATGTATGTATGTAGGTATGTGTATGTATTTCTATCTTTTTTTTGTCTCAGCTTGTAGCCTAAACGGCTTGATGGCTTTTTTGAAGTTCGAGGTGTCGTTAGATCTGTGAAGGGCATAATAAAAAATATCGTATCTAAAATTTACCAAAATTCATCCAGTAGTTTGGACAAGACGGACGTACAGGCACACAGAAACACACACACGCATTCAATTTTAATTTTTCAGTTTCTTAGACTCTATGTGAGATAATAAATGTATTCGTATTCCTTTCAGTTTTCAAACTGTAACGGGGCCAATTGAAATATTTTTGGAAAATAATAACTGTGGTAATAACAACTTTTGGAATTTTTGTCTGTCTGTCTGTCTGCAGGTATGTTCGCGTATCACGTAAAAACTACCAGGCCGAGTTTGATAAAATTTTGTATGGTGCTTCCTTATAGCTCGGGTTAACATATAGGATATTTTTGAAATGAAAACTTCTTTAACGGCGTTGTGCACTTTTTTGTAATGGGTAAAAAATGTTAAACTCGCGTCAGGACACGTGACCTGATCGAAAATTCGTAAGACGGATGGAGTAGTGAAAACTTCTTTAGAGGCGTTGTGCACTTGTTTTGTAATGGGTAAAAAATTTTAAACTCGCGTCAGGACACGTGACCTGATCGAAAATTCGTAAGACGGATGGAGTAGTGAAAACTTCTTTAGAGGCGTTGTGCACTTGTTTTGTAATGGGTAAAAAATGTTAAACTCGCGTCAGGACACGTGACCTGATCGAAAATTCGTAAGACGGATGGAGTAGTGAAAACTTCTTTAGCGGCGTTGTGCACTTGTTTCGTAATGGGTGAAAAATGTTAAACTCGCGTCAGGACACGTGACCTGATCGAAAATTCGTAAGACGGATGGAGTAGTGAAAACTTCTTTAGCGGCGTTGTGCACTTGTTTCGTAATGGGTAAAAAATGTTAAACTCGCGTCAGGACACGTGACCTGATCGAAAATTCGTAAGACGGATGGAGTAGTGAAAACTTCTTTAGAGGCGTTGTGCACTTGTTTTGTAATGGGTAAAAAATGTTAAACTCGCGTCAGGACACGTGACCTGATCGAAAATTCGTAAGACGGATGGAGTAGTGAAAACTTCTTTAGCGGCGTTGTGCACTTGTTTCGTAATGGGTAAAAAATGTTAAACTCGCGTCAGGACACGTGACCTGATCGAAAATTCGTAAGACGGATGGAGTAGTGAAAACTTCTTTAGAGGCGTTGTGCACTTGTTTTGTAATGGGTAAAAAATGTTAAACTCGCGTCAGGACACGTGACCTGATCGAAAATTCGTAAGACGGATGGAGTAGTGAAAACTTCTTTAGCGGCGTTGTGCACTTGTTTCGTAATGGGTAAAAAATGTTAAACTCGCGTCAGGACACGTGACCTGATCGAAAATTCGTAAGACGGATGGAGTTGATTTTTTGTTGATATTTCTGAGATATAAAGTTTTTAATGTAATATAAATGCACAACGTTAATACTCAAGTTTTCACTTCTGCCAGCACTCCCGGAGTGCAACCCGTCGTTTTTTTATCCCGGAAATTTCAAGATTTCCCGTGGGAAAATTTAAAACCCCATGAAGTCGCGGGCACAACAGTAAGTGTTAAATAAATTGGTTAGGTTACTTATATCTTTTACTTTTGAATAGCTGTCAGGCGTGAACATAATAGGGGGAGGCATGCCCGCGTTTTCATTAAAAAACCGGCCAAGTACGAGTCGGGCACATGCTCCGAGGGTTCCGTACCACCACACCTCTACACACAAGTATAAATTATAACTATTCATATAAAATACATCAACTCGAGAGACAGGAAAATACTTTTTCAAGGTTCCGGAGTCAACAAGGACACAACACATTTATAGTTTCACTATCTTTCTCGGTCCGTATGTCCGTCTGTCCGCGGCTTAGCTCAGAGACTATTAATACTAGTAAGCTGGAATTTGGCATTGGTGGGTATACATATTAATCAAGTTAACTTAACTTAACTTAACTTACATTGACCTTAAACTTGTACATCTTAACCTTAACCCCAGGCCCAAGGCCCCAAGCCCCAAGTCCCAAGCCCCAAGCTTCAAGCCCCAGGCCCCACCCCAAGCCCCAGGCCCCACCCCAAGCCCCAAGCCCTAAGCAAGTACAAGTACAACTCTCGCTTGCACGTTTGGCTCAGGCGTAACGTGAAAATGCCGTCACACTGACGGGACAATGACGTCACGTAACGGGATAATGACGTCACACTTTTTCGTGAATAAAGCTCGTGTCGTCAATTTATAAGACGTTATCACGTCAAAAAATACATCAACCGCGATAGACAGAAAAATACTTTTTTAGGGTTCCGAAGTCAACAAGGACATAATACATTCATAGTTTAGCCATCTCTCTCCGTCCGTCTGTCCGTCTGTCCGCGGCTTAGCTCAGAGACTATTAGTACCAGAAAGCTTGGTGGGTATATATATATATATATATATATATATATATATATATATATATATATATTAATTACGCTGACTGAAAAAAAAAAATAATGTACCTCCCCTAATTTTTTTTCGTACCCTATCGTGTTGGGCACCCTTGAATAGGTCTTTTAAAACAAATGATGATTTTTTAACACTGTTTTTTGATTCAGGGATCGGTTTACGAAATACAGTGTAAACTCTATATAGTGACACTCAAGGGACCGGGCATTTTGTGGCGTTATTGAGAGTTTTCGTTATACAGAGAGAAATTAGCGTCAAAATAAACCAATTCTTCTTCTTCTTCTTTGCCTTTTCCCACGTCAAGTAGGGTCGGCTCTCCTAATTTTTCTGCGCCATGACATTCTGTTTAGGGTTGTCGGGTCGGGTAGATCCGCTTTTTGTGCGAGACTGGTCATACTGGTGTACCACGTGTATGGAGGGCGTCCTCTGCTTCTCTTTTTCTCCGGCAGGTTCAAGGCAGTCTTCACAACATGGGCATCTTCTCGCCTCATTAATCGCCTCAAAATCAACTTCTCCTAATTATGAAAAAGTAAACCAATTGGAGTCAGAAAATTATGACGTTTCAAAGAGTGAATCGTTATATCGAGTGACGTTTTACAGAGTTTACACTGTATTAAGCTTTATAGTTGTAATTTTTGTTAGACTCAAGTGTTCCCCTACAAAATAAACCGCTATTTCAGGACATCTAAAAAAATTAAATAGTAGGAAGGAAATATAATCAATTTAAAAGGGAAACTATATGCTAAGTAGGCTTTTTTATGTTTTTTTTTTTTACTCACAATTGGTAAGCCCTTGGCATCATCTCACCTGATGTTAAGTGACGATAACGCCGAAGATGGCAGCGGGCTTACCAAGATTCCCCAACGCAATGGAGGACTGGTTATCTTATCTTTAAGCCGGAACACATCAATGTTGTTAACACGGATGTTTGGCGGCAAGACTTAGATAAGATGGTGGTAGCTAGCCAGGCGGGCTTAGAAAATGCCCTACCACCAACCAAACCGAGTCTAACAAGTTGACCCCACCGGGAATCGAACCCGCGACCTCCTGGTGTGAAGCGAATGGACTGACCATTACGCCACGGAGGCGGTTAAAGGATTTAGGATTAATAGTCGACCAACATAAGATATGCAGTTAGATTTATAAAATTTCATAGATTTTCCATACAAAATGTTCTATTACCAACTACAAAAAATCTGTTTTTTAAAACAACCATTAATTTTTTGAAAATACTACGGAATCCTACGTTTTGCGAGTCCGACTCGCACTTGGCCGGTTTTTCCTCAGTCAATGCAGGCTCCATAACGCGTCGTACTCGCGAACTAACCTCATCTAACTATGCTAACTCCGAACTGAATAATAAAAAAAATTCGAGCGAGACCTACAGTACTCGCATATTATGATGTGTAACATGTGACAAAATACTTTATAAAAGGACGGCAAAGATACGGCAGACTAGGCTGTATGGTCATAGATACCTTTGCCTTTTCCGCGCTTTTAAAGCTCGAAAAAACTCGACTTCCTGTTACACATGGAACACATTTCCGTCCCATTTCACGAAATTACTACCACAAATTGCAGGAAAGCGAGAGCAAAGATGTTACACATCAAAAAATGTCGCCGTTATTTATAGTTTTTTTACGATAAAAAAAAACAAAAAACCTTGAAAAACGCGATTTTTGTCCTCTTGACTTTTTAATTGTTATTATTTTACAGTATACCTATTCTGTGAGAATTTCAGTCAGCTACCTAATACGGTTCAACAGATACAGCTTTTTAAATTTCGGACAGATGGACAGACGGACACACAAAACCTCGGCTTAGTAATAGTGTCTTGTTACCTGATACGGAAACCCAAAAATTATACCTTACATGCTGTCCTAAATAAAACAAATAAATAAATAATAAATAAATATTCTGGGACAAATCACACATGGTCATTTGGCCCCAAAGTAGGATTCCCTGTGTTATGGGTTACCAGAGACTGATATACATACTTATATACGTTTAAATACATACATATATATATAGATATAATTTAACACCCAGACACAGAGCAAACAAATCTGCTCATCACACAAATGCTTGCCCTGGGTGGGGGTCGAACCCACGACTCTCGGATCAGTAGTCAAGGGCACTAACCACTGAGCCACACAGTCAGTTAAATCAGGGTCTTGTGACGTCACCGCACGCTATTACCACCACCTTACAATCCAATGACAATAAATCGAAATAGTGTACAAAGTATGTAAATGTGTGCTTGTGGGAGTGAGCGTTGTGGTTGTGTGAGAAATTGCGACCGAGTTGCGAAAAAATCTGAATACTTGAGTGGGTAAATAAATCAGGTTAAGTTGCTTGGAAGTAATGTGCAGGGAAACGCGCGAATTCATTACCTATCTATTTTGGTGGTGATATTATTTTTACCCGACTTTTTTATTTTATTTATTCACAATAGGGGTGACGACAGCATCAGAAATAAATTGTGAACTCTTGATCACTAAATTGACCTGCTACTTAAACTTCGGAAAACCTTACTCGTTTTGTTTACCATCAAGTCTTCGATTTTCAATTCACCAAAATCACAAAATGAGTACTATTAATGACGCTGCAAAACTATGACGTCACGCCTAGGTATTTCAAACATTTTTAGAACAAAATGTCGTTTTTGACAGATGATAAAAATTAAATCAGATGACTAGCATTCGTCATCCCTATTGTTAAGCCCTTGGCATCATCTCACTTGATGGTAAGTGACGATGATGATGAAGATGGAAGCGGGCTTACCAAGATTCCCCCACGCAATGGAGAACTGGCTATCTTTTTTGTGTTGTTAACACTGATGTTTGGTGGCAAGACTTAGATAAGATGGTGGTAGCTAGCCAGGCCACCACCAACCAAACCGAGTCTTACAAGTTGACCCCGCCGGGAATCGAGCCCGCGACCTCCTGGTGTGAAGCGAATGTACTAACCATTACGCCACGGAGGCGTCAGAAAGAGGGTTATGCTTTTGGAGTTTCACGCTGTGTAGCCTAAATGCCATTATTGGATTTTGGAGTGCGAAGTGTCGTTCAATTCGTTCCGTGAGTGACATAGGATATATATTTACCCGACTGGCAAAAAAGAGGCGGTAAGATTTTATGCCGTCAGGTTTTTAATTTATAATGAAATCGTTTATTTTGTTAAAGTTTTATTGTATTTCACAAATAGTTATAGGTAGTACCTAGGTACGTTTAAAATCTTAAGATGTCATTCGGATTTGGATCCAAAACACTCAAAAAAATAATTACAAAAAAAAAACATTTGCAAATACTTTTGAAGCGCGGTGCTTTGTTATTCATTCTCCTTTCATTCGATCTTTTTTCATTCCATCTATTTCTTTTTCACGCATCCATCTGACATTAATAATAAAAAAAATCAAAATTCTTCCGATCCATTCATCCATAATTATATCTATCATTTAAATAAAATAAATATACGAAACGAATACTTAAATTAATAACGTGTGTAATCTTTTTATAATTCTTATTTATTTCTTTATAGGTCTTTATTTCATATTTATATAAACTTAATGCATGCTTTTTATACATCTTCATTTCAAACCCACGCCCTAAGGCATCTACAAGTCGTGCTTCACTTTTTTGACAATCGAGACTAGGTGCACCGATCGAGATAAAAAAAACGTGTGGCACTCGGGGACTGCCGCGATCAAGCTATTGTCAACTTATGCAATTATTATTTAAAAAAATTATGCAGTATTTACCAGTACCATATAGTCCTTGGGGCGCGGGATGTTTATATAAAAAATTAACACTAAGAAAGTTTCACTAGTAAAATTGACTAAGTCCTTTCAGTACCGCAAATCGCTAATAGATGGCACTGTAAGTTTTTTAGAACTCGCCCGAGCCTGGGGTGTTAGGTTTTATTTTCGTTACGGAATTTCTTGATTCGGTCGCCGCACTCAAAGCCCGCGATAAAAGCTATGCAATATCTTAAAAATGTTTGAAAAATTTCACGAATTTTGTGTTTTGTATTTTACTGTGTAAATGATATTGTACTAATTTATAAACGTGAAACGATATGATAACGTAATGATAACTTTGCCAAAAGGCGACGTGTGAAATTGTCACGTTTAACTGTCGAGGGGTTGATCACTTCAGAGACCGTATGATAAGCCTGATGCGCTAGGAAATGATAATATGCCTCCATCATCGTTAGCGAACCGTTTGAGAGGCCGTATTTTTACAACTTGTACTAATGTCGATAACAACCCGTAACGTCCCCACCGTTGGGCACGCATCTCTTCCCAAACTCGGGAAGGTACTTCCCATACTCCACACACGGGGGCCTAGTCCCGACTGGTGGAGGTTCTATCAGAAGTTTTACAGGTCTATTCCTACTACTAATGGGCGTTGCTCCACAACGCAACCGAATATTTGGTCAGTTTTAGCATAATTGTCATGAGTACAACTAGTACTTTCATTTTCTATCTTACTCAGCCATTTCCCTTATCGTTTTTTTTTGGTCACGATAACTAGTTTTTCAGGCGCTATAAGCACACAACGCAACCACTTTGCGCAGGCAGACCGACATATTTAACATCAGAAGGTCGCCATTTACCCTCTCAACCTAAGATTTTCCATATACTTTATCGTTACCAAATTTGTCGTTACCTCCAAATATACTAGCGTGGCTTGCGAAGCACGGAAATGGTCGAAAAAAATGCTACTCACAGTCGAACCCATACAGGTAATGTCCGTGCTTCTGGGCAGTTAACCTGCGTGATCGACCCGACCACGCAAATCGCGCCGAGCTACGACCGCTTGTACCGGTTAATCCTTACTTATTTTATTATAATTGAAAAAAAAATCAAAGTTTAAAAAAACTTAAAACCGACTTCAAAAAGAAATTTACTCAAAGGTATGAAATATTTTTGTTATATATGAATACATGAAATTAAATAACAGGAAGGTACGAATTAAATTAGGGGTCTACAATTTTTTTGAGGTCACCAGCACACAGCTACCTATACCTATCAAAAGTTTTAGATTCGATGGCTTTGCTGACACCGACCTCAAACAAATTGTAGCAAAAATTAAGCAACAATAACGAAATCAATAGGTACCAAACAAATTAGGGTTACGAAGTAACTAGTATCTCATCTGTGATTAGGGGCCTAGTATTTTTTTGAGGTCGTTGCCAGCAACGCAATTGAAGGCGAGGCATTGATTGGAACAGTTGTCTCTGTCTTTTTGTTTACGAGTAAAGAGTAAAGAAAATAACCACACTTTTATACTTTTTCAATGTTTTTTCGTTTCAATTGAAAACTAAAATTAATTTAAAAAAATCCAACTGGCATATTGAAGTTTGAGTTTAGACTAATCGACTAAGAAAATTTAGAGGTACTAAATCGGTCTGGTTCGCCAGTAGAATGCAAATCTATATATATGCAAAATATATATATATATATATATATATATATATATATATATATATATATATATATATATATATTAATTACGCTGACTGAAAAAAAAAAATAATGTACCTCCCCTAATTTTTTTTCGTACCCTATCGTGTTGGGCACCCTTGAATAGGTCTTTTAAAACAAATGATGATTTTTTAACACTGTTTTTTGATTCAGGGATCGGTTTACGAAATACAGTGTAAACTCTATATAGTGACACTCAAGGGACCGGGCATTTTGTGGCGTTATTGAGAGTTTTCGTTATACAGAGAGAAATTAGCGTCAAAATAAACCAATTCTTCTTCTTCTTCTTTGCCTTTTCCCACGTCAAGTAGGGTCGGCTCTCCTAATTTTTCTGCGCCATGACATTCTGTTTAGGGTTGTCGGGTCGGGTAGATCCGCTTTTTGTGCGAGACTGGTCATACTGGTGTACCACGTGTATGGAGGGCGTCCTCTGCTTCTCTTTTTCTCCGGCAGGTTCAAGGCAGTCTTCACAACATGGGCATCTTCTCGCCTCATTAATCGCCTCAAAATCAACTTCTCCTAATTATGAAAAAGTAAACCAATTGGAGTCAGAAAATTATGACGTTTCAAAGAGTGAATCGTTATATCGAGTGACGTTTTACAGAGTTTACACTGTATTAAGCTTTATAGTTGTAATTTTTGTTAGACTCAAGTGTTCCCCTACAAAATAAACCGCTATTTCAGGACATCTAAAAAAATTAAATAGTAGGAAGGAAATATAATCAATTTAAAAGGGAAACTATATGCTAAGTAGGCTTTTTTATGTTTTTTTTTTTTACTCACAATTGGTAAGCCCTTGGCATCATCTCACCTGATGTTAAGTGACGATAACGCCGAAGATGGCAGCGGGCTTACCAAGATTCCCCAACGCAATGGAGGACTGGTTATCTTATCTTTAAGCCGGAACACATCAATGTTGTTAACACGGATGTTTGGCGGCAAGACTTAGATAAGATGGTGGTAGCTAGCCAGGCGGGCTTAGAAAATGCCCTACCACCAACCAAACCGAGTCTAACAAGTTGACCCCACCGGGAATCGAACCCGCGACCTCCTGGTGTGAAGCGAATGGACTGACCATTACGCCACGGAGGCGGTTAAAGGATTTAGGATTAATAGTCGACCAACATAAGATATGCAGTTAGATTTATAAAATTTCATAGATTTTCCATACAAAATGTTCTATTACCAACTACAAAAAATCTGTTTTTTAAAACAACCATTAATTTTTTGAAAATACTACGGAATCCTACGTTTTGCGAGTCCGACTCGCACTTGGCCGGTTTTTCCTCAGTCAATGCAGGCTCCATAACGCGTCGTACTCGCGAACTAACCTCATCTAACTATGCTAACTCCGAACTGAATAATAAAAAAAATTCGAGCGAGACCTACAGTACTCGCATATTATGATGTGTAACATGTGACAAAATACTTTATAAAAGGACGGCAAAGATACGGCAGACTAGGCTGTATGGTCATAGATACCTTTGCCTTTTCCGCGCTTTTAAAGCTCGAAAAAACTCGACTTCCTGTTACACATGGAACACATTTCCGTCCCATTTCACGAAATTACTACCACAAATTGCAGGAAAGCGAGAGCAAAGATGTTACACATCAAAAAATGTCGCCGTTATTTATAGTTTTTTTACGATAAAAAAAAACAAAAAACCTTGAAAAACGCGATTTTTGTCCTCTTGACTTTTTAATTGTTATTATTTTACAGTATACCTATTCTGTGAGAATTTCAGTCAGCTACCTAATACGGTTCAACAGATACAGCTTTTTAAATTTCGGACAGATGGACAGACGGACACACAAAACCTCGGCTTAGTAATAGTGTCTTGTTACCTGATACGGAAACCCAAAAATTATACCTTACATGCTGTCCTAAATAAAACAAATAAATAAATAATAAATAAATATTCTGGGACAAATCACACATGGTCATTTGGCCCCAAAGTAGGATTCCCTGTGTTATGGGTTACCAGAGACTGATATACATACTTATATACGTTTAAATACATACATATATATATAGATATAATTTAACACCCAGACACAGAGCAAACAAATCTGCTCATCACACAAATGCTTGCCCTGGGTGGGGGTCGAACCCACGACTCTCGGATCAGTAGTCAAGGGCACTAACCACTGAGCCACACAGTCAGTTAAATCAGGGTCTTGTGACGTCACCGCACGCTATTACCACCACCTTACAATCCAATGACAATAAATCGAAATAGTGTACAAAGTATGTAAATGTGTGCTTGTGGGAGTGAGCGTTGTGGTTGTGTGAGAAATTGCGACCGAGTTGCGAAAAAATCTGAATACTTGAGTGGGTAAATAAATCAGGTTAAGTTGCTTGGAAGTAATGTGCAGGGAAACGCGCGAATTCATTACCTATCTATTTTGGTGGTGATATTATTTTTACCCGACTTTTTTATTTTATTTATTCACAATAGGGGTGACGACAGCATCAGAAATAAATTGTGAACTCTTGATCACTAAATTGACCTGCTACTTAAACTTCGGAAAACCTTACTCGTTTTGTTTACCATCAAGTCTTCGATTTTCAATTCACCAAAATCACAAAATGAGTACTATTAATGACGCTGCAAAACTATGACGTCACGCCTAGGTATTTCAAACATTTTTAGAACAAAATGTCGTTTTTGACAGATGATAAAAATTAAATCAGATGACTAGCATTCGTCATCCCTATTGTTAAGCCCTTGGCATCATCTCACTTGATGGTAAGTGACGATGATGATGAAGATGGAAGCGGGCTTACCAAGATTCCCCCACGCAATGGAGAACTGGCTATCTTTTTTGTGTTGTTAACACTGATGTTTGGTGGCAAGACTTAGATAAGATGGTGGTAGCTAGCCAGGCCACCACCAACCAAACCGAGTCTTACAAGTTGACCCCGCCGGGAATCGAGCCCGCGACCTCCTGGTGTGAAGCGAATGTACTAACCATTACGCCACGGAGGCGTCAGAAAGAGGGTTATGCTTTTGGAGTTTCACGCTGTGTAGCCTAAATGCCATTATTGGATTTTGGAGTGCGAAGTGTCGTTCAATTCGTTCCGTGAGTGACATAGGATATATATTTACCCGACTGGCAAAAAAGAGGCGGTAAGATTTTATGCCGTCAGGTTTTTAATTTATAATGAAATCGTTTATTTTGTTAAAGTTTTATTGTATTTCACAAATAGTTATAGGTAGTACCTAGGTACGTTTAAAATCTTAAGATGTCATTCGGATTTGGATCCAAAACACTCAAAAAAATAATTACAAAAAAAAAACATTTGCAAATACTTTTGAAGCGCGGTGCTTTGTTATTCATTCTCCTTTCATTCGATCTTTTTTCATTCCATCTATTTCTTTTTCACGCATCCATCTGACATTAATAATAAAAAAAATCAAAATTCTTCCGATCCATTCATCCATAATTATATCTATCATTTAAATAAAATAAATATACGAAACGAATACTTAAATTAATAACGTGTGTAATCTTTTTATAATTCTTATTTATTTCTTTATAGGTCTTTATTTCATATTTATATAAACTTAATGCATGCTTTTTATACATCTTCATTTCAAACCCACGCCCTAAGGCATCTACAAGTCGTGCTTCACTTTTTTGACAATCGAGACTAGGTGCACCGATCGAGATAAAAAAAACGTGTGGCACTCGGGGACTGCCGCGATCAAGCTATTGTCAACTTATGCAATTATTATTTAAAAAAATTATGCAGTATTTACCAGTACCATATAGTCCTTGGGGCGCGGGATGTTTATATAAAAAATTAACACTAAGAAAGTTTCACTAGTAAAATTGACTAAGTCCTTTCAGTACCGCAAATCGCTAATAGATGGCACTGTAAGTTTTTTAGAACTCGCCCGAGCCTGGGGTGTTAGGTTTTATTTTCGTTACGGAATTTCTTGATTCGGTCGCCGCACTCAAAGCCCGCGATAAAAGCTATGCAATATCTTAAAAATGTTTGAAAAATTTCACGAATTTTGTGTTTTGTATTTTACTGTGTAAATGATATTGTACTAATTTATAAACGTGAAACGATATGATAACGTAATGATAACTTTGCCAAAAGGCGACGTGTGAAATTGTCACGTTTAACTGTCGAGGGGTTGATCACTTCAGAGACCGTATGATAAGCCTGATGCGCTAGGAAATGATAATATGCCTCCATCATCGTTAGCGAACCGTTTGAGAGGCCGTATTTTTACAACTTGTACTAATGTCGATAACAACCCGTAACGTCCCCACCGTTGGGCACGCATCTCTTCCCAAACTCGGGAAGGTACTTCCCATACTCCACACACGGGGGCCTAGTCCCGACTGGTGGAGGTTCTATCAGAAGTTTTACAGGTCTATTCCTACTACTAATGGGCGTTGCTCCACAACGCAACCGAATATTTGGTCAGTTTTAGCATAATTGTCATGAGTACAACTAGTACTTTCATTTTCTATCTTACTCAGCCATTTCCCTTATCGTTTTTTTTTGGTCACGATAACTAGTTTTTCAGGCGCTATAAGCACACAACGCAACCACTTTGCGCAGGCAGACCGACATATTTAACATCAGAAGGTCGCCATTTACCCTCTCAACCTAAGATTTTCCATATACTTTATCGTTACCAAATTTGTCGTTACCTCCAAATATACTAGCGTGGCTTGCGAAGCACGGAAATGGTCGAAAAAAATGCTACTCACAGTCGAACCCATACAGGTAATGTCCGTGCTTCTGGGCAGTTAACCTGCGTGATCGACCCGACCACGCAAATCGCGCCGAGCTACGACCGCTTGTACCGGTTAATCCTTACTTATTTTATTATAATTGAAAAAAAAATCAAAGTTTAAAAAAACTTAAAACCGACTTCAAAAAGAAATTTACTCAAAGGTATGAAATATTTTTGTTATATATGAATACATGAAATTAACCAACAGGAAGGTACGAATTAAATTAGGGGTCTACAATTTTTTTGAGGTCACCAGCACACAGCTACCTATACCTATCAAAAGTTTTAGATTCGATGGCTTTGCTGACACCGACCTCAAACAAATTGTAGCAAAAATTAAGCAACAATAACGAAATCAATAGGTACCAAACAAATTAGGGTTACGAAGTAACTAGTATCTCATCTGTGATTAGGGGCCTAGTATTTTTTTGAGGTCGTTGCCAGCAACGCAATTGAAGGCGAGGCATTGATTGGAACAGTTGTCTCTGTCTTTTTGTTTACGAGTAAAGAGTAAAGAAAATAACCACACTTTTATACTTTTTCAATGTTTTTTCGTTTCAATTGAAAACTAAAATTAATTTAAAAAAATCCAACTGGCATATTGAAGTTTGAGTTTAGACTAATCGACTAAGAAAATTTAGAGGTACTAAATCGGTCTGGTTCGCCAGTAGAATGCAAATCTCCGTTTTAAAAAATGCTTGTTCGATATATTTTTTTCTGTTAAAAAGTTAACGAATCGTGTATATTATGCAAATGACAAAATGAAGTCATTGAAATGAGGAATCAGATTACAAAATATCACTTTAATATTTTTGTAATTGCTGAGAAAAATCGAGGTCTCTGCTACCAAAGTTTCCAATGCATCGCCTGAATCTAAAACGATAGGTAAGTATACTATTTTCAAGTGCTGTTACCGACCCTAAAAAAATTTAAGGTCCCTAATTTGTTTCGTACCTACCTTAATCAGTCTAGTACTGGACTACAACAAAGACACACACGATTATGTATCGTAATTATTCACGACTTGAGTTCAAAGTCGTGCGCTCTCTACTGGAACGTATACGTTCCAGCGGGCTTGACAGGTTGAATTTCTTTTCGATTTTTGCCAGTTGGATTTTTCGAGGGAGGGGTGTTTTAGATTAACGTATGTATAACGAATAAACCGGTTTTTTTAAAGATGACTTGATCGTGAGTGCCATGATTCAGGAAAATCTGTTTAGCAATATATAGCTCATCAACTCTTTTTCATAGGTTTAATCGACTCGAAATTTCGTATCCTGGTACTACAATGACATTGTAAGAAAATGGGAATTTTGACCTAATGCTGCAGCTTACCTGGAATCAGCAGAATACCCAACTCCTTACCAACTTAATTCAGAAATATCTTGTTTTGGCTCATTGAAATGGTCTCAATGAATAGATTACATGGTAATCTTGACCTTATGCTGCAGCATCTCCTAGAATCAACAGAATAGTTAACTTTTCACCACTTTACAGCAGAAGTACCATGTTTGGGCTCATTGCAATGGTCTCAAAGGTCTCATGAATAGCTTATAGATAAACAATAAAAAAGGTGTCTGGTTTTTTTTTAATTTTTAATTCATTATTTGCTCTGCCTTGCCTCTTTTAGAAGTGCTTTCGGTGCTTTTTAGAAGTACATAATACATATTAAATTGTGTTATAATAATTCAAAGTTCAAAAAGCGTCGGTGGCTCAACTGGTAACGACTCGGTCCATCTAACCAGAGGTACCGGGTTCAAATCTGGACGGCCAATGTACCAATGAGTTTTTCAAAAACTTACGTACATATCATTACCGATTGCTTTAACGGTGAAGGAAAACATCGTGAGGAAACCTGCACAGGCCTGCGAAGAAACTCGAAGGTTGTGTGTGAAGTCGACCAACCCGCACTAGGCCCGCGTGGTCGACTAAGGCCTAATCACCCTGATTCAGGGTAGGCTCGAGCCCCTCGGTGGGGACGTATATGAGCTGATATAATAATAAAAATAATGGTTCATTATGATATAATAATCTACGTAAAAAAGAAGTCCACTGATGTACATAATTCCACGAGAACAACTCGCGGGGGAACGCTAAGCGAAACAAATTTTGCCTAAACGCGGTATATTTTGACAAAGAATCAAAATACGGAAAGCCTAAAAATGCCTCTTAAAAAATTGCACAAGTAAGTCTTGGTGTAAAAGCTGTAAACAAAATCGACTGAACACGGAAATAAAAACAAAGGTCTACGTCGGAGTCATCGCGACGACCGACGCTGGCTCTCGGCCAAACAACGAAGTAAGGGCGACTTCACACACAAGATTTTATTTACCGCTATATAATACATGGTATGGTGTTTTTCGACAATACCCGGCTCATGGGTGTTAATATACATGAGACTGATACCAAAAATACTTTTTCATGTGAACATTTGGGCAGGCTATGAATCGGCCTAATTTATGTTGACATTAAATTTTTTGATTAGCCTTTTCCGTCACACTGCTAGGTGGTCTTCCCCTTTATTACTACACTCATCTCGATCCAAAACCACCTTCGCCCACTCCTTTAGAAGTTAGTCCAGCTCGTTCCACCAGCGCCGCCGGGCCTGCCGCGTGTGCTTTGTTATTTTGGCACCCAATCTCTGTCAATTTTACCCAATCTTTCTGGGTAAATCGGCAAACGTCCCCAGTCTCACTTTGACTTGGACGTGTTTTCGCCAACATTCCTAATCCGATTTCTAGAGCGCAGTGTGGTATTGCGGACTTGATCGATCCGTTTTGTCTCTAACATGCTGCTCTTTATCGCCTTCAATTTGGACTTTTGATGATCAGTCAAGTACCATGTCTGAACACCATAGGCTAGGATGGGCAGAATTCACATGTCAACAGGTTTATGCTTCAACGATAAAGGTAAGTTTTCGTTTATCATTTCTTTCATGGACGAGTAGCTCTTCCAGACGTTTTCGACATGTCTGTCGATCCCATTTTCTTGCTTGTTTTCGAAGGAAACTACTCGACCCAGATATGTACTCCTTGATATATTGCAGTAACTGCCCGTCTACCTCGACCATACGTATCCTATTGTTTTTCATAATTTGGGTCTTTGTGCTGTTCATCCAAAGTCCAACTGTAAGGTTGCCGCACGCGGGGCTTGGTGCATGTTTCTAGTTCTTGAGCGGATGTTGCGTATAAGATGATGTCATCAGCTAAACGTAGATTTCGATCACCAGCGTTAACGTCTATGCCCTTTTTCCGCCATGGGAGTGCAAGGGTTTTAAAGACTTCCTCGAGGGCACTAGGAAATGATTTTAATCGGGTTTCACATATTTCACATATTTATGGTACTAGCTGCTCCACCCGCTTGGACGTTTTTATGACTGTTCGTGAGTTTCACGCAGAACCGGTTGTCGTGGAAATCCTTGGTGGAGGCCTATGTCCAGCAGTGGACGTCCTTAGGATGATATGATAACAAATCGATCAGAATTTAGTCTGTTTGTACTAGTACAGAATTTAATCTGAAATTTACCTGGCAACGCCGTCACGCATCAAGTTCAAACGCAGTGACGCTACAAACAAGATGTAACCTCATGCTCCTGAGGCAGATTCACACTTGACTGTTTTTTCCTAATAACAGTTAGAAACATAACAGATACGGTACTTGCGGCGGAACCGTTTCCATAAATAACAATAGTTACGCCACCCGCACGTGGCGGACAAGTTACGGGGCAAAGACCCTTTATGTCAGGACGAGCATACCGAAAATACGCTCCTAATTTTCCCTTACTTTTCTATTTTTGCAAGTGATGAGCGCGGTCCTGAAGACTTCCGATTAGCTTCCTCCTTGACCTCTACTTAGGCTGACCCTGAACAACATGCGTGTAGCTGCTTCATACGTATTGTTGGCTGACCGCCCCTCAGTTAGACTGATGCCAAAATATATACATATATTAGTACTAAAATACAGTAGGTTGCGACCTTACCCCCTCACCCAGATTGATACAGATTGGTTACAGTTTGGTTGTCGAACGTATAGGATTTCGCCGCCATTTTGATTGTTCCGTCATTCTTTTTTTGAAATGTCATTTCTGGCCCGTTGTATGAAGTGTCCAGGGTGTGCTGATGCTCTGGTGAAGCTTGTAGGAAACTGCTGGATACATGTCGTCATCATCACGATCATCATATCAGCCGAAGTCCACTGCTCCAAAGGCCTCTCCAAGGATTTCCACATCGACTGGGCCTGCGCTGCTCGCATTCAGCGGCTTTTCGCGAATTTCCCAAGGTCGTCAGTCCACTGAGTCTTTCTTTAACTAACTCTTTAACTTTACTGCCGCAATGGTCATCTGTTCTGTGAATTAGTGTGGTTCGGATTAACGCTAAGCATAAATCTTTGGGTGAAGTCAGTCTCATGCAAAAATAGTGCCATCTGCAGGAACTTAGAAGTAATACGTCAAAACTTAGTTGAGTGAAGCCTGCTTTATCGACATGTAACAGCTGGCTTTTTTAAAAATACTGTTCATCATAGGATTCAAAGTGTTCAATTTTCTTTCAACGCCGATGGTCTCGTCCTTGCTAAGTAAAGTAAGGTCTTTGACCCGGGGTTGTTCGTACCGTAAATTAGTTTTCCACCCAGACCTTTGTAATGTGTTATCTATGAGTATGTGTGTAAGCCCTCAAACGTCCAAAAATAGAGTTGGTTCAAGAGGAAAATGGGACTTGACGATATTTTGTGAACCAAAATAAGCCTTTGGACGATTTCTTTCTATGATGTTATTTATCATCATCATCATCATATAAGTCGACGGACGTCCACTGCTGGACATAGGACTCCCCCAAGAATTTCCATGACGACCGGTTCTGCGCTGCTCGCATCCAGCGGCTTCCCACGACCTTCACCAGGTCATCGGTCCACCGAGTGGGAGACCTACCTACGCTACGTTTTCCGGTGCGCGGCCGCCACTCGAGAACTTTATTGATGTTATTTATATTATATTATAACTGAAGAATACGGTGCAATAGAATATTGCATGAAATACACAATTTCTATTATTGATTAGGACACAAGAAATGGATCTTGATAGTTTGGCTAATAACCTCAGTTCTGACGGGGTGAAGTGCACCTAACTCAGAATATTGGAAAACCTTCCCATTTGAACCCATAATCCATTCGCGAAATATATTCATATTCATATTCAATTTATTCATAATATTTTCAAATATTACATGTCAAAGTGTGTAATTATTATAATAAAAAATAAACACAATAAAATAATAAAATTTAACAATAAGAAATTAAACACACACATTAACCTGCACACGCCTGCGAAGAAACTCGAAGGTTGTGTGTGAAGTCGACCAACCCGCACTGGGCCCGCGTGATCGACTAAGGCCTAATCGCCCTGATTCAGGGTAGGCTCGAGCCCCTCGGTGGGGACGTATATGAGCTGTAATGATGATGATGATGAAGAAATTAAAATAATAATAATAAAGTCACAAATGTCAAAGAAAATAAAATAATCAAATTGTATTTACTAGTTAGTAGTCAAATTATAATTTACAAACTCTGTATAGCTATAGAAAGCGTGCTCGAGTAGCCAGCGTTTAAGTCTACTCTTAAAACAGCTCAGAGAAGGGGCTGCGAAAGTTTCTGAAGGGTGGGCTAACCTCTCATAACGCCTCTGGTGTTGCGAATCATCCCAGGCGGCCACCATCTTATCTAAGTCTCGTCGCCAAACATCAGTGTTAACAGCATTGATGTGTTCCGACTTGCAGATAAAATAGCTAATTCCCCGTTGCGTTGGGGAATCTTGGTAAACCCATCGTCACTTACCATCAGGTGAGATGGTGACTAGGGCATACCAAATTGTGAATAAACAAATAAAAAAGGTTATTTTGGGAAGTTTCTGTAGATTAGTAAAACACGCAGCTTCTTATATTTTGTTATTATTTTTTGTATTCTTTTTGTGTATGAACTGTAATGTAGCTTTTAATAAATGTTTTATCTATCTATCTATAATAAACCAGTAGAACCTTAATTTTATTGTGAAAATATCTTCCACACGTTCACTATTTAATTAGGTCACGCGAGTAACGTAAGTCACGTGACGCTTAGTCAGCAAGTCAGATTTAGTAATTTTGGTAACATGTCTTTCGTCACCCCAATCGTATACTTATCTCCAGTATCAGAGCGTCCTGGCCGCGCTTCTCATGGCGACCCCTTGCCAAAAGAATCAACATGGACTGATATACTTCACAATCATCATCATTATATCAGCCGGAAAACGTCCACTACTGGACAAAGGCCTCCACCAAAAATTTCCACGACGACCGGTCCTGCGTTGCCCGCATCCAGCGGCTTCCTGCGATCTTCACCAGGTTGTCGGTACACCTACGCAAAGTTTTCCAGTACGCGGTCACCACTTGAGAACTTTAATACTCAATCGGAAACCGGAAAGTGGGTCAAATAAAACTTACAAGATTTCATTATTGACACCGGGGCAGGTGAAACTAAATAAAAGCTTGTAAAAACGTTTATATATGCAGCATATTTTGACACTCGCAAGTCAATCAAAATCTATAATAACAAACAAGCACAAGTAAAGGGGAAAATCCATAGCGGTTTAACTTTAGTTTAATCACATTTTTGCGACTAAAAACTTACCTTTGCAGTTAAAAAATTACTGTAACTTATGTCGATTTACAAACTACAAAGTTAAGTTTATCTTTTGACTTATTTTGTGTAAAAACACAACACAAATAGATCAGAAGCGTCGGTGGCTCAATCGGTAACGACTCGTTCCTCTTAGCCAGAGGTACTAGGTTCAAATCCGGACGGCCAATGTAACAATGAGTTTTTCGAAACTTACGTACATATTACCAATTGCTTTAAAGTTGAAGGAAAGCATCGTGAGAAAACCTGCACATCTGATTCCAGATGTGTATGAAAGTCACGTTGCACACGTCCGTAGGTGTAAATTTAAATGCTCTACACGTGACCGCAATTGATGCTAAGTGCAACACCAGGCAACCGCCGTCGTCTATCCCTGGTAAATTGTGCGACACGATAAGTAAGAAAGAATATTTTGTGGTGGTACAAAAGCCTCTGTGCACGAGCTACACTCGCAGTTGGTCTGTTTTGAGAGGGACAAACTTTATTTACCGAAGCCACTCTGCGCCGGCCCTAACGCTCGAACACTCAGCCGGTTCAGATAAGTCACGTCACACACTCGAGCCTCGAGCTCTCTTTGTGATTTATACGATGTTGTGAATCCAGCTTAATGCTTTCATTCAAGAGCGACCGTGTACACACCTTGTACTGGCCCCAACTGGAATTGAAAGTTAGTACGGAAAGGAGGAATCTTAAGTGGCAGTGGGCGGGGCACATAGCTCGTAGAACGGATGGCCTTTGGGGCAGTAAAGTTCTCGAGTGGCGGCCGCACACCGGAAAACGTAGCGTGGGCAGGCCTCCCACTCGGTGGACCGATGACCTGGTGAAGGTCGCGGGTAGCGTAGAACCGGTCGTCGTGGAAATCCTTAGGGGAGGCCTATGTACAGCAGTGGACGTCCTTCGGCCGATATGATAATAATGATGATGTTGGTGACGGAAAAGATAATTTTTTTTTGGGCCTACTACATTTGTTAATGGTATTGCACAAAAAAAATACTAATAGGACAAAAAGTAAGGCAAAAATGAAACCAGAATTATAATAGGTATTAATAGGCCAATAATAAGTTTAAATCAAAAGTTTTTTTTATTAAAAATTTGAGTGCGTTTGACTTCATCTCACCTGATGTTAAGTGACGATGTAGTCGAGGGTGGTACACGCAAAATCAAATAATGCTTATTCATTCTCGCCTTGAAGATCCCCAAATTGTAGGAGTGGGGAAACACAGACGCAGGCTAGGAGTTCCACTCCATCGCTGTCCGCAAATGAGGAAGCGTAACGCTTCGTGCATAAAGGCTGAATATCAGCAACAAAAAGGGGTGGAACCTTTACCTGCGTCTCGTTGACCGAAGGTGGAATGGAGCTGGAGTGGAGGATAAAATTTAAGTTATAATTAATTTCTCAATATTCCCGTTAGATGAGGTACATCTAATATTATTACCACTGTAATCTAGAGATTATGAGGAACAAATTGACACATGAGTTTTATCTCTTACTTTACGCTACAATTTATGGTGGGTGGGCTTAATAGCAACACAATAAAATGTCTACTTGAAGAGCGTATTCACAAAATTGTTTCCCACACAAACTTAAAATTACTTCTTCTTGAAACTAGATGGGCCGATTCTAATGAAACTTTAAATACATAAACATATCACGAAATTCTAGTTTGTGAATAGATTACATTTTCAAATAAATAGTGGTCACTACATAATAGTGATTTAAGGTTTTTATTAATCTTAAAATTCAATGATCTTTATGAAATTTAAGTATTTCGAAAATATAATCGATTCACAAACTTTATAATCTCAAAATCTTAAAATTAATCTTGATAGTCTTAAAATTTACGAATCTTAATCACTAAATTTAAGTATTTCGAAAACATAATATAACCACAAACTAGGATTGCGTGACTTACTGTGTATAAAGTTTTATTAAAATCGACCCATCCATTTTCAAGAAGCAGTATAATTTTAAGTTTCTATGGAAAACAATTTTGTGATTCTTTCGCTCTTAAGTTACACCGTGTTTTGTAATTTCTGATTTTGTAATTGTAGCGGTCGTGCGCGAGCGCGTCAACCACGCAAGTTAACTGACTATGAGCACGGTCATTCATTACATAGCACGGGTTTGAGTGATAGTGGCATTTATTTCGACTATTTCTATGCTTTGCGAGGTCCGTCAAGCCATTGGTGCCAGTCGCTATGACTAGATGGCAGCTTTTTTAGATGTTAAAACAATAGCGTGCGCATGCGTTTTGAACCCTTTGAACGATTCGCTCGGTTAGAGCCAGCAAGTGTAGTCCATACACGGTGTCAGCGTAGCCCAACCTGGATAAAAACTAGTGAGTCACATAACTTTATGCGAAAGTCGACACTGAGAAATCCACGTATTCTTTATATAGAACTAGCTGTCCCGGCGAACTTCGTAACGCCTTACATTACATTACACTGCCCTTCCCTACCCTACCCTACACTACACTACCCTACCCTACCCTACATACACTACACTACACTACCCTACCCTACACTACCCTACACTACTCTACACTACCCTACACTACACTACCCTACCCTACACTAACCTACCCTACACTACACTACACTACCCTACCCTACCCTACCCTACATAAGAACCTTCTCCTGACAATAACGAACTCGACAAAAAAAGAATTAGCGAAATCGGTTGGTGCGTTCTGGAGTTATAGCGTCAGGAAGGAAAACCCGTTCTCATTGTTTTTAAGATGTATTCTGCTATTCGGGACGGAAAGAAATCCAACAAATCAAAAACCATGGCAATCGGTCCAGCCGTTTTCGAGTTATAAGTGTTGTAACAAACACGACTTTCTTTTATATATATAGATTTATAATCTATAAAAGAAATTGCGAGCGATATTAACTTTTCGAGTTGTAAAGAGACCCGAGCCCAGTGGAGACGTTAGTGGATACTATTTCTAGGGGTCCTTGCCGTTATAGAGAGACGTAGCAATGGGCCGGAGCATTTTTAACAAGAAGCGAAGCGATCACAGCTAGCTCGGCCGAAAAGTCAAAGTTGGTTGTTTTTTTATCTACATTTGATAAACTATTGGCATCAACTCACCTGACAGTAAGTGAAGATTATGCCGAAGATAGAAGAGGGCTTACCAAGATTTTTCGATTTTCATTTCATTTCAAGACGGATCTGGCTATCTTATCTTCAAGCCGGAACAAATCAATCCTAAAACTAAAGCATTCAACAAAAAAGTAATGAGACAAGATCATTTTAGAAGATTTGTTAACTAATGTAATGTGAAAATTTTTTGTGTTCTTTTTTCATATTTTTAACGTGACGAGTGCAAGAGTAGGACTCTCAAAGCGATAAATGTAAATGTTATATGTTTGAAGCCTAAAAAAGCTAACACTGATATTTTGGTGGCAAGACTTAGATAAGATGGTGGTAGCTAGCCAGGCGGGCTATAAAAATACCCTACAACCAACCACACCGACTCTTTCAAAGTTAAACACGCCGCGAATCGAACCCACGACCTCCTGGTATGAAGCGAATTGACTAACCATTACGCCACTTAGGCGGTTGAAAAGATTGTGTTTGCTACTATTTTGTTTAAATCACTTGTACAATTTCTAAAATCGGAAAAATCAAATTTTGGACTTCTCATACCTAATGCATCTGGCGATTAGACAACTTTGAATGGAAAGTCCATTATTCCTCCCAGATTTTGTCTGTAAACCATTTGCTATGGATCTAAACCATCATCGATTTTATTTTAATTTTAAAGTCGTCCAACAAGGTCTCTAAGTATTTTTTCCCAAAAACTTTACAAAATTAATCTCTTTCATCGCGTATGGCGTGTCCAAATGATCTTAATGAAAATGAAATAAGTTGAGAGAGAAATTCACGGACTCTGAAGAGATTTACTGAAAGCTAAAGAGTTTCCAACAAGAATTAGTTCAGAAAAAATGCGGAATTTAATCAATTCAACCCCTTGGCGCCGGAATAATTGCTATTCTTTAAAAGTTTGGTTGCTCAATAAAGTCATTAACCGTTTCATCTTTTTTTTTCGTTTCGACTTTTATCTGATTGGTGGCGCGTTGTCAGTTTGCTAAATTGGAGTGCTTTAATTTTTTTTTCTGTAAATTTACGTTTGCTAACCTAAAAACGTTTTACAAGAACCTAGTTCTATACCGCACGTTACACTGTGGGCAAATGAGCTAAGCCGTAATAATTGAAAACGCTAAACACGTTAAAAAACCGACTTTCATCGCAAAAACTTAGTACATTTTAGCATTATTATTTTTGGTTTTTGTTAATTTTCTAATAAAGTACTTCACCGATTTTGATAAAATTTATATGAGACCACACGGGAAGCACTAGCTTTCAAATAAAAAAAAGAATCATAAAAATCGATTCACCCAGTCAAAAAATCTGAGGTAACGCACATAAAAAAAACATACAGTCGAATTGAGAACCTCCTCCTTTTTGGAAGTCGCTTGAAAAGTGTCGATCGCCACGACACATTTGCTATGAGACACTATAGCATAGACACACCCTGGACACTTCATACAACGGGCCTGAAATGACATTTCAAAAAAGGAATGACGGAACAAACAAAATGGCTGCGAAATCCTATATGTTCGACAACCAAACTGTAACCAATCTGTATCAATCTGGGTGACGAGGGGGTAAGGTCGCAATCTAGAGAGCGACAGGGAGTGTCCATACTGTATGTTAGTACGAATATATATACTTTGCCGTAGCGGTGGAACGCCCTATTCATGTCGACAGAGGTTTGGGTTCTGATCTTAGTGGTGGCGTAATGATTTTGGACTTTTTGATGTGTAACATCTTTCCTTTCGCTTTTCTGCAATCTGTGGGAGTGCTCTCTGTGGGAGTGATTTCGTAAAAAGGGACGGAAGTGTGTATTTATTTTTTATTTTATTTATTCATAAACAATAATATTATTATTCAAGGAAATGCAGTTTATTTTTCAGTCACGAAGGCTAAGAAAACATTTACTTTTTTTTAACCGTTCAGGCCGACATTGAATACTGACGTTCCTTCCTTCAGGCCGACCCGCCATTTTCCAAAATGGCGGAAAATGAAATGAATATTGTCAAATTATGAAAAGTTATTCTATGATTTTACATTGAACTGCGTATAGCACTAGAAGCGGAATTTAATAACGACGTAAGTCCATAAATCAATCCAAGGCAGTTTCATCTCAGCTTTAACTATATTTGCTTACTTTAGAGCATGTCGTCGCGTGTTGTTATCAGGGCCGATGGGTCCCATTAACACTCAATTGGATAATCACGAAAAGTCCTAAGGCCAAGCCCGGACCTCAAACTACCAGGCCGTTAGGTTTTTTTCACTTATGTCAGATGTAACAAAATAGCATATGCTTTACTGCAAGGCTTGCTCGTTATTTAGGGTTCCGTAGCTCGGAAGGTAAAAAAGGGAACCATTATAGGATAACTCGTGTGTCTTATCTGTCCATCCGTTTGTCAAAGCCAATTTTCTCGGAAACTATTGGACCGATTGAGTTAATATTTGGTGCACATATGTTTATCAGTGACCCAAAGACGAACATGTAACGTAAATAAATAAATTTTACGTGACATTGGGGGGTAAATTAGACAATAAAAAAATTTTTTTCATAATATATTGCGTGACATATCAAATGAAATGACTCGGTGGCTCAGTGGTTAGTGCTCTTGACTACTGATCCGAGAGTTGTGGGTTCGATCCCCACCCAGGGCAAACATTTGTGTGATGAGCAGATTTGTTTGCTCTGTGTCTGGGTGTTAAATATCTATATATGTATGTATTTAAACGTATATAAGTATGTATATCAGTCTCTGGTTCCCATAACACAGGGAATCCTACTTTGGGGCCAGATGACCATGTGTGATTTGTCCCAGAATATTTATTTTATTTATTTATTTTTTTATTTATATGTATTTTTTTTATTTAAGATAAATATTTTTTAAGTTATTAAAGAAAATGTGTTTATTTGTTTGTTTGTTATCTTTTTACGCTTCAACACCTCACCAAGCTTGATGAAATTTGGCATGCAGGTAGCCTGTGTCACTTTTTGTACATAGTTGAAAATAGCATGGTCCGATGCAGTTCCTGAGGGAACTGAAATATACCTTTTTTTTGGTAAATTTCTTTAACATCGCAACGGAACAATCCATTATTGTTGTGCTTTTTTTCACAAAAGTGGTTGAAAGGATGAGAAATCACACAATTTACTAATAAGCATATCCTGACATAGTTCCCGAAGGATCTGGAAAAAACTCATTTCCTTGCTCGCGCACGTCGGCGTCGCAACGGAGCAACGGGTTGAAGTGTTTTTTCTATAGAATTGGTTGAGCGGGTGGAAAGTGACGTAGACTGCTAATCAGAGTAGCCCGATAAAGTTCCTGAGGAATCCTTTTTATCAATAATTTGAGTGCGTTTGGATTTGGAGAAAACTCACGTCCACTCACCACTCACCCTCAAAAGCAGTCATAAGAACGATCATAAGAACGATGTCTACGCGGGCGAAGCCACGGACAAACGCTAGTACATATAATAAAACAAAATCCCCTCGCCTCGTTTGTATGTCTGTCTAAAGGCGATAAACTCAAAAACTACCGAACAGATTTTCATACATACATATTATAATAAAACTGTAACGGGGCCGTGTCTGTACATGAAAATTTTTTGGAAAATAATAACAGTGGTGGACATTATTAACAATATAGAAGCCAAAACAACAACTTTTGGAATTACTGTCTGTCTGTCTGTCGGTCTGTCTGCCTGTATGTCTGTATGTTCGCGCATCACACAGAAACTATCAGAACGATTTTGATGAAATTTTGTACTATGGTTCCATAGCCCGGGTTCAAGATTCAAAATGTTTATACAAAAAAGATGCAAATAACACTCTTTCTTATAGTCATAAAATAATATTAACATAATTTCATGTGCGAAAAAAAAACATTAGTTAATAATATCAAAATTCAATCCTTGAAATAAACCAGATTGTCATTAGAATATGAAAACAATATGACACGAAAAGTTATACATAAAAATCATTAAATATCATTGATACCTTTGACAAGAGTAGGCCAGTTCACACGGACAGCACCCGGTCACGAGTATAACGCGAGAGTCAGCCATCGCTCCCATCAACCATATTAGAGGGAATATAACATATTAAAAGGAATGAGACGGCTCCGGTTAACATAAAGGATACTTTTTATCCCGGAAAAATGAAGAGTTCCCGTGGGAAAATTAAAAACCTCCACGTGGACGAAGTCACGGGCACAGCTATTATCAAATAAATATGAGAAATATGAGGAAATATTTCCACGAAACATTTAAATACCTATCTATTTTTAATTATTAGTTACTGTTTGGAAGATTATGTCCCAGACGGTTATTAGGAATCCATTACAATGCAAAATGACCAATTTAACAAAAACATCGCATCGCTTCTCTCTCCCGATAGACCTACCGTTTTATCTCACAGAATAACGAAGTTAACCCCTCAAATTATGTCCGCAGAGTGCGTTAAATATAGACGAGATGAGATTCCCGAAGGCTAAAAAGGTTAAACCTTTCCTTTCCATTGTGTTGCGAAATGCTTTTGCCTACTGACTTTACGATTATTCGATATTGAAAGTTAATTGAAAATTTGGTAAGCCCCTTCGAAGGGAAATGTACCTACATCTACAAAGCAATGTGGCTGCATTGCAATCAATATTTGAATTTTGAACTTTATAAATATGTTTGGTCCTTCATGCTAATAATGAGTGTTGTACTTCATGAGACGACCACAGATAAGTACTGACTTTTAAGGAGTACAAATTCATAGAATTAAAATTAGATACTAACTTGCACTGTATATTTTAAAATTTGCATTTGATGCCAGTGTATAATGTAACTTTTTATATTTTTTTTATTCATAACTAGGTTTTTCCCGCGGCTTCACCCGCGTGGACATCGTTTTAATGACTGTCTTTAAGGGTGATTAGTAAATTATGTCGTTTCCCACCTACTTAACCATCTCTGCAAAAAATCACAACAATCGAGTATTTTTTCAGTTCTCTCAGGAACTGCATCAGATTATGCTACTTTCCTGGAATAAAAAGTAGCCTATGTCCTTCCCCGTGACACAGGCTACATGCATGATAAATTTCATAAAGATTGGCCTTGGCGTTGAAGCGTGAAAAGGTAACAAACAAACACATTTTCACATTTATAATATTACTAGCTGTTTCCCGCGGTTTCACCCGCGTGGACAACGTTTCTATGACTTTTCGAGGGTGCGCAGTGCGCGAGCCGCAAGCGGCTCGCGAGCGTGGTAAAAAGTAGCCTATGTCTGAATCCAGGTCCTAATCTGTCTGCCTACCAAATTTCAGCCAAATCCGTTCAGTAGTTTTTGCGGGAAAGCGTAACAGAAAGACAGAGTTACTTTCACATTTATAATATTAGTAGGGATAGTAAAGATTGGTGAGCCCGCATTTTCTCACCTGATGGTAAGTGACGATGATGCCGAAGATGGAAGCGGGCTTACCTGTCCCCTCAGAATATAGAAAAAAACCAGAACACGCGTACGGCGATAAAAGTGAGACAAATTGTGCTTGTATGAAACTACTCTAAATCGGTGTAGTTTTGACGTTTCGTTTCCTTCTAAATCCTGCATGCAGGTGATTTATTATTGTGAGTAAACAACCAGTGGTTCTTCATAACTTACCTTAATCAAAAAGTATTAAAATCCGACCTAATATAGCAACATTACAGCCAAGGGAAGGAAGGTATTCGTGGAGTTTTTGGCTTCAGTGCGCGTCATACTAATTTCTGTATTCTGAACCTGTACCTAACTTTGTTTTGAAATAATTCTTACAGCCTCGAAAAAAGTCTTACTACAAAGAATACGAATTCGAAACTCACCTCCCCCACACCTTAGCTTAGCCTGTAACATAGTACATCATCATTAGATCAGCCGAAGGACGTCTACGCTGGACATAGGCCCTCCCCCAAGGATTTCCACGATGACCGGTTCTGCGCTGCCAGCATCCAGCGGCTTCCCGCGACCTTCACCAGGTCATCGGTCCACCGAGTGGGGGGCCTGCCTATGCTACTTTTTCGGTGCGCTGTCGCCACTCGAGAACTTTACTGCCCCAACGACCATTAGTTCTACGAGTGGTATGCCCCGCCCACTGCCACTTAAGTTAAGCAATTCTGAGAGTAATGTCGGTAAGTTTAGTTTTCTCCAACGGATCTCCTCGTTTCTGATTCGATCACGCAGAGAAACTCCGAGCATAGCACGCTCCATTGCCCTTTGGGTGACCTTGAGCCTTCTTATGGGGTCGATAGTTAGCGACCATGTCTCAGTTCCGTATGTCATTACTGGCAACACACACACCTTGGTATTTGGGACGTGAAGATATTGCGAAGATTCCGAACACACACACATAATTATTATAACACACTGATACCGCACACATATCGCAATAAATTACCTTAACAGCTCGTAGAATTATATCTGAACTTTTATAAAAATGATATGGAAATCGATTGATCAATAATTTCAATTAGTTTGCGATTTTTTTGTGATCCAATCCTATGCGTAAATCGCTAATTTAATTCAGTCGCAACAAGCGGTATGAATGCGGGCATTGAAGAGTCTTCAAATTGTAGTGGAAATCCTTGAAGAAGGCCTTTGTCCAGCAGTGGACGTCATTCTACTAATACGGTATCGATGACGATGATACTCGTACGTACACACCTACCTATCTGTGTGTGTCTGTCTCTTATCGTTTGTTCGTTAATAATTAACCTTGCTATCTAAGGGATAGACGGCGGTTGCCCTCCTAAGTACTTATGTATGACAATAATATAAAGTATTATTAATTCTTGTTTCAGGTAAGCGACTAAAACTTCTTATGGGGTCATCAAGTTAAACGAGGATTAAGATTAACCGTAAGTCCATAAATCGGTGGATTTCACGGTACCGGTGAACATGTTTAGATAAACTATCTTCTTTTTTCTTTCTTCTGCTCTTGTCGGTGCAGTAATCGCCAATTCTTCGTATCCTCAGCCGTAACCTTAAACGTCTCAATACGACACTACAGCAGCCTTTTTCTTTAGGTACCGAGGACGCGAGTCTGGCACGCACTTGGCCGATTTTTGCTTGAATATAATATTCAACGACTTCAAAAAGGAGGAGGTTCTCAATTCGACTGTATGTTTTTTTGTATGTTTGTTAAGCGATATCTCCGCCGATTGTGAACCGACTTTCAAAATTCTTTATCTTTTTTATCCGAAGGGGTCCCATTGTCACCAAGTCAGGATCTGATGATGGGATCCCAGGAAATCGAGGGCAACCCGCGAATTTTGTAGGCACGTTTTACGTGTTTCATGTATTTTCTAAAATTATTAAAGTATTTGCGTCTGTTAATAAGCTGATGAAAGAAGGTACAACTGCTTAACAGTTAGGAGTTGGAGGATGATTCTTCAAATGTTTTGCGTAGATACTTAGGTGCGTTTAAATCGATAGTTTTATTCTTTCAGGTTATTCAAATGAGCTGATGATGCAAGATTCATGCTGTAGAGATTATGATGGAATCCATAGGAATCTGTATCTGATAATGAAACACATGCATAATGATTTGATGGTTCCTATTGCCAAGTGGATGATTGGGTTTAACGTTGTTAGATAGCATTATTACTTAAAATAAAGAAATTATAAAGAAAGTTTAAGGACCTAAAAACTGACTTTAAATGAAATCCACTCAAAAGCATGAAATAATATTATTATACTTAGATACACGACATTAACCAACAATAACGAAATCAAATGTGGGTACGAATTAAATAAGGGGCCTAAAATTGTTTTTGAGGTTGGTGTCAGCAATGCCATCGAATCTAAACCATTAGATACGTGTAGCGTCCCTCTCCCCAGAAGTCTTGTTTTTCTTGTTATGTACACGCGATTTGCGGTGCATAAGGTGAGATTATGTTGAATGGCGGTTGGCTGTCTACAGCAAGTTTTACTGCTATAAGCCTGTCGTATTTCTTTTCTATGTATGTTTGTATGTATGTGGTGTTGGCGTCGTTTACTACGTATTCCTTGGACAGCCATGAGGACAAATCTCTCCATCCTAGAGGAGCTCAAAGTTAAGACCCGCCTTTCAACAGTGTGCCAACAATGCTCGCTCTCATTCTTTGGACACTGTGCACGCCGTCCCAACAGCTTAGAGTACCAAATCATGACGGGAAAGGTAGAGGGCAAAAGAGCTCGGGAAGACCTCCTGCCAAGTGGTGCACCCAAGTCACCAGCACCACTGCTCTGCAGCTACACGAAGCAGTGCACGCAGCGAGTGACAGAGCCCGGTGGAGAGCAATCTGCGCCCCCTCGATGACATGACGGTCACGATCCCCAGCATTGGGGGAACGACTGATTGGATAAGATTTCTTTTCTACATTGATATGGTCTTACCTTCCACAGTTTGGAAGAGCCCCGTGCCCCAGCAGTGAGCCCTTTCGTGGGTTGTTAACATGTAGTTTCATTGCGACACTGACGCAAAGATTTGTATACAAATCTAAATATTTTTTTTTTTACGGATATCTAACCACCCACAAACATTTACAGGGTGACTGGTAAGTAGTGCAAATCCTTTTAAGGAGCTATAGATCAGTTCATTTGCAACAAATTAAACCATATAACACCTAATGCAAAAGTGACCCATTTTTGAGATATTGCAGTTTTAAGATTTTTTATGAAAAATCCCAAGTGTTATATCTAAATATCAATAAAACGAAAAAAATTAATAACATAAGATTTTTTTGTTTCATACTTGCTTTTTTATGCAATGTTTTAGTTAAATTACAAGTTTTTTTTTAAATTTTGAAGCAATTTGTCCACATTCATGGAAAAAATTACAATCTATCGACTCTAATTTATCATTTAGAATGTAACGAAGTTAAAACCAATAAAAAATACGAACGGTAATTATTTTTTTCGTTTTGATATTTAGATATAACACTTGCAATATCTTAAAAATTGGTCACTTTTGCATAATGTGTTATAATATGGTTTAATTTGTTGCAAATGAACTGATCTATAGCCCCTTAAAAGGACTTGCACTACTTACCAGTCACCCTGTATATTAGTTTCTAGAACGTGATTACACTGTCTATATCTCCGATTGATTAATATTCACTCCTCTTGCGTACCTACTTACCGATCTTTAGTAAAAAAAGTCAAGTGTCTAATCGCCACTAAACGAATAAACAAATTCGTTCTAAGGTTCAACCTACTACAGTCAATCGAATTCCGTTGCCCCTAAAAGCGACCCGACAAATCTTATAACGTATGTCTTGTACATTAGATTGAGTTAACGAACGTCTCTACCCGAGGAGACCCTAACCAAGTTACTGCTAGTAACGTGTAACCATTAGGGTCTGTTCACATTAATAGATGTGCGATTCGAAGCGATGTATAGTTCACATAAACGTCACTATTGCTAGGGCAAGGGTTTCCTCCCAAACACGGGAAGGTTACGCCATAAACCACACACGGGGGTTAAGTCTGTGGTGGTGGGGATTGGAGGGCTAGTGGTAAACCCCACCGAAGAAGTTTTCCAACCCACGTATGAGGCGTATCTGACAAAGGTACAAGTCATGCCTTGCGAAGCACAGAAACGTCCGCACAGAAATTTCAAACCCATCAAGGTAATGACCGTGCTTTAGGTCAGTTAACTTGCGTGATAGATGCAACCAAGCAAATCGCACTGAGCTACGACCGTTTCGAAGCGATCTATATAGAAAGCGATCTCAGACGATTCGGTAAAAATCATCTTTACAAATCAATGCTATAAGAACATTTAGAGTGCTCTAACCCAGCAGTTATTATAAAAAACAAGAAAAAAATATTTATTTCATATAGGTACTAATATTTTTTATAATCAAAAAGTTCTATTACAAATAATGTCATGAATCATGATTCAGATTACAGTCTAAGGCTATGTATGATACTTGCTGGAGGATCAATACAATAAGTTCATTATTATAAACTTATCACTACATAATCTACTAATTTATAATATCTTCTTGAGGAAAGGCATTTTTCTAACATGAGTCTTGAATTTATTCTGTGAAATCTAGTTAAATTTTCTGGAATTTTATTGTAGAATCTTTTAGACTGCCCCACAAATGACTTATGTTAAACTTACTTAGTTTCGAATAGGCTACATCTATTTCATTTAAGGCGAGGTATTGATTAGAACAGTTGTCTCTGTCTTTTTCTTTACGTGTAAAGAGTAAAGAAAATAACCACACTTTTTCACTTTTACAATGGTTTTTCGTTTCAATCAAAAACTAGAATGAAAGTTTAAAAAATAATAACATTATTGACTTTGCATTATCGTTGTATATTTTTAAAAATTAATTCTTAAAAATAATTGGTCGTAACTAGAGTTGAAAGCAACGGTGTAGAACTATCTTTGTGATTTTTTTCTATCGAGCCAAAACTGCTCAATCTTGTTTCTAATAGCTTTTGACATTAAGGAACATCATAAACAATAAGGGTTTTTTTTTCAACCTTGGGTTTTCTATCGTTTAGGAGTGATTGTCGTCAAAAATAAGAAAAACCTGTAATATTACCACCTTAATTGAAATTATGCCTGTTTTTATATACAAGCTGAAAAGCAATAGAATATTGATTTCTTGAGGTTTCAAATGAGGTAGTAAGCCATATGCTTTCTCTGCTATCCCTTTAGGTATAGCTCACTCACTACATTTAGGACAATAAAAAAACAATAAAAAATGTTAGTGCAATAAAAAACGTTCGAAAAAAAAATTATTCACAATTGGTAAGCCCTTGGTATCATCTCATTTAGATGTCAATAAGCCAAAAAAAATAACTTATGCAAAATTAGCTGATAAGATAACTTTGTATAGGAAATCAAAACTTTTTTGCGAATTTACAATGGGTTTCTTGTGAAAAGTTTTTTAGTTTCAACAGTAAAAGCAACACTTAAAATTTTGTTTAACTTTAATTATCACCCTGTATAACGATATTAGACAGTTAACCAGAGCTCTGTGCGGTACCAGTACCGGACTTTAAGGTGATTAATACACCTTTTTCAATTTTGTTTAAAATCGTCATGAACAAAGCCCTAAACGAACTTTTATAAAATTACACAATCTGAAAATTATTTTGGCTCATAGCGCGAAGCAGCTTTTTTAAAATAATTAAAATTGACTTTACTATTTTGCATAGCACAGACATAGCCGAAGTGATAAATTGAGGATTTTCATTTAATTACCTTCATACCATAAACGCTGTAAAAACAGCAAAAAACTATTAGTAGGTATCACTTTATCACTTAAATTATGTTTCACAAAGAGCCATTTACTACATACGTGTAAATACGTAAGGCCATCAATGCCTAGTTGTGGCCAAGGCTTGTATATTAGGTACTTTTCTCAAATAATTTCCTAATAAATTTTTGCCAGTTCTCCATTGCGTTGAGGAATCTTGGTAAGCCCGGTCTAATCTTCGGCATCATCGTCACTTACCGTCAGGTGAGATGATGACAAGGGCTTGCCAATTAAAAATAAATAAATAATAATGCGCGGAAATTAAAACTACAAAAATCAATGACAAACAACGAAACAAAAAATTTTCAGGGGCCAAATTGTTCATTTGTTTTTAGAGTTTCGTACCTCAAAAGGAAAAAACGGAACCCTTGTAGGATCACTTTGTTGTCCGTCCGTCTGTCTGTCAAGACCCTTTATCCCAAAAACGCGTGAAGGTATCCAGTTGAAATTAAAACCATATTATATACTCCAGTCTATACAGTCCCCTTGAAATTGTGAAAAAATCAAACTTCTAAGTTAACGTTAAAAAAAGATATAGCTGTGTATGCCGCAAAAAACTTATATTTTGACACGCTCTAAGGAATCAAAATTCATAGGGTATTTTCCGTTGACCTGGAACTATGAAATTTGGCAAAAAATACCATCTTATACTACAAGTATAGGAAAAAATCTGAAAACTATACATTTGTAATGAATTTAAAAAAAATAGTCTTTATTTAGAGTACGTAATCAATTATGCAAGGAACGGCGGTCCTTGAATTAAGTTAACCGTGTCATGTGAGGTATCGTATGAAAGGGTTTCATTGGCACCTGCTTAAACAGATTTTCAATTATTTTTATGATGTATAGTTTTCGATTTATGACGAAGAATGAAAAAAAAATCGTTTTCCTTCTTAAATGTATAGGGAGGTACCTAATAATTTTAGTGTACCTATATACTCGTAGGTAGTACACCTAACAGTTTTCACTGTTATGATTTTATAATATATACCTACAAATTTGTACGGAACCCTCGGTGGGCGTGTCCGACTCGCACTTATCCGTTTTTTTTTTCAATAAATAGCTTTCAGATTGCAAGCCAGTTCGAAATTTAAATAAAATCTTTCATAAGTTACCTCTATGGTTGTCCTGTTTCGGAGTAAAATATAGTTCCATTTTTTTAATTACACGACAGATATAAGTTTACATAGTAATTTATTTGGCCGCTAAAAGACTACAGATATTGATTTTCATACAACTTTTGCCGGCCGTTGATCGTATGTATTTGCCCAGTACAGCAATTTCGATTTATCTCGAAGAAGGTTGTCAAAATAATGCTCAAATTTCCAAACATGTTTAAGAAAATACTATTACCAAAGACCGAAGAGCCAAAAACAAAATGGTTGCTTTAGTAAAAGCAATGTAAGAGTGCCGGTTGGTTGGTGACAAGAAATTATCGCATACAATTTTTTGTGTGTCGCAAGCGTAATGGATACCTTCTGTTATAAGCGCAAGTGCAGTAGTTATATGTAACTATATAATATATAGTTGAAAATTTTGCACTTTAGATGAATATATTTGGCCTCACCTATCGCGTATATTAAATTACTTCACGAATCCCTAACAAAACGGGAACTAACGATAATCGACTATTATTTATAGCAAGCGAAAAAACAATATACCAGCCGTTGATCGTATGTATTTGCCCAGTACAGTATTTTGGCTGACTCTGTGGCTCAGTGGTTAGTGCCCTTGACTACTGATCCGAGAGTCGTGGGTTCGATCCCCACCCAGGGCAAGCATTTGTGTGATGAGCAGATTTGTTTGCTCTGTGTCTGGGTGTTAATTATATCTATATATGTATGTATTTAAACGTATATAAGTATGTATATCAGTCTCTGGTAACCCATAACACAGGGAATCCTACTTTGGGGCCAGATGACCATGTGTGATTTGTCCCAGAATATTTATTTATTATTTATTTAATTAATATTACAGTTCGAGAGGAAACGCGGACTAAAGAATAGGTGTTTGAATGAAATGTTGCTGTCTCTCTCCCTTAAACCTCTCAAAACGGCAGAACTGCAGCGCAGACCGATAATAGGCACTAAAAATGACCAAAATAGTATTTCATAGTTCCCTATTTCTTTTTCCAAAACTTAAGCTATAATATTGTTTTCAAAAATAATTGAAATAACGCTTTACCTTTGCATCTATGTTTAAATTTCATCGTTAATATGCGTTTTTTTTGTGGATGTCTGAAAATTACGTTTCAATTGGGCAAGTTTTTAAGTTTTTGAAGGCTTCTACTTCTGATTATAATTAGAATATGGGAAAAACAAAACATAGGGGCATGGCCACGGTAGATATAGGTTTGTAACCCGGTAACGCGTTGTTGTTATTTATCCTTCTTCCTTAAGATGTAGTTCTCATGCGCTGCCACATAAAAACCTATGTGCTTCAAATGTGACACATAGGTTATTATGTGGCAGCGCATGACAAATAGATCACAGGGAAGAAGGATAAATAACAGGAACGCGTTACCGCGTTACAGGTTTGATGGAAAAAGCATTTTTGCTCTATTGTCATTATCCAGGGAGGAAACAGGGGATTACGTTTGTATGGAAAAAAAAACGAGTGTGTCAGACCACACGAGTGAAGTAAAACTTCTTTAACTCCATCTATATGTACGAAAACGTCTTCAGAAAATAATCAAATCTTTTTGTCATATGGAGGTATAGACGATTTATGAAAAGAGTTTAATTATTTTCTGTAAAATTATAAAGTCTTTTTTATCTTACATGTTTGTTTTGATTGCCTTGGTAACCGATATTGTTGGTAAACAAAAATAAATCTTCACTAATTTATATATCCCTCTCAATTTCCGTTCGCCTCGCCTGATCACACTTCCGTAACGCTGTCGTCACGCATCCACCAGCTTACTCCCCAAGTCAAGCGTGCGTAAAGAAGTTTTACTTCAAAATGGCGCCTGCGTTTCCTCTTAACTATCGATAACGTCCCCACCGATGGGGCACGGGTCTCTTCCAAACTGAGGAAGGTTAGGCCATACTCCACAAACGGAGGCCAACTCCGGGTTGGTGGAGGTTGTAGGGCTAGTGGAAAACCCCACTGTCAGAAGTTTTTCAAGCCGCCTTTCCGTGAGCCAGCCTCAGGGCCTCACCTCTCCCCTTTTCCCATACCTACATTCATTGGAGAGTAAAAGAACAAGCAATAGCGCGCCATGTCGAACCTTTTGCGCTTTCTGACAGAATTAGTTTCATCATCATCATCATATCAGCCACAAATCGTCCACTGCTGGACAAAGGCCTCCCCCAAGGATTTCCACGACGACCGGTCCTGCGCTGCCCGCATCCATCGGCTTCCCGCGACCTTCACCAGGTCATCGGTCCACCGCGTGGGAGGCCTGCCTACGCTACGTTTTCCGGTGCGCGGTCGCCACTCGAGAACTTAATTAGTTTATTAAAAATTATTTGCTTAAGATATCAAAATTCTATAGCTGTGAAATTAATACTAAACTTATGATTGAATTTTTAAACTACTTTCGTAAGGTTTTATTAAGTACTAGCTTTTGCCAGTGGCTTTGCTCGCATGAACATAGTATCTATGACTGTCTTTGAAGGTGCGCAGTGCGCGAGCCGAGCTGCTCGCGAACGTGAAAGAAAGTAGCCTATATGGTGATTCAGATCCTAATCTACTATATACCTACCAAATTTAAAAACAGTCAAAACCCATTCAGGTAATGACTACGCTGTGGTCAACAACCTGCGTGATCAACGCCACATATATTTAAGTTAGGTACTACATATAAAGCTTTAATGAAAATATCAAGCTTATTGCCAAACTTTTGAAAAAAATTAAAAAAGAAAGTTTAGAAAATCTTTGAGATTATAACATAACATTTACAAAGTCGAAAACTTTCTAGCCAGTCACAAATTACTTTGTATATAACCGAGTCGAAAGGTTTACTGTTAGTTTTTTGTTATCTGAAAGTTTGTTTTTAAACTATACTAGCTTTTACCTGCGGCTGAGCTCGCGTAGGTGGCGTTATGTCTGTTTTGCGCGAAAATACCTAGTCCTCCTTCCCTGTCCTTCTTTTAATCTTTTTCTGATCTCCTTCTTCTCGTTTTTACTTTTTTATTATTCTTCTTATTTCTTCTATTCTTTTTTAGGATTTCGTCCGTATACATAAAGGATGACCAACAAGATCCTATTACTAAGCTTCCGCTGTCCATATGTCCGTCTGTACGTCTGGTAATAGGTAGACAGTTGAAATGTTCCCGGTGTGTATTACTATAGCCGCTATAATAACAATTAAAAATAAAAATATACACGGTCTCACAAAATTAGCTGAAACTATTTTAACTGGTGCTTCTACCCATGAAACTGAATAACTTTCCCCATGACACCCATAGTCAAATCTCAAAAAAAAATTTGAACTTCCCATACTAAGTTGGCTGATCAGCTAATCGAGTTAGTGTGGGAGAGCCAAATTTTTTTTGCGATTTGACTATGGGTTCCATGGGGAAAGTTGTTTAGTTTCATGGGTAGAAGCACTAATTAAAATAGTTTCAGCTAATTTTGTTACACCTTATATAATAAAAAAGGCTCCAGTAGTATCTTTATAAAGATGCGTTGGTACGGAACCCTCAGTGCGCGAGTCGAACTCGCACTTGGCTGCTTTATTTTTCTTCTGGAATGATTAGTGTCTTATGTTGTGTTCCGTTCTTTGATTAGCTCGATGACAAAATCTTAGCGAAACCGGTTCATTGATTTTAGCGTAAAAAGTTACAATAATTTTAAACAAAAAAAAACGACTTCAAAGAGGAAACTAAGATTCCCCTCAATTTCTCTGGGATACCATCATCAGATCTTGGTTTCCTTATCATGGTACCACCCTTGGGATATCTCCTTTTCAACAAAAAAAAACATCAAAATCGGTTCATAAACGACGAAGTTATCCGCGAACACACATAAAAAAAATATATACGGTCGAATTGAGAAACCTACTCCTTTTTTGAAGTCGGTTAAAAAAAGACACGCAGACAGAACACTTTCTAATCCCTACTAATATTATAAATGTGAAAGTAACTCTGTCTGTCTGTTACGCTTTCCCGCAAAAACTACTGAACGGATTTGGCTGTATTTGGTAGATAGACAGATTAGGACCTGGGTTAAGACATAGGCTACTTTTTACCACGCTCGCGAGCCGCTTGCGGCTCGCGCACTGCGCACTCTCGAAAAGTCATAGAAATGTGGTCCACGCGGGTGAAGCCGCGGGAATCAGCTAGTTTATAATATTTATTAAGAAGTGAGGATTAATTAAGCGTGCAATTAAAACTGGTGTTATGTAATCACGAAATTAATGGCTGATGTCAATTATGAAGGGTCGAACAAACTTGAATTAGTTTACATTTTGTCAACATGTTCCGCGTTCTTGAGTAACTTTAATTGTGCGACGACTAACATAAATGGCACTTCGTGAAGGGTTGCAGGGCTGGTAGTTCAGCCCCTCTTAATTGTCTATGATTAAGTAATGACAACTATTTACAAAATCATGATTTACTTGATGATTACATCCTAACATGTTTTGCATTTGCATGTGTAGAAAGCAGCAACTGTAAATTATTGCCCCAAACTTTGCTTGCTAACTGTATCCCCTGTAATTATAAATGAGAAGCTGTTGCTTGCAGCTTCCCTTTCGTGCATATCGAAAGTGAGGGTTTTTTTAGCCTATATCTATCCTTAAATTCCATTCTAACTATTGTTTAAGTTTTCTTTAAATCGAATGAGTAGTTGATAATTTTGATTGTAGGTTCTTGGTGGTACATTGTATCACTCATTTTGGTATATTTTTGCAATAATTCCACAGAAACAGACAAAGAGTCTAATGTGACAATCCTCCAAAAATGTGAAAAATGCCGCAAATTGAATGCATTGGAAGCTCTTGAAATTAACAGACATAGGATATAAAACAACGAAGAATTATTAAATGATCAAATCAATGATCAAACATTGGTAAGTACCTACATACCAGTTAATTAAAATATCTTCAGATTTGGTAAAAAATTAATTCAGTAACGTAACAAATAAAAATAAAATATAAAAAATGAATTGTAAATTGTCAAAAGCATGAAATTAAAGTCAAATTCAAATAACTCTTTTTTGTCAATCAAAATAAATACATAATATACAAAATTTAAATTAAAAACTAAGAGTCAATTATTTAAAATAATTCAACAGAGGAGATGTCGATGGGCAGATTTGAGAGTACCTACACATTGTGTAAATAAATAGTCTGCCTGAAGATGGTGTTCGAAACCGGTCGCTGACAAATTATAACGTGCAGTTTTATTCAGTTTCTGTGGAATTAGTGGAAATATAATTATACCAAAATGTTCGGTTAAGTAGTTTTGAATATTACCTTCTACATACATAGAAACATATTAACTTTACCTCTTCATACCTATAATATTAGTATAGAAGTATCGAATTCCGGTGCAATTCCGCCTGAGTGCCAATCGACTATGATCTAGAAAACAGGTCGTAACGTTATCTGGATTGATTAATTGATTGATTTCTTCACCACTAACGATAGTGGAAAAAAGCAGGATCGTTTTATCACCAGTATACAATCAGGAGTTATTTTCCCACGTATTAGTAGTAATGACTAAATCATGAAACTGGAAAATAATAGCCATTAATGAAAGTGCAATGAAAACAGAGGTGTCCTTCATTACCAGTGATGAAAAAAAGTGATACAAAGTGGAAACAAAAATGGATGTTTGCTTTTTTTATTCTAAATTGGTAAGCGCTTGGCATCATCTCACCTGATGGTAAGTGACGATGATGCCGAAGATGGATGCGGGCTTACCAAGATTCCCCATTCAATGGGGAATGGGTTAACTTATCTTCAAGCCGGAACACTTGTTAAAACAGATGTTTGGTGGCAAGACTTAGATAAGATGGTGGTAGCTACCCAGGCGCTCTTAGAAATTGCTCTACCACCAACTAAACCGAGTCTTACAAGTTGAACCCACCGGGAATCGAATCCACGACCTCCTGGTGTGAAACGAATGGACTAACCATTACGCCACGGAGGTGCTCTAAAACAGAACTTTATAGAGATGGTGAATTATGAAAAACAATTTGGATTCTGCATCGTTAATAACCGATGACATCCCCATTGCTAGGAGACGGATCTCTTCCCCTAAATGTGGAAACTTGGGTCATAATCATAATCCACACATGGGGGGCTAGTTCGGGTTGATGGAGGATGTAGTGATAGTGGCGAACCAAACTACGAGTATCAGTAGTTTCTAAACCGCCTATAAAATCGACTGTTATCTCATGTCTGTGACCAGCACCAACGGCTTAACGTGCTTTGTGAAGTACGGAAACTGTAACAAAATGACAGAGTGCGAGTCAGACTCGCGCATTAAGGGTTCCGTGCCACTAAAGCTTTTGTACGGATCCCTAAAACTTCAACGAATACAACAATATGATATTTAATTTCAATATATAAGACGGGCTAGACAGTAAATATGTTTTTCATCTCTTCTTTTCGGAAAGTTTAATTTTCATGATACCTACTCATAACGCGTGGAAAATTGGTTTTTCAGCCCTAGGGTGGAAAGTATTTTTTAAATTGTCACTGAGTCGAAGATAATTGAGTTACGTCATATTTGTATTAATAAATTTAATTAAAATAAGTGGTTTTCACATATGTAAACTCAGCTATACTAACAACGTGTTTATTACGAGTACCATCTATAGGTAGATAATAAAATCATTTTACAGTTGGTCTATTTTTGTTTACAATTAAAGACGATCAACATTTAAAATAATTCCTCTGTTCTGCCAAAGTATATATATTAGTACTAACATACAGTATGGACACTCCCTGCCGCTCTCTAGATTCCTACCTCACCCCCTCGTCACCCAGATTGATACAGATTTGTTACAGTTTGGTTGTCGAACGTATAGGATTTCGCCGCAATTTTGTTTGTTCCGTCATTCCGTCACATACTACATTTCACTAATGTCTCGGGTGAAAAGGGTCACTTTCTACCCTTGGTTTACAATCTACTATTTATTTCATTAATTGCGGGATTCTTAGCGCGAGACCGATTCATAATTGGCTGGTTTGTAATTTTTTGTTATTTTACTATAGAGTTTGCGTTATAATAAAATTATACAAAGTTTGTCGCTTGTATGTTTAACCGTTATTACAATAGTCCAAAAACAAAAAAAAATCTTTGAAAAACGCAAATTACTTAAATTTAATACTTACTTAAAAAATTACTTACTTTTTTATTAGTAAGTAAACTACCAGCGCATGTTCTGTCAAATATTCAGACGGCTATCTATTACAGATTACAACATTTTGGCGGTCTAAAAGCCCTTTAAAGGTCCGACAGACGGATGAATGGAAGGCGTAGGCGTTATAACAGTGTCCCGTTAGCACCCTTTCGATACGGAACCCTAAAAATTCCATTAACATTCAAACCCTTATGTTATTACCGTGCTTGTAGTTGCTTAACCTGCGCGATCGACATCACTACGCAAGTTCCACTGAGGCACGACTATAACCGTTACTTTGGGAAATTGTTTGTCAGTATTTTATTCCTTCCACATGACATCAACATAAAAATTGCATTTTTATTGGTACCTACCCAATCGGCAAACACGTTCCAAGTTTCAAGTACTGCTTACTTTTATGACTACTATCGCTAAATTCAACCCATTTTTATGTTCTTTCTCATCCAACGTATACATGCTATCAATTTCAATACAAGCTGCCTCACTATTTGTCCTATACAGGGTGTAAAAAAATTGGCGTAGGTGCCGTTGACTGGGATTTCTTCTTAAGGCCGTAGTATTACAGATTTTCGTTATTTTTGACGTCAATTACTCCTAAACGATATAAAACCTAAATTTGAAAAAAAAACCCTATTGTTAGTGATGTTCCTTAAAGTCAAAAGCTATTAGAAACATGATTGAACAGTTTTGGTTCGATAGAAAAAAATCCCAAAGATAGGTCTACGCCGTTGCTTTCAACTCTAATTATGATTAATAATTTGAAGTATAAATTAAAAAAAATATATAAAACAATCTTTGTTATGATAATACAGAGTGAGTTGTTATTATTTTTTATACTTTCATTATAGTTTTTGATTTTTAGTTTTTTTTTTTTTCGTTTACGAAATACCATTGAAAAAGTTTACACGTAAAGAAAAAGACAGGGACAAATGTTCCAATCAATACCTCACCTTTATCGTACTGAACAAGTTTTAGTCAGTTCGCAAAAAAAAACAACTGATTGAAAGATTTTATGCATTTTTGAATTGATTATCGAAGTATGATAGAAACTGTAGATAAAGAGTAATCATCTCAGCCGAAGGACGTTGGACGCTGGACAAAGGCCTCCCCCAAAGATTGCCACGACGACCAGTTCAGCGCTGCCCGCATCCAGCGGCTTCCTGCGACTTTCACTAGGTCATCGGTCCACCGAGTGGGAAGCCTGCCTACGCTACGATTTCCGGTACATCCTGTATAGAGGGTGACATTTTTCCGCTGAAAAGCGGAAAACTGTAGATGGTACTCGTAAAGTGAACGACTTCTCTTTAGCACCCAGTTCAATCGGAACAAAAAAGTTCAAGAATTCGATAAAAAATTGCCAATGGACCGACAATTAAAATGGGAAGTCATCATTTCTTTCTCCGATACTATGTATTTAGTGCCTTGAAGAGAGTTGTATAACTTTATGATTAAAAGTTCTCTTTGCCGCTTGTAAGCGAATAAAAAGTCACCTGCACTAAAGAGGGTACTTGAAAACACGTTTTTTAAGTCTTGAATCTCAAGCCTCGGAATAAATATCAGATCAATAAAAAATCGATTGACGATGGAACAATTACTATTATTATTATATCAGCTCATATAGGTCTCCACCGAGGGGCTCGAGCCTACCCTGATTTAGGGCGATCAGGCCTTAATCAACCACGCGGGCCAAGTGCGGATTGGTCAACTTCACACACAGGCTGCGAGTTTCTTCGCAGACGTGTGCAGGTTTCCTTACGATGTTTTCCTTCACTGTGAAAGCAATCGGTAAGATATGTACGTAAGTTTAGAAAAAACTCATTGGTTTATTGGCCGTCCAGATTTGAACCCGGTACCTCTGATTAGAAGGACCGAGTCGTTACCGGTTGAGCCACCGACAACCTGAAACCGACGATGGACAAGAATATGTGTAAAATACTAGACCGAGTACATTTTCTAAAGCTTGACACAAAATGTGTAAAGCAGTTTAAAGAAAAAAAAAACCGACGTTGTCTGTAAAATCGGTTTACGGACGATAATTTTACGTGATAACGTGTCACAAGCCGAACGCTTGTGTGCTTTAGATCACACGACTGAAGTAAAACTCCTTAAGCTCCATGTTTAAGGAGATGTAAGATACCGCCCATATTCGGGTGAGTTAACTCCTTGGCACTTATGTGCTCCTGGTACTTTTTACAACTACAACATATCTCACAGTTGGAACACCTCTTGTAAGCCTATTACTTTTAATCCATTAACACACTGATGTGAGGTATAAGAAACGCCTCTTTTTAGTATGACGGTTTTCCTCACCGAGAATCGACCGCATTGGAACACCTCTTGTAAGCTCCTGGAAGCCTAGTACTTTTAATCCATTGACACACTTGTTTGACGGTTCGCCCGTCCGTCCGTCCAAGTCCAAGTACAACTCTCGCTTATACTCTCGGCTCAGGCGTAACATGACAATGACGTCACACTGGCGTAACGCGACAATGACGTCACACTGGCGTAACGTGATAAGGACGGTACAATATGGTGTATCCAGTATAATTGCTTACAATGTTCTATTAATCACAAAATTACTTTTTAGGGTTCCGTACCCAAAGGATAAAAACGGGACCCTATTACAAAGACTCCGCTGTCCGTCCTTATGTCCGTCTGTCTGTCTGTCCGTCTCTCACCAGGCTGTATTTCATGAACCATGATAGCTGGACAGTTGAAATTTTCACAGATGATATATTTCTGCTGCCGCTATAACAACAAATACAAAAAATTTGAAAAAGTGTAAGTGGCCATACAAAAACGTGTTTTTTTATTAAACGTGAAGAAACTAGCGCCATCTAGTATGTTGGTACGGAATCCTTTGTGCGCGGTTCTGACTCGCACTTTACCGGTTTTTTATTTGGTGTAAATCAGGCCTTAGACTTGTGGCGTAGCTGTAAAGCCTGATTTAGCAAAAATATGTTCAGCGTTCGTGTGGTACGTGTAAAAGACTGCAAAGTTATGACACCCATATTTGCATATACTTGAAGAAACTTTATGTGATTTTTATCCCTTTTATGGCCGTCATAGCATGGTAATGGAGATGTAAAGATCCCTGGACCGAGATAATGGTATGAGTACCTCTATGAATGTCGTGTGAACCTTTATTTGTCACGTTTTGGTGCTCTGTCTATATATGTACTTTCCTCGGTAGATTAGATTAGATTATTTTGACGTGACAACGTCTAATAAATTGATGGACGCCGGCTATACGCACGAAAAAGGATGACTTATTGTCCTGTTACGCTCATTGTCCCGTTACGATCATTGTAACGTTACGCTCATTGACTCGTCATAAAAGTATGCAATCATTTCATAAATTTTTTAAACCGACTTAACAGACAACCTACGTCTAATAAATCGATGGACGCCGGCTGCACGCACGAAAAAGGTTGACTCATTGTGCCGTTACGCTTATTGTCCCGTTACGTTATGCCGTTTTCACGTTAAACTATCATCCGTAAACCGACTTTACAGACAACCAATTTTTTTTTCATATCAAAAATTGCATATTTATAGAAATTGTATTCAAAAAATACAAAAAATCAATGTCACAATGAAAAATATAAAAAAAAATATTAAGATGTCAAAAAAAATATATAAGATGTTAATACAAAATAAAAATGAAATGTTAAAAAAAATATAAAAAGGTGACAAACAAGTTATTTTTGAGCAGTCAGGCAGACGTCACCGGATATTTTTCTAAACAATGGACCCCACCGTACACACAATGCACTTGTCCTTTGTTATACGCTTTTTTTTGGTCACGATAACTAGTTTTTCAGGCGCTATAAGTCACAGATCTAATTGTAGTAGATCTGTGCTATAAGTACATAACGCAACCACTTTGCGCAGGCAGAACGATATATTTAGCATCAGAGGGTTGCCATTTATCCTGTCAACCTAAGGTTATGCATTTCTGTTATCGTTACCAGATTTGTCATGACCTCCTAGCCCTCTGCCACTGAGGTGACGTTTTTGTATCTATTCTACTGAGGAGTAGTCTGTCAGTCGTATATTCTGGGTAGCATTATTTAAAAAAAAAAACTATTTTATTTTTATGAAAAATCCAATATAACCATATATTTATGACATAACACAATATGTTAGCGTAATTAAATATGAAATGAGACTCATAATTAATGAAAATATTCAATCTTATTTATTATTATTATATCAGCTCATATACGTCCCCACCGAGGGGCTCGAGCCTACCCTGAATCAGGGCGATTAGGCCTTAGTCGACCACGCGGGCCCAGTGCGGGTTGGTCGACTTCACACACAACCCTCGAGTTTCTTCGCAGGCCTGTGCAGGCTTCCTCACGATGTTTTCCTTCACCGTTAAAGCAATCGGTAATGATATGTACGTAAGTTTTTGAAAAACTCATTGGTACATTGGCCGTCCAGATTTGAACCCGGTACCTCTGGTTAGATGGACCGAGTCGTTACCGGTTGAGCCACCGACGCTTTTTTATTTATGACCAATTCTAGGAACTTGTAGACACAGCCGCCATTAAAAATTTAAAAAAAAATTAAGAATCATAAAATCAACAAAAGTAACTTAAAAAGGCCTTCTTCTAGGTTAAACTAATTAGAAAAAAAAAGAAAAAAAATATCCTTAGAGTAGTTTTTTTTTTATGTAGTCTTAAAAATCCTCTTTACAGTCAACACAACTTTGCGCTGAACACTGCAGGCAAATCGGTTTGTCACAAGCAATATAAGTAAATCTTGTTTGCCTTTTCAGCTTGCTTGGACAGATACAACATAATTTTCTTCCGGCTGATGTTTCAGGCTTATTTGGGGTATACAAGGCTCTGTTTCTCTCTCACTCCTTTCGTTAACTATTATTTCAAGGGTAGGCTCCTGCCCTAAGTTTCTTCTTCGCCGCCTGGATTTTCACTTTCCTCCTGTATTTCCTCTTCAATGACAAAGTCTTGGTCTACTTCATCATCGTCAAAATCACTAAACTCATCTTTCTCATCGTCTAACCATTCCTGAATTTGAACTTCAGCCGCTTTTCTTTTTCTTGAAAGTCTATTTTGTTCCATTTCGCTCGCAATCTAAAATATTAATGCAATTATGAGTTGTACCTATAAACTATTGTACAGTATATTTATTTTACTGAGGTGACGCCTGGTAGACACTATGACTAAAATTAATTTACTGACGTGACGTCTGTAAGACAGTATGGTATTAAAATTATTTTAAGGACGATACGTCTTCCAGATCCATCATTTATTACTGACCTTATGTCTCGCGGACACCAAACAGCTCTAACTCCACACGTACGCACGCCACAGCTGCCGCCGCTGCACTGGCGGGAGGCGCGCGCTCACGCAAGAAGGTACAAAGGGAGACAAAACAATATGTCGCGAAATGGCAACGTGGCAACGTTGCATAGATATTGCGGTGTCTGACAGACGTAACGTCAGTGGCAGAAGGCTAGTATAATAAGTCAACGCAATAAAAAGTACGGTCATTTATGTATAACATATTATTTTGATACATGCAAATAAATCAAACTCTATCGGGTACTTCTCGTTGATCTAGAAACAATCCTAAAACTATATATTTGTAGTAATATCACATGAAAATATACTGTTTTGCCATTACATACATTTTCCAGTTGGAGAATTGACTGTAAAATGTATAACGATGTACAGAAGATCATTTTTTTCAACAAATAAGTTAAGTTTGTCCTTCAATCCGAGTGTTGCACTCGTTCATGTTTGTGCGGATACGGACCCAAATGTGTGTTGGTACGGACCCCTCGGTGAGCGAGTCCGACTCGCACTTGGTCGGTATTTATCAACCGACTTCCAAAAAGGAGGAGGTTCTCAATTCGACTGTATGTTTTTTTTTTCTATGTGTGTTATCTCAGAACTTTTGACTGGGTGAACCGATTTTAACGATTTTTTTTTATTTGAAAGCTAGTGCTTCCCGTGTGGTGTCATATTGATTTTATCAAAAATTAACAGAAAACCAAAATAATAATGCAAAAATGTACTAAGTTGTTGCGATGGAAGCCGCTTTTTTAACGTGTTTAGCGTTTTTTTTTATGAATAAAAATGTTTATCTCAACTGGCTGGACATTTATTGGTTCCCTTACAAAGGTTACAGAAATAATCGATCGAATATATTATACTGCGGATTTTTTTTGTGAATTGGCCATATATGTGTATGTAAGGTTATTAGCCACATATGTAAGGTTATTGGGGAGAGTTGGTTACTTCAATAATTGTAGAGTGTTGTTACTCCAGTCAAAATTTTCCCATTAATTTCTGAAGAATCATTTAATTCAGTTTTATTGAAGTGAAAACTTCTTTAAGCGCGTCGAGCATTTTTTGAGATGGGAAAAAATCATTGAACTTGCGACACTTTAACCTGTAATGTAACCGAAGGAACACTCGGAGGGTCAAAACTTATAAAACTGTTAAAAGTTTTCACTTCTGTCGACACTTGTGGAGTGGTTAGGTATTTTTGTGCAGCAAGCAATACAAACATTTTCATACAGTCATCATATCAGCCGAAGGACGTCCACTGCTGGACATAGCCCTCCCCCAAGGTTCTCCACGACGACCCGTTCTGCGCTGCCCGCATCCAGCGGCTTCCCGTGACCTTCACCAGGTCTTCGGTCCACCAAGTGGGAGGCCTGCCTTACTACGCTTTCCGGTGCGTGGTCGCCACTCGAGAACTTTACTGCCCCAACGGCCATCTGTTCTACGAGCAATGTGCCCCGCCCACTGCCACTTAAGTTTTGCAATTCTGAGAGCTAAGTCATATAGTCATCATTACAGCTCATATACGTCCCCACCGAGGGGCTCGAGCCTACCCTGAATCAGGGCGATTAGGCCTTAGTCGACCACGCGGGCCCAGTGCGGGTTGGTCGACTTCACACACAACCTTCAAGTTTCTTTGCAGGCGTGTGCAGGTTTCCTCACGATGTTTTCCTTCACCGTTAAAGCAATCGGTAAGTATGTACGTAAGTTTTTTTTGAAAAACTCATTGGTACATTGGCCGTCCAGATTTGAACCCGGTACCTCTGGTTTGATGGACCGAGTCGTTACCGGTTGAGCCACCGACGCTTGTCATATAGTATTTGAATGGATTTCGAATATTTAATATCAATTGAAGATTACTTTGTAGGTATTTGACTGGTATCTTTAATAATGTTTTTGTCCCTGCGAGCTCCTGGGCCCTGGATAGTCCACTGAATGCCATTGTTCCACACACCATTGTCCTCGACAATGGCTTATTGCAGGGGCTTTCCGCAGAAGGTTGCTCAGATATTTCCCCCTCCTTATTAATTACCATACTTACTACTTTCTATAGCTAACTCTATTAAGTTAACTCTTTATTAATTAGTTATTATTTTTTGTTGTAATTTTTTTTCGTTTTAATATTTTATTAGTATGACAAGTCATGATGTTTTGAATTTCAACTTTAAGGAGTTTGTTCCCCGGGGCCAGATGATCAAACTCAAAATACTTTACCGAGTACTAGCTTTCTGCCCGCGACACCGCCCGCATTTATTTAAGGTGAGGCATTGATTAAACAGTTGTCTCTGTCTTTTTCTATACGAGTAAAGAGTAAAGAAAATAACCACACTTTTGCAATTTTTCAATGTTTTTCGTCAAAAAAAATTGATAAAGTGAAAAAATTAAATTTGAATAAACACATACTACGAAGTTTGAAAAGAAGAAAACTATGATATAAATTTCAAATTTAAAGAAATATTTTTTTCCTACAAATGTTTACAGACTTAGCTTCACTTTGCTTCATATCATGCTATTTACCCGACTGCGCCAGAAGGAGGGTTATGTTTTTCGAGAGTATGTATATATGTATGTATGTATGTATGTATGTATGTATGTATGTATGTATGTATGTATGTATAATTGTTTGGCACGCTCTGCAGCCTGAACGGCTGGATGGATTTTGGCTTGAGAGGTGTCGTTAGATTCGTATTTACTGTGAGAGTGACACTGGGTATATCAAAATATAAAAAAAACAAAATGGCGGATTTTTGGCGCCAAATTCAAATGTTTGGCACGCTCTGCAGCCAGAACGGCTCGATGGATTTTCTATAAACGGATAAGTTAATAATCTGCGTAAATTTAATGTGTGTCATTGTGTATATAGGTTACTATACAAACTCATTCAATAATAAAAGTAAAAAATGAATAAAATAAAAAACGGTAATTTAAAAATCTAAAAAATCCGACTGCGTTTCTGTGTAGTTTGGAAATGAAAAACCCTAAAACAAGAAAGTCGTCATACCCGATTGCACTTAACTTAAGAAAAATTGTAGCAGTCGAGACCCATTCTAGAAATGGAGGCATAGTGAATTGAGAGCACATACCTATATCACATTGCAGATTACTCCAATATACTGACTAGACGGCTGACTTTCTAGAATGGGTCCCGACTGCTACAATTTTTCTTAAGTTAAGTGCAATCGGGTATGACGACTTTCTTGTTTTAGGGTTTTTCATTTCCAAACTACACAGAAACGCAGTCGGGATTTTAGATTTTTAAATTACCGTTTTTTTTTTGGGTTTTTATTGATCGAATCAAGTTAATCTAACCGTGTAATGAACTTACTAGGGCCCTAGGTAATATCCTTGAATATAACATATCTTATTTTCAGGCCGATAAATTAAGTGGGAATAATTCTCCAGATTGTTTTGCTAAACGCTTCTCACTGCTTATTTGCCAATCATCATCATCATATCAGCCGAAGGACGTCCACTGCTGGACATAGGCCTCCCCCAAGGATCTCCACGACGACCGGTTCTGCGCTGCCCGCATCCAGCGGGTTCCCGCGACCTTCACCAGGTCATCGGTTTACCGAGTGGGGGGCCTTCCTACACTACGCTTTCCAGTGCGTGGTCGCCACTCGATAACTTTACTGCCCCAACGCCCACCTGTTCTACAAGCAATGTGCCCCGCCCACTGCCACTTAATTTTAGCAATTCTCAGAGCTATGTCGGTTACTTTGGTTCTCCTACGGATCTCCTCGTTTCTGATTCGATCACGCAGAGAAACTACGAGCATAGCACGCTCCATTGCACTTTGGGTGACCTTGAGCCTTCTTATGAGGCCCATGGTAAGCGACGATGTTTGCCATATTTGCCAATATACAGCCTTAATCAGATATCTTACCTGGCGTGCCCACTACCACTGTGATAAGTTTCATTGTAATCTGACACGTATAGATGACGAACGATAAAAAAACACACCTGAATTTTTAATTACCACCTACATATGGTATATCAAGGATATCTACCAAAACCGGTCCTACGCTGCCCGCATCCAACGACTACCCGCGACCTTCACCAGGTCGTTAGTCCATCGTTAGTCGTTAGGGAGTCGTACCTACCTGTTTCGGTGCGCGGTAGCAACTCTAAAACTTTACTGCCGCAACAGCCATCTGTTCTACGGTAATCTAGACACACGGTAGTGTGTCAGCCAAGTTCTAAATGGATAAGGGCAACGCCGGCCGTGAGTTACTTTACACGAATCATTTCTTGTCACATTCGACCTACCCGTAACCAAGGAATACTAACCGTAACTGCAAATCTGTTTGACCTGCACATTTGCTTTTTCTTGAGATAAATCACTATTTTTTATCCAGGCGACTTTGAAACTTTAAATTGGGTATCGAGATAGGTTATCGGGCTTTTACAAAAGAAAAATTCAAAAACTGACTTAATCTGAGTCAGAATTGCGTAATTGGGGGGTTCTTTACCACCAATAGGTACTTAACAAAATATAGAGACCAATTCCAGGAGACTAATAAACTTGATGGTTTTTCCGTTTGAAAAACGGCCAACTTTAAGTCAGACCCTCGCACCGATAGATAATTAAATATGTACATAGTCTATTAATTTAATATACAGAAAGGTAAATATTATAACTTAACAAAAAGTAATGATATTCCAACGGAAACATAAATCTGAAAGGGAGTCAAGTTTAATACAAAAAATATACAGAGATCTAAATTGGACACCAAGTTCCATAGTGGTTTCCATAGCTACGGGGTTACAAATTGAAATACTTATTTCAAAGATAGTTGATACTTTCAATTGTAGGATCTTGGTGGAACAGCAGTTTTATTTGTTTCTTATGGAATTAGTGTTGATATGTACAAACATGTGTGACTTATTTCAGACTTTTCCAAATAATATAGAATGTACAACAGTATTTAGTTGTTTTTTTTGTTCTAAGATACTAAATGGTGCAGTTGTGCAAGCTTGACCCCAAGAAAGCAAAGGTCACTTTTTGTTCTAAGATACTAAATGGTGCAGTTTCGCAAGCTTGACCCCAAGAAAAAAAGGTCACTTTTTAAAAATAAACTCCAATGTCCTACTCCTACTAATATTATAAACACGAAAGTTTGTATGAATGTACGTTTGTTACTCTTTCACGCAAAAACTACAGAACGGATCTGACTCAAATTTGATAGATAGACAGATTAGGACCTGGACTAACACATAGGGTACTTTTTTGTACGCTTACGAGCGGCTTGCGGCTCGCGCATTGCGCACCCTCGTAAAAGTTATAGAAACGTTGTCCACGCGGGTGAAGCCGCGGGAAACAGCTAATAGATTATATTGGTTATTGAAAACTTACCAAGTAATACAATCTGGTATATTTGACTGCTCTGAAATGGTTCGTGTTACAAACTTGTGACGGCATTGTCTTTGACGAACCAATTTAATCTTTTTGAAAAATATACAATTGAAATTGGATTAAAATATTAAATGAATAAGTTTTATGCCTTTGTAGGAGATATGCTATTAAGTGTTTTTTTTGTCCAATACCCTATTAATATTAGTGGATGTATGGTTTTTCTAAGCGTGATCGAGGCCAGTACGCTAGTTACGCTGAGCTACGACATTACTTCGTTTTATTTTTCTTTAAGCGCGATCATTCCGGTGTTTGTGTTCGGATTTTCCCCGAACACTCTAAACTTTGATGTCCCATAAAAGGGAAGTTAATGCGCATATCCTATAAAAGGGACATTAGCCCCTAAAAAGGTTTCAATCCATTTAAATTATAAATTTACTCCTAAAACAACATGATCACAATATCCCGCGCGTGCAATATTTGAATCCATCTTATTACGAGTTTAATGTAATTATTATGAGGATTATAAACGTTTAATGTTATGGTTAATTTAAATTGTTATAATAAGAGGGCTCAAGGTCACCCAACGGGCAATGGAGCGTGCTATGCTCGTAGTTTCTCTGCGTGATCGAATCAGAAACGAGGAGATCTGTAGGAGAACCAAAGTAACCGACATAGCTCTGAGAATTGCTAAACTTAAGTGGCAGTGGGCGGGGCACATTGCTTGTAGAACAGGTGGGCGTTGGGGCAGTAAAGTTCTCGAGTGGCAAACGCGCATCGGAAAACGTAGCGTAGGCAGACCTCCCACGCAGTGGACTGACGACCTGGTGAAGATCGCAGGAAGCCGCTGGATGCGGACAGCGCAGGACCGGTCGTCGTAGAAATCGTTGGGGGAGTCCTTGTCCAGCAGTGGACGTCCTTCGGTTAATATGATGATGATGATGATGATGAAGTTTAAGTGGTCATTTAAGTTAGAGTTACATGTCCCTAACCCCTATCAACTATATCGTTCTATCAAGAAATCTGAAAGTATTGGAAATAGGAAGGTATATAATTAACTAGCTGTTGCCTACGGCTTCGCCTCCGTGGAGAACTTAACTTGAAAGGCAAACTTAACTTTGCAGTGGTAAAAATGTTCTAGCCTGCATCGGTCTAATACAGTGGCTGCGAATGTAAGTATACAACCTCAAAGAAAATGTAACATTACTCCAAAATAACGTCTTTTGGAGTTTTCCCTTTTATTTGTGCCGTGAGATCTTGCTTCTTGCCAGATTTAATTTCTCTGGGTCAATGGGATGTACTCCATAGGTTTTAATGATTCAGTTTGCGATTATTTTGTCATTAATGTCATAAATGGCCGTTAATTGCATTGACATAACTACATTACCCAGGAACCTTCAGTATTTGATGTAAATTTTGACTTGATACCTCTACCCGACCCTGGCCCTGACAGGCGGACTACAAGGGATCCTATAAGGGTACCGTTTTTTTTTCTATTGAGGTACAGAATCCTAAAAATTAATTCTCATTTCCTAGCAGGCTAAAATTTATTTCATGACGGAAAAATATATTTGTAGGTCCAACAAATCTGTATAGTGACTTTGTAACTGGGATCTTAACAGAATAATTTATTTCTTTTTAGCCTCCCAATTTCTTATACAAAGAATCGCTTTAGAGATTCTGTAGTAAGGTACATTCCTATTTTTTTAGGGTTCCTTATCTGGAAGGCATCAACGGGACCCTATTACTACCCTATTACTATTCCGTGTCCATTTGTCCGTCTCACACAGAGCTCGTAGCTATTTAACCGTAACAGCTATCCATTTGTGATTTATACATTCGCCGGGATATTGTCAAAACAGCAATATTACAATCTCACTACACTAAATTCAGTTAGATTATAATATGACGGTAAATCGACAATCAGTTTACAATTTCACGGCCCATCCGAATAAAGCCGATGATATCTTCTTCTGCGAAGCATTCTGCTACCCAGGGGCTACGCGAGGCTCTTTAACTGTTAAATCAATCAAACCTGACCGAACCGAAAATCGCTCGCTTCACTCGCTCATTTATTTAATGTTATTCACTTCGCTTAGTGTTTTTGTAGTCACTAGTGAGATAACAATGACATTGGTGAAATAGTGAGCAGTATGTTACGTTTCACATTCTTTCGACAGTTCACAATCTCGCGAGATAGATCCCGTTAGATTATAATCTAACGGTTTTTACAATTTTACGGTGATATTCAGATTACGTGTTTCGATGGCCCTTATTATGGCTTATCCTTACTATAATATTATAAATGTGAAAATGTGTTTGTTTGTTACCTTTTCACGCTTGAACGCCTTGACAAATCTTTATGAAATTTGGCATCCATGTAGCCTGTGTCACGGGGAAGGACATAGGCTACTTTTTATCTTGGGAAAATAGCATAATCTGATGCAGTTCCTGATTTTATCTCCATCGCTTGTTTGCTGTATGGTGCTGTTTTGCTAGGAAAATAAATGAGTTATCTATCTATCTAACTAAAAACATACTCGATTGTTGTGTTTTTTTTTGCACAGAGATGGTTGAGTAGGTGGGAAACGACATAATTTACTAAAGAAAAAAAGTAAAGCGGACATTTAAAAAGTAAAAAATAATACCCCTCGTTGAGCCATCAAATTCATTTCAGAAATACCTATACTTATATATATTTTAATTATCGAAATCGATGGATGGCACGATAGGGTTTGCTCATTAAAATGGCGCTATAATGTCGCGTCGGGGTACCGCTTTAGTGAATGAGACCCTTCATTTGATTGACTATCTATTATTTACTAGTATTTTCGACCAACTTGCGACGACGATCAACTTTTGTGACAAATCTAGTAACATTGGGTGTTATGAGTCTGGGAGCGTTATGAGTTTGAAAGTTCTCTATTTTAGCTATGTATTTTATTATATTTGGGAAGTTAGCAGCCTCATTCACAAAATACTAGTTATTGCTTTAAACTTAGCGGTACCCCGACGCGACATTATAGCGCCATTTTAATGAGCAAACCCTATCGTGCCATCCATCGATTTCGATAATTAAAATATATATATAGGTATTTCTGAAATGAATTTGATGACTCAACGAGGGGTATTATTTTTTACTTTTTAAATGTCCGCTTTACTTTTTGCGGGGGGGGTTTTTTAAATTTTTAATTTATTTTTTATTTCAAAATTTTTAACTTATTTTCAAAATAATTAATGACAAGTACAGTTATATCTAAAAGGATATAGATTTGTCTATAAAACATTCATCAAAATTATGTTCGGTTGTTTTTTTTTTAAACCAAAATGTTTGGAAGTTATGTAAGAGATGCTAAATTATTTAGGCGCGCGTTGAAATATTTTATTATGAAAGGCTGCGTTAATACATCAACGAGCGCCACTTTTTTCCTTCTTAAAAATATTTATGTTTTCTTTAACATTTCAAAACGAGTCCAAACACGACATATCTGCTATTATTTTTTTTAAGAGTGTACTAGTGTGCTGGATATCCTGGCCGCAGCATCAGCTCACCGTGTTGCCACCATTGCATTGTATGCAGAATCAAATACTGATCAAAACGAGTCCAAACACGACATATCTGCTATTATTTTTTCAAGGATGTGCTAGTGTTCTGGATATCCTGGCTGCAGCATCAGCTCACCGTGTTGCCACCATTCCATTGTATGCAGAATCAAATACTGAACAAAACGAGTCCAAACACGACATATCTGCTATTATTTTTTTAAGAGTGTGCTAGTGTTCTGGATTTCCTGGCTGCAGCATCAGACCAAGAGTTCCATAATCCTGAATAGTTATTAAGCATACATGAGTGTTTCAAGTTTTAGGTCACATGTATGTTTGAAAGTAAAGTAAATACACATTAAGAGTCTAAGAACCCTACCGCAGCTAACAAAAGAGCTGATGACCTTGAAACGGCTGAACCGATTTTGATAAAACGTATCTAAGAACCATCGCCAAAAAACCTGCTTGTAAATAAAAAAAATGCATCCAAATCGGTTCACCCGTTTGAGAGCTACGGTGCCACAGACAGACACACAGACAGACACACAGACACACACACAGACACACACACACACACATAGCGGTCAAACTTATAACACCCCTCTTTTTTGCGTCGGGGGTTAAAAAAGATTTCCACGCGGGTGGAGCCGTGGGAAAAAGCTAGTGATAAAATAAATGCGCGGTGTGCTAGCCGCTCCGCTAGAGGTCCAAATGCTAGAACTCTTCTGATATAATAGTGGTCATGTAATACTTACGGAACCTTTCATGCACGACATCAACTCGCACTAGGTTTTTTTTTTATTCACGATTGGTAAACCCTTGACAACATCTCACCTGGTGGTAAGTGATGATTTTGCCGAAAATGGAAGCGGGCTTACCAAGATTCTCCAAAGCAATGGGGAACTACTGGCTATCTTATCTTCATGCCGGAACACACCAATGATATCAACATTGATATTTGGCGGCAAGACTTAAATAAGATGGTGGTAGCTAGCCAGGCGGGCTTAGAAAATGACCTACCACCAACCAAACCGAGTCTTACAATTGACCCCGCCGGGAATCGAACCCGCGACCTCCTGTGTAAAGCCAGTGAACTTTGCCTCTGAGCTACGGAGGCGAGCGATAAATCCTTAAATTTTGGCCTACGATGAAATTCCTTTTCTTTTCTGTTAACAATGTTTGTTAAATCGATGTTTCAAGTAGACGTGAAGAAAGAATGGACAAATCCTGCTGCTTTCATCTTTCGAAGCCTCTTGTGAAGACCTCAAGTTTCTTAGGGTTCCGTTCCTTGAAAGAAAAAAAAAACGGAACCATTAAGGATGCCTCGCGTGCCTGTCTGTCCGGGGCCGTGGGGGCCACTTTTGGGGGGTAAATTGAAAATGGTTGTCATGAGAGTCTCAAATGTATTTTTTTATATTTATTTAAGAAAATAGGCGAAATTGACCCGCTCCACCCTTATCTCCGAAAATTTTGAAAAAAGTACAGAAAGAAGTTCTTCACTATAGATTACTGGAAATTCATATACTCTCCGATTGCTTTAACGGTGAAGAAAAACATCGTGAGAAACCTGCACAAAACACCTGCGAAGAAACTCGAAGGTTGTGTGTGAAGTCGACCACCACGCACTGGGCCCGCGTGGTCAACTAAGGCCCGACCGCCCTAATTCAGGGTAGGCTCGAGCCCCTCGGTGCGGACGTATATGAGCTGACATGATGATGATGATGATGACTGGGAAATCTATAAGAAGTCTATGGTATATAAAGTAACATAGTAAATTTCTCAATCAACGTACGGAACCCTCTCCACGTGAGTTTAACTTGCACTTATCCGTTTTTTTTTTCTTCTCTACCGACAATGCAAAATTACCACATTAAGACGAGGTGTTGATTGGAACAGTTGTCTCTGTCTTTTTCTTTACGTGTAAAGAGTAAAGAAAATAACCACACTTTTCACTTTTTCAATGATTTTTCGTTTCAAACAAAAACTAAAATGAAAGTATAAAAAAAAATAACATTACTTACTTTGTGTTATCATAACTAATATTATTGTATATTTTTTAAAATTTATACTTCAAAATATTAGTCACTAGCTTTTGCCCGCGGCTTCGCCCACGTGGACATAGCTTTTATGACTCTTTTTGAGGGTGAGTGGTGCGCGAGCCGCAATCAGCTCGCAAGCGTGGACATGAGTTTTCACCAGGTACCTCAGGAACTGTATCGGGCTATTCGGATTAGCAGTCTTTGTCACTTCCTACCCCCTCAACAAATTCTATACAAAAAATCACTTTAATCCGTTGCTCCGTTGCGACGCCACCGACGTGCGCGAGCGTAGAAAACAGTTGTCCCCAGATCCCTCGGGAACTATGTCAGGATATACTTATTAGTAAATTATACGATTTTCCACCTCATCTCTGAGCTAAAATGACACCAATCCATTTTTTCGTTTCGATTTTAAATAAAACGAACAAAGAGTATTGTTTTAGTTTCCTCAGGAACTGCATCGGACTATGATAATTTCCACTGATAAAAGGTTGAGTATTTCATTCCCAGTGATACAGGCTATCTGCATGCCAAATTTCATCAAGATTGGTAGAGGTGTTGAAGTGTGAATAGGTAACAAACAAACAAACACATTTTCACATTTATAATATAAAGTATGGATTTCTAAATCTTAAATAAAATATAGAGCGTCGGTGGCAAAACGGTTAGGGCCACTACCTCCTGTCCGGAAGACCGTTGTTCGAATCCTGCCACTTACCAATATCTATACGAATATCGATTTCATACTGGTATGTACGTTTATCTGACGCTCTTACGGTGAGAAAAACATCGTGAGGAAACCTGCACACGCCTGCGAAGAAATTCGAAGCTTATGTGTGAAGTCAATCAACCCGCAATGGGCCCGCGTGATCGTCTAAGGCCAGATCTCCCTAACTCAGGGCAGGTCGAGCCCCTTGGTGGGGACGTATATAAACTGATATGATGAAATATTATCAAAAAACTAATTCAAATCATTATAGGTATCAATCTAGTAATAAATTTTCCTAATAATATTAATATGGGTCAAATCCTCGAGTCGTATCAGCTCCAAAGGAGCCCAAGACGCACTTCTCGTTGCCGCGCTGGATGGCAATAGACAACCTTAGCAGCAGGTAGGACCTCACGTCACATCTCCTCTCTCGAAGGCGAAGGCCAATCTTCTTTGTGAAGGCAAAGGCCTCTGAGGGTTCAGCAGCCGATTTTCTCACAGACCAGCGGAACAAAGCAGTAATTTGCCTCCAAGACCGAGTACTTATTATGCTTCTTTCTCACCGCAAATTGAGCAGCAGTACCGTACGGGTGAGGACTGAGGCAGAAAAAGTGGCTTCCCAAAGCAGACACGTTCCTCTCTGTCATAGCACCTGTTTAAACCCTCCGGCCTTTTGCCATCAGATCGACTAAAGCCCGACCGGCGGCTGCATCAAAGATGGAATATTCCATCTGGCCGAGACCAGTGCCCTCCGAGTGAGGTCATTAAGGAATTGGTGACGTGGTAATCTTCACAAACACGACTGCAACTCAGTGAGTGATGGCCAATTGCCTCCACCGAGGACCCGCAAGTACATTGTAGAGGTTCACAGATATTGATATTGCAGGCGGAGAGCAACTGCCACACGCAAATAGTCGCCGTCAGAAGAGTTCCCATATCTGTGCCTCCTGTTAAAAGATGTTAAACTCGATTTATGTGTTTTTATTTTTTTACACGATTGGAATCTGTAAAAAAATACCTCTCTGTTCGTCTATGAAACACATCGATACGTACCACAGTTCCAGAGTTTAAAGTAGCGTATGCTAAAAAATACATAAAAGAAATCCACTCAAAAGTATGAAATAATATTTTAATGTTTTAATACAACTTAAGCGCGTTTTATTATCCCTGCAGTGCCATCTATTGACATTCTGCTACTATGTTTATAGTGTTTGGTATGTGTAGCTCATATATATAGAAAAAAGTACTCTTTTGTTATTGTATGTATCGATAGATAATTTCCCACGGGACCTCTTTAGTTTTCCGGGATAAAGAATACCCGACTATACAATGATGGTCAAAACACCCCATCCCAATGTAAAGGTTTCATATTGTTACGTTGAGTCATTCTAAAGATACAATTTTTTGCATTCCTGTAGGAACCCTAATTTTTTTGGGATTCACAATGTCCCAGTTTTAGTTCGCGATAAGGGTATCAACGTGTAAAATTTGATTGTAATAACTCAAGCCACATTTGCGTGGTGAGCCACTCTATAAATGAATACTTTTGATTTTCCCACGGGAACTCTTGAATTTTCTGGGATAAAAAGTATCCTATATGTTAACCCGGGCTATAAGGAACCACCATACAAAATTTCATCAAAATCGGCCTGGTAGTTTTTGCGTGATGCGCGAACATACAGACAGACAGACAGACAGACAAAAATTCCAAAAGTTGTTGTTTTGGCCTCTGTATCGTTAGTAATGTCCACCACAGTTATTATTTTCCAAAAATATTTCATGCACAGACACGGCCCCGTTACAGTTTTATTATATTATAGATTATAGATAACAAGATAGAGAATAACGGTGTAGACCTATCTTTGGGATTTTTTTATCGAGCCAAAACTGCTCAATCGTGTTTCTAATAGCTTTTGACTTTAAGGAACATCATCAACAATAAGGGTATTTTTTTACAACCTTGGGTTTTCTATCGTTTAGGAGTAATTGACGTCAAAAATAACGAAAATCTGTAATATTACGCTTTAAACTATACATATCATAGTTTAACAAAATTGCTATGGGACCCGTTAACTGGGGCTTATACTCATCATACTGAACAACTATTGTTCTACGACTTTGCTGAAATCATAAAAAAAAATATTCAAAAAAAACGATTACCATGTTACCGTAATAATATTGCAAAACCATGTTAACCTTGTCCCGATGCTGCAGCATCTCCTGGAATCTGCAGGATACCCAACCCAAATCCTCACCAACTTACAGCAGAGGCATCGGTATTTGGGTTCATTGGAATAGTCTCAGTGAATAGGTGTTACATAAACATGGTAACCTTGACCTGATTCTGCAGCATCTGCTGGAATCGGCAGAATACCCAACTCCTCAACAACTTACAGTAAAAGTATCTTGTTTGGGCTCATCAGAATAATCTTAATGAATATATGCAGCATCTCCTGGAATCTGATGAGGCAGAGGTAAAAAAAAAACTTCCACAGGTCCAATTGATTTGAAGTTTACAGTTATAACACATTAAATTGCAGCTTCAAACAAGGCAGGTAAGCAACATCCACAGGTTTGATCGATTCACAATAGGCTAGATTTCGTGTCCCTATGTCGTGTTTCGTACCGGAAACTATTTGTGTGAATGTGGGGATAGAGTTTCGATTGTATGTAGAGTTTGAAAAGCACGATGTAAAAATTTAATTAAAAATTTAAAAAAACCCTGAGAAAAACCTCTAAAAAGTAAAAATAATATGCATTGGTCCCTTTGAGTTTAATTTAAGTAGTAATATTTTGATCCAAGAGTCGTGGCGTAGGGGGACCGCTAAATATAAAATAAAGTATAAAATAAAAACAGAATACAACGATTTACTTTACTTCGACCAATCTTGATGAAATTTGGCATGCAGATAGCCTGAGTCACGAAGGACGACATAGGCTACTTTTTATCCCGTGAAAATAGCATAGCCCGATGCAGTTCCTGAAGGAAATAAAAAAAACTCTTTTTTTGGTTAATTTCTTTAACATCGCAACGGAACAATGGATTTTTTTGCACAGAGATGGTTGAGGGGGTGGGAAATGACATGATTTAGTAATTAGCATATCCTGACATAGTTTCCGATGGATCTGAAAAGAAAACATGTCCACGCTCGCGAGCCGCTTAAGTGGCTCGCGCACCGCGCACCCTCTAAGACAGTCATAACAACGATGTCCACTAGCTAGTTGTGAATAAATAAATTCCTATATTATACATATATTCCTACTCCTATTACGGCTTTTTCTATGTTACTGCGACATATGCATTTTGTAGTAATAAGTTTCTCCTGTTTATAAAACTTTAATAACATAGTGTTTGAAAATACTTTTATGTATAATTTGTGATGGATTTCAAAGAAAGGTTTGCGAAGATTTTAACTGAAATGTCCTATAATCTCTATGATGACGCGACGTGGGATAATGTAGACTGTAGACAAAGAAAACTCAGTACCTATACCTAAATCACAGTATTAAGAATATTTAGAATAGTCTTAATACTGTGCCTAAATCTCTAAACCTAGTATTTAAGTCTCTCAATCTCTTGATAGGCACTCGCTAGCAGAATTGCTAATTAGAAATTAGTATGCCTACCTATCACTTTTACTAAGGGTTTCTTAAAGAAAATGTGTGGGTTGGGAATTAATTATGTTCTTAAGAAAGTGTCATCTACTTGAATACAATATCTTATTCATCAAATAATATATTTATGTCTCATGTAATGGAAAAATACACCTAAATTCCAAATTTAATTTTCTAGACAATCACTATAGGTTGATAAGTAAAATAGAATTAATTTTTAGGGGGGCTTCTACCTATCTGAAGAATTTTTTTGAAAATTTTTCTACAATTAAAAACAAATGACCTCGCATACAATTGTAGAATCAGCGGATCGATTTTCACGAGATATAAAGTTTTTAGTTTTACCTATTAAGGAGAAATTTAATTATAAACGGCCAATTTTCAACCGACTTCCAAAAAGGAGAAGGTTTTTTTTTGTATATTTGTTACGCGATATATTTGCAGATTGTGAACTGATTTTCATGATTCTTTTTTTATTCGATAGAGTATACTCCCGAGTTGGATCCATATAAATTTTATCAAAATCAATGTAGTACTTTATTAGAACATTAACAGAAACCAAAAATAATAATGCAAAATTGTAGTAAGATCGCGGGAAGCCAATGTTTGTGGGTAGCGCGGGACCGGTCGTCGTGGATATCCTTGGGGGAGGCCTTTGTCCAGCAGTGGACGTTTTTCGGCTGATATGATGATGATGATGAAGTACTAAGTTGTTGCGATGAAAATTGGTCTTTATCGTGTTTAGTCTATTTAATTATTTGAATCAGAGTTAAATTATTGAACTGGATATCTTTTTCTAGTGAACCTATACAATAAAAAAAAAACGAGACGAGAGTGAATACGCATTTGGGTTGGGGTTGGGTGTTCCACCTCCGACTCCATGGTCGCCTAGCATCAGGTTAGATTGGAGTCTTATGATCCTAACCGTATAGGAAAAGACGAAATTCATAACATACAAAGGTAAGCAAGTAAGTAACTTATTTTAAGCGAGCATTTGGGCATAATCAAATCAAATCAAATAAATTTATTGCAGGCTGCACAGCCCATAAATGTTAGTAATATACAATAACTTACAAATCTAATGTTAGTGACATTACAAAATAAAATATTGACATAGTCCCTATATCCGGACACTGGCCAGGCGCTTGTGTAGCGTTGTCCAGTGGCCAAATATAGGACAGTCCGGCTTAATAATAATGGGACTTCAATAAAGTTTATATAGTGGAGATGAAGCCGAAAGTGAATAAAATTACGAGTGTGCTTTAGACCACACGACTGAAGTAAAACCTCTTTAGCTCCATCTATATGTATGAAAGTAAATTTATAGTTTTCAGAAATTAATCAAATCTTTTTTGTCATATAGACAGTTTATGAAAAGAGTTTTATTATCCTCTGAAAATGATCAAATCTCTTAAATTTTATATGTTTGTTTTGATTGTTTGACAACCGATATTGTTGCCTTGGCAACCGATGTTGTTGCTTCCGTCCGCCTCGCCCGACGACAATGTCTGTAACGCTCTCGTTACGCATTTACCAGCTTACTGCCCAAGTCAAGCGTGCGTAAAGAAGTTTTACTTAAGGCGAGGCGGAGAAACCCTTTTGCTAGATCAATTTTTTTGGGAATTTACTACTAAATATCGATCTTGCAAAAAATATTAGACATACTTATGCATATTGTCCGAGGAACGTGCTAATACGTTACACGATAGTGTGTACTTTACTAGATCATAAAAAAAGTTTAAAACAAATTCATTATTAATAAAATTTCTAAATTTGCACATAGTTTTTATACGGAGATATTTCTTTTTAAGTACTACAAAGTATATGCAAAATTTTAGTTTTTAAATAGTCTTAAGAGAAATAACAACGTAAAACATTGAAAAAGTGCAAAAGTGTGGTTATTTTCTTGACTCTTTACACGTAAAGGAAAAAACAGAGACAACTTTTTTTTTTATTCACAATTGGTAAACCCTTGACAACATCTCACCTGGTGGTAAGTGACGATGTTGCCGAAGATGGAAGCGGGCTTACTAATATTCCCCAACGCAATGGGGAACTGGCTATCTTATCTTCATGCCGGAACACACCAATGATATCAACATTGATATTTGGCGGCAAGACTTAGATAAGATGGTGGTAGCTAGCCAGGCGGGCTTAGAAAATGCCCTACAACCAACCAAACTGAGTCTTACAATTGACCCCGCCGGGAATCGAACCCGCGACCTCCTGTGTAAAGCCAGTGAACTTTGCCTCTGAGCTACTGAGGCGGTAAAAAAAAAACTGTTTTACAAATGCCTCGCCTTAAAAAAAAACATGTACTCCTACCTAATAAAACCTGACACATTGGAGCCACCACCACTAAACTTCTCACAAATAAATGTTCTTAACACTGTCACTCCCGTTTCATCGATTCCGTCTAGACTAGTGGTGCTATCTACAATAATCCGTTTGTCATCAAAGTAAGAAATTTAGAGTGGAATCACACCGCAGCGTAATAAAACTACAATTTATTAATTTTATTGCAAACTAGCAGAACCCTGAGCAAGCTGTGCTTGGAGTTTTTCTACGTGATCGACTTAGAAATGAAGAGTTATATAGAATAACCAAAGTAACGGACATAGCTCTCGGAATCACTAAACTAAAGTGGAAAGAAAGAAAGAAAGAAATGAAGTTTATTCGGCAAAAAATAAATGGAAAAATAATGACAGTATTAGGTACTTAATATCATTACAGCTCATATACGTCCCCACCGAGGGGCTCGAGCCTACCCTGAATCAGGGCGAGGTACTTAATATAAATAAACTAAAGCTAAAGATTAAAACTAAAATTAAATTTGCCGAATAGGTCCAATACTCAGCATGGTGCTGTGGTTTTATTATTACTTAAACCAAAGCGCTGATATTCTGTCCGGACCCAAAGGTGGGGAGAATAAGGACAAGGGGTGGGCCTACGAACAAACCGGACTCACTAATCACATAAGTGGCAGTAGGCGATGCACATAGCTCAGAGAACAGATAGCCGTTGAGCCAAAAGAGTTCTTGAGTGGCGACCGCGCACCGGAAAACGTAGCGTAGGCAGGCCTCCCTCGCGGTGGACCGACGACCTGGTGAAGATCGTGGGAAGCCGCTGAATGCGGGCAGCGCAGGGCCGGTTGTCGTGGAAATCCTTGGGGGAGGCCTGTGTCCAGCAGTGGACGTTTTTCGGCTGGTAAGATGATGAAGTACCTATGTATGTCTGTTACTTTGACTGAGCCTGTATCCAAAATGGTTCGATCAAAAGGTAAAAAACTATAGAACCATTATAGGTTCACTCGTGTGTCTGTCTGTCCGTCCGTCCATCTGTCACAGACAAATAGCTCCGAATCTCCTGGACTGGTTGAGTTGAAATTTGGTATATATATGTAAATTGGTGATCCAAAGGCGGACGCGTAATTAAATGAATTTTAAACATGGAGGCCACTTTTGAGGGGTAGGTAAATTAAAAACGGAATCGTGACGTTATTTGTAATAATTAATAAAAAAAAATTACCGTTTAAAAGTGTGTGTAAACACCTTTTTAAAATAAATTATTTTGATATGATGTATCAAATGAAAAGGGCTTATTTTGAGAATCTTAAATATTTTTTTTATTGTTAAGGATTAAAATTTTGTCAGTTATTAAAAAAATAGGCGAGAATTTACCATCCCCCCTTTTATCTCCGAAACTACTAGGCCCAAAATCTTGTAAATACCACAGTGAGGTTAAATGTATAGATTACAGGAAAACCTATGACAAAATTCCCACGGGAAAAATAGCATTTCCAGAGTCCAGAATAATTAGACCTCTTATTACCTAGAGCAAAATATGTACTGATAGGTCTTCTTCTTCTTGTTAGTTGGAGTTTTGGTGAGGAACACTGTTTGTGTGACCTCCAGTCGCACTTGGGCGGTTTTTATTTTTATTTTGGGTCCTTAACAAACATATAATATTCTGCTTTATCTATACAGAGTGCCTTTAAATTTGTTCTTAATAGCAAAGGATATGAATGTAGTCGTGATTAGAAACAACTTTCCCAAAGAAACTATTTATGTTAAATATGAAAAAAAAAATTTGGCCCTGTATACATTTTTGCCGATTTTTATAACTTAGGTACGTATCGAGGACCAAAAATTTTTTTTGTTCTGATTTGACATATAGTTTCTTTGGGAAAGTTGTTAGTAATCACGAATACATGCATATGTTTTGTTATCAAGAACTAATTAAAAGTCATCCTGTATACTTATAATAAAACTGTAACGGGGCCGTGTCTGTAAATGAAATATTTTTGGAAAATAATAACTGTGGTGGACATTACTAACGATATAGAGGCCAAAACAACAACTTTTGGAATGTTTATCTGTGTGTATGATCGCGCATCAGTCAAAAAAGACCAGGAAGATTTTGATGAAATTTTGTATGGTGATTTTTATACCCCGGGTTAACACATAGGCTACTTTTTATCCCGAAAAATTATTCAAGAGTTCCCGTGGAAAAATTCAAATGGGACGAAGTCGCAGGCACAGCTGGTTCGTTGATATATTTCGTATATTTTAGTGACACCAATGCTACGTTAGTACTAATATATATACTGTGCCAATGCGTAAGTATTTTGTACGAACTTAGCGCCGATTAAGTTCTAATAATGTTATATAAGGTCTAACAAAATTAGCTGAAACTTTTTTAACTGGTACTTCTACCCATGAAACTGAACCACTTTCCCCATGAAACCCATAGTCAAATCTCAAACAAATTTTTGAACTTCCCATACTAAGTTTGCTGATCAGCTGATCGAGTTAGTACGGGAGAGACAATTTTTTTGCGATTTGACTATGGGTTCCATGGGGAAAGTTGTTCAGTTTCATGGGTAGAAGCACAAGTTAAAATAGTTTCAGCTAATTTTGTTACACCTTATATATGTCGTTGGTACACGTAAACACTTTTTTTTTCATAATTGGTAAGCCCTTGGCATCATCTCACCTGATGGAAAGTGACGATGATGCCGAAGATGGAAGCGGGCTTACCAAGATTCCCTAACGCAATGGAGAACTGGCTATCTTATCTTCAAGCCGGATCACATCAATTGTACTAACACTGATGTTTGGTGGCAAGACTTAGCTAAGATAGCGGTAGCTAGCTAGGCGGGGTTAGAAAATTCCATACAACCAACCAAACCGAGTCTTTCAAGTTGACCCCACCGGGAATCGAACCCGCGACCTCCTGGTGTGAAACGAATGGAGTAACCATTACGCTACGGAGGCGGTTAAATAAACATAATTATTTACAGTTAATTAAGCAGTCCTCACGGCCGAGCTTATTATAACCCTGACAAAGGTCTCATAACAATATGAAACATCGTTTTAATTTAAAGCTGAGGCAAACAAGCGAACAGCGTTAAGTACAATGCGTATGACAAATGTGACCTCAAAAATTCAACCCGTGTCATTCGCACTCCTCGCTTTGTCCTGTATTTAGACACCCTCTCTACAGTATCTACACTCTCTATAGTACATAGGTATATGTCGCAGCCATATTGTAGGTACAGTCGAGTTCATTAATATATTGGCAGGGCCAATGGCTCAAAACAGTGTAAGCGTTGAAATTAATATAAAGTTCTATACAAACATGTTATGTAGATATCAATAAAATGTTATCATGTAAATCATTAGTTTTAGTATAGAACTTTATATTCATTTTTTATTTTTTTAAATTTTATTTATTGCTATAAAGAACAAAAATAAAGATATTAATACAGTACATTTTGTATTGCACCGAAGTCGAAGACTATTTATTTATTTCGACGCTTACAATGTTTTTAACCATTGGCCCTGCCAATATATTAATGAACTCGACTGTACCTGGTATAGTCAGCAGTTGGAGTAAAAAAAAATATTTTTATTTTATGACTTTTGATTATTGTTATTATTTAAGTTATGTTTAATTTTGAGCACTTATTATAATTTATTGTATGTAAATACTTTAATATGTCCTACACAATTGTCATTGTTTCTGGATTGAATAAATGAAAAAACTCCAAATAAAACTGAGTCGGACGGCTGTGGGAGAGTGGGTTTAGGTTAGCATGTCTTGTTCTACCGTGAAAACCGTGATTCAGTCCGACTCGGTTTTATACTCAGTAGTTTTACAATTATTAGTATTACAAAACGGCTAATTCTTAAATATGGCTGCGATATACGAGTAAATACTCTGTCCGGGATGAAATACTCTGTACAATTTATGCGGACAAAATTATAATTATTTTTTTGCTGAAAATCGTTAGGAAACCTACATATGGTGCAACTTTATTAGCTACAGATATTTTGTACAGAGCTTCTGTTCGTGATTCTGAACAAGTTTACCCCAAGAACCTATGGTCTAATCGCAAACACATTTTTAGGCCTATAAAACAAACGGATCAGCTGCTCAGCCAACTAAGTATGGGAAGCCCAATTTTTTTCTCGCGATTAGACCAATGTTGTTGAGAATGATGAACAGAAGCCTTGTATGAAATGTCGGTAGCTTAAAAAGTTGCACCTTATCATCATATCAGATCATATACGTCCCCACCGAGGGGCTCGAGCCTACCCTGAATTAGGGCGATCGGGCCGTAGTCGACCACGCGGGCTCATTGCGAGTTGGTCGACTTCACACACAACCTTCGAGTTTCTTCGCAGGCGTGTGCAGGTTTCCTCACGATGTTTTCCTTCACCGTTAAAGCAATCGGTGAGTATATATACGTAAGTTTCGAAAAACGCATTCGTACATTGGCCGTCCGGATTTGAACCCAGCACCTCTGGTTAGGAGGACCGAGTCGTTACCGGTTGAGCCACCGACGCTTTTACCTTATAAAGTTACACCTTATACAGACTGTAAAAAAAATGGTGCAGGACCCGTCGACTGGGGGTTCTACTCATCATACTGAACAACTTTCCCCAAGGAACCCATAGTCAATTATCAAAACAAAATTAGGACCCTTCATACTAAAATGTACAAAATTGGTCGATCAGCTGATCAATTTGTATGAAGAGTATTTTTTTTGCGATTTCAGCAGTTCTTCAGTATGAAGTATGATGAGTAGTAGCACGTAGTAACTAATTAGTAATCTGTGGTAGTAGCCCCAGTTAACGGAACCTTCAAAAATTTTGTTACACCCTTTATAATTGAGCTACCCTACTGTAGAGCAGCTACCGGATATGTATGGAGATTTGGTCCGAAAGTGTTGTATGTAGAACGCGGATGGACCAGAAAAAAAAACAATACATGCTTCAGTGTTGAAGGTAGTTAAATAATTTGGTAGCGAAATATTAATATTACAGCCTTCATGAGGAATGTGGCCTTAGTATTTTGAAATAAAATATACCTTCCAAATAAACAGCCTCCGTAGCTTAAAAGAAAAGTTCACTGGCTTTACACAGGAGGCCGTGGGTTCGATTCCCGGCGGGGTCAATTGTAAGACTCGGTTTGGTTGGTGGTAGGGCATTTTCTAAGCCCGCCTGGCTAGCTAACACCATCTTATCTAAGTCTTGCCGCCAAATATCAATGTTGATATCATTGGTGTGTTCCGGCATTAAGATAAGATAGCCAGTTCCCCATTGCGTTGAGGAATCTTGGTAAGGCCACTTCCATCTTCGGCAACATCGTCACTTATCACCAGGTAAGATATTGTCAAGGGTTTACCAATTGTGAATAAAAAAAAACTAAAATATGTACCCGTTACTGTTATTATGGATGATTTTAATTGTTAGCGCAAGCGGCTTGCGGGCCTTTTTTTGTTATATATAAACCTTAAAAGCCGTGTTGACAACAATTCACCAAAGTTTCATCGTAATCAGTTGAGCCGTTTTCGAGTTTTGCGGTCAGCAACACATTTAGTTTTTCATTTTTATTATAATATAGAGAAAATTAAATTACGGTTTTTTTTGAATATTTAAAAGTTTGTGTAAAACACGTCATACTTAAAATCATTATCATCATATCAGCCGAAGGACATCCACTGCTGGACAGAGGCTAGACCGATCCTGCGCTGCTTGCATCCAGCGGCTTCCCGTGACCTTCACCAGGTCGTCGTTCCACCGTGTGGGAGGCCTTCCTACGCTATGTCGTCGACTGACGCCACTCGAGAACTATACTACCCCAACGGCCATCTGTTCTACGAGCTACGTGCCCTGCCCACTACCACCTAAGTTTAGCGATTCTGTGAGCTGTGTCGGTTACTTTGATTCTCCTATAGATCTCCTCATTTATGATTCGATCGCGTAGGGAAACTTCGAGCATAGCTCGCTCCATCGCCCTTTGGGTTTTTTAATTTTAGATAGAAAGTAAGTTAATATCATTTATTGCACACCAAATAAAGTATTACAGAAACTTAATTTAAATATTTACAGTGCAAAGGCGGCCTCATCGCTTTTAGAGATTTCTTCCAGGCAACCTTAAAGTAACCGTTAGGAGTTGAAAAGTCTGAAAAGAAAGAGTTTTTACATTTTGAAAATGTAACCATAATGTATAGCTGTTGATAAGTTTGTAACTGTTCGTAACTGGCTGCACCTTGTAACGCGGCACGCTGTTATGCGTTCCTTTTTCATTTGACCTTATTTTAATTCCATCTATTTATTTTCCATGCATGCGCTGTATCTATGTGTCAATATCCTTTATAAATCAAAATTCTACCATCCAAAAGTTCTAATTAATCATTAAACTTGCATTATAAACATAGATCGGAATAGGTAGATATGTCATAACGTTGTCAATAGTATGGATAAGCTTCTCCGGATTTCCGAATTTGAAGGTCTTACAAAGTGAAATTAAAACTTTTTTGGAATCATCTTTTTATTGTTTATAAATGCATTAATTACTTATTTAAAACAAATTACACCAATAATTATACAATAAGAATTAGTAAATAAACAAATGGGAAAATATATTTGTGCAAGTATTTCTCAATAAAACCTTGCACGCACGGATTAGCATTTTGTTGAGTCTTGAGTTAATTGCTTCTAAATGAAAAAAAAAACCGGATACCAGATAAAATTAAGCTTATCCATGTTGTGCCATCGTTGCAAAAGTATATGAAAAAACTCTACCTATTCCGATCATTGATTATAAATAATTATTTCTGCTGCTTTCTTAAGACCCTTTTTCGGGTAAGATATAACTGTATTTTTGTGAATTGTGTTATGTTTAGTATTAATTTTTTTTTTCTTTTCAGGTCTTTATTTTACATTTAAATACTTTATGTGAGCACGCCTCTTTAACCCACGCCCTTATCATACTTACAAACCATACCTACAAGTCGTGCTACAAACTACCTCTAAGACGAGTTCTAGTTGAAGTCGTCTCGAAACTAAGACAAGCTCTAGTTAAAGTCATCTCGAAACTAAGACAAGCTCTAGCTGAAGTCGTCTCCAAACTAAGACGAGCTTTAGCTGAGGTCGTCTCCAAACTAAGACGAGCTCTAGCTGAGGTCGTCTCCAAACCAATCAAAAGACACTTTATCGCCCTAAAAATGCATCTCAAACAATTACGTCAAGCTGACCTCTTTCAAGAGGCAGGGACTATTATTCTTGGCCCATTCAGTCGTGGCGAAATCACGTTGAATGCTTTAAACGGTTCTTCCGATAGACTGCGCGGTAAGATTGCCCTCTGGACGCCTCGCCATGATGGTTCAGTGTTGCCAGGATTGAAGAATTTATCCGACAATTCAGAGGTTGTAACAGTTTTAGTAAAATAGTGATTCAACCTATTTTCAACCGACTTCCAAAAAGGAGGATGTTCTCAATTCGACTGTAGTTTTTTTATGTTTGTTACCTTAGAACTTTTGACTGGGTGAACCGATTTTGATGATTCTATTTTTATTTGAAAGCTAGTACTTTCCGTGTGGTCTCAGATAAATTTTATAAAAAGCGGTGTTGTACTTTATTAGAAAGTTAACATAAACCAAAAATAATAATGCAAAATTGTACTAATTTGTTGCGATGGAAATCGGTTTTTTAACGTGTTAAGCGTTTTTAATTATGTTTATTTCATAAATAAACTTTCAGACAAATTTAATCAGTTATTACAGCGGCATCTTACCTTTGTAGCGCCCAACATCGAATGTACAAGAGGAAGTTATATTTTTTACCAATAAATTATTATGATTATGAAGTCTCGTTTATTTCTATGCAGTCTGACAGAGATGGAGTTCTCACTTTCATATATTCTTTATTGTACACAAATATTTACAAGAAAACCATTTAGAGAGAACTTACATAAATAAGGACTTATCTCTGTAAGAGATCTCTTCCATCCAACCTTACCGGGTGTAAGGAGTCTAAAGTACGGGAGGCAGACGTGTGTACTTAACAGATTATGTAAACTAAATAAAATACTAATATGTGTAAACTAACCTAATCTACTTACATAAATAATACATACTTATATTGAATAAAAATATAATAATTTAATAAACTTAAATATATAAAAATGATTAACTATTTTGTAGGGAAATAAGACGCTCTTTTGAAAGAGTTAACCGAGGGGCAGTCGCGAATGTCAATGTCTAAAACGCTATCTCTGCCAGATAGTAAAAGAGTGAAAGACACGCATTTTCCTCGGAATTCTTACCGGATCCCGGATCACCAGGTCTGCGGCTCTATGCTTATAATATCTAAGTATGGATCATTAGTTCTCTTTTTTCTGCTTTGTATTTTAACAGAAGCAATTTCTTAATCAAGGGTCGTTCATTTTGATGATTTATCTACTGAAGTACCGAATACAGAAACTACCTTTTAGCAAGACGTAGGTTCATTTGGGTCCCCAATATTTCATAAGTATTTTTTTATTTTTTCTTTCAAGATGCCATCCTGTCAATTGTAATAATAAAGTAATTCCAATTCAGTAATTATAAAAACTGTAAATACTTATTTCAATTTTGCATTTTAAGTTTCATTACTTGGTAAATAACATTATCATTTTAAATTTTAAATCCAAGAACTTCAAAGTCTTCAACAAAACTATTCTAAACTGGAAACCGGGTAGGTGGAAAATCTGGCGTCATCTGGCAACACTGCACCGCTCTCCGTACCATCTCGAGCGTTGAAAAGTGCTTCTTTGAAATTTTCTCACTTTGATAAAAATACTCGATTTTTAAATCACCTTACGTTGAAAAACTGATTGATTTAATTCATCAATCATCATCATCATCATAATGTCAGCTCATATACGTCCCCACCGAGGGGCTCGAGTCTACCCTGAATTAGGGCGATCGGGCCTTAGTCGACCACCATCATCATCACTCACGCCCTCTATAAAGAAGATATAAGCATTCATCAATAATTTACATAAATTCAATTTGTTTGGAAATGACCAAACATGTAAAATTTTATCTTAATCACTTACATTTTGACATCGAGCATGTACCTACAAGCATTTTATTCACTAAATCACTCTGTGTGTATTTCATTTAAGACTTAAATACCAATTGAAACTTTAAGATTTTTTTACATCGTTGGCCATGGGCAAACAAATAGATTTGTGGCGACCACATTTCCTGGTCCCACGGAACCCTAATAAAGTTAGAAAAAGTTTAATTTTTTGTCGAGACTCAACGAATAACAGTTCTCGGGTATGAAGCCATAAACACGGACATTTTATATTTTTATGTAACTGCAGTTTATTGAGGTACATCCTGGGACATTACAGCGGCTTGCACGTTATAAAATAATTTGTAATTGCGATCGGGAAATACTGTTAATACGGTTCGCTAAGGACAATAGCTTGTTCAACCAGCGCCGCAATAGTAGAGTAATTTGTGCAAAGGCGCGCCGACGCTATATTAGTTTCTACCCAGCTAAATGTTTATAGTTTTATTATGTTATTGTATCTCTGTTTGCTATTGCTGTATTGTACCTCTGTTTTCTCACGAACCAATTTTTTTTATGTCTTAGTTCCGTTAGGAGCACCCCCGATCCCCGGCGACAAGCCGTTGTATAATGTCACAAGACACACCAAGAAGAGTCAATCCTCAGCCACGCTGTAGATCGGACGTTCTCCTAGGGACAAGCTTAGCTTACCGAATATTTGTACCTATCTTGTATTTAATTATTATATTTTGTGTTTCCTGAGATTATACCGTTAACAGTTTCACCAGAACTTCTGAACTTTCATTTAATACGCGACGTAAGTCAGTACACGCAACTCGTAGTGTGTAGCGCAACAGATTATATTTGTACACTTATTTTGAATAAATAATCAAAATTCAACTCTGGCTCTGGTTCTTTATATTTTATCACAGATTTTCTTAGTAATTAACTGTTCATTAAAATAAGTAAGTTCATTAATTTTGAAATACGATGCCATCATCAGACTTCTAAACAGCGCTTTGTGATTGACTGGTAAAGTTACGTGCGCACCATGTCAAAAAAAATCGTGGTCTGTGATTAGCTTAGGGCATCATCATCACTCACGCCATCTATAAAAAAGACATAAGCATTCTGAGGGTGGCCGTCATGCTGGAAGGTCGTGAACAGTAGCTATCATCACATTTAATAAGAGCTTCAATTTCCCTCTTGCTGACGAAGTGGATTGTGCATATGCCATGTAGTGTCTGCTACTTTTTTAATACTTGATTGTAATACAAGGGTAGCAAGTGAGGTAATACAGAACAAGATCCAATGTGGCGCCCGTACAAGCGCAGCTTCCAAAGGGCGCTAATAGAACGAGTGCACTCACATTATTTAGACGAGATATTTAGATAATAAGCCACCTCCTTAGCGTAGCTCCGTGGTTAGTCCATTCGCTTCACACTAGGAGGTCGCGGGTTAACTTTGTAAGACTCGGTTTGGGTGGTGGTAGGGCATCTTCATAGCCCGCCTGGCTAGCTACCACCATCTTATCAAAGTCTTGCCGCCAAATATCAGTGTTAACAGCATTGATGTGTTTCGGCGAAAGCCAGATCCCCATTGCGTTGGGAAATCTTGATAAGCCTGCTTCCATCTTCTTCATCATCGTCAGTTACCATCAGGTGAGATGATGCCAAGGGCTTATCAATTATGGAGTAAAAAAAAAGTTCCAGGGTGTAAAAGCAACTTACAACAGAGGTAAGCAATCTACTTTACATCATACATCCAAGGTAAATACAAGTTTTATGTAGGTATGATAAAATATAATTTTTATTAGAAAGATATAATTATTTACTAAAAGTAATTTGTAAATTGCTACCACTATTGACATGCAGTGATACTAGTTGGCCAGGCATTTGCACTGTTCGATTTATATTTTGAGACAGTGCCACACTATCTAATGTTTGTAGAATAAGTTTAAAAAAAAAGTTGTGTTGTGTTTATGTTCCTTTTTTTAATTAATTTATTTATTTGATGAAAAGTAAGTTACAAACATTATGATAGGAGTAGTACATCAAAAACCTTTACCTATAAAAATGTGGTAAATTTAAATACACATATTATACGTCACTAAGACGTATGTCAGTATAATGTAAAGTAATAATATTTATTTCATCTCTTTAATTACGCAATAGAAATAATTTAATGAATATTTTATTAACACATAAAAACAAAATCCCGACTTCCCTAAACAAGAGATAAGTGCCTGTAATAGGTACTAATAAGGCCTCTGATTACACTAACTGCCTCACTGAGGAAATAATTGGACTGTCAAATGTAATAATTAGCAGGAACCCTTGTCAGTGCCACGGCACGGAACCTTGATCACTGGAACATAAAATTATTTGAGCGCCATTTAAAAAGGTCGATAGAGAGTCTGTTGAACTGTGGAAAAATAATTTACGGGATGACTTATTATTCATTGTAAAGTGGGAATAGTGAATTTCAATTTATGAAAATCAAGTTACCTTGAAGAATCCATATATTTGGCTTAGTGCTTGTCTAGTAGGACAAAGCGCAAAATAGGGATCCCTAGTCTCTAAAAAAATGTTTATATTAAAAAGGAAATAATTTTTGTAGTTGGTATAGAATACTTTGTACAGAAAATCAATGAACTTTTTACAAATTCAACTTTGGCTATTACTCATAAAAACTAAGAAAAGATACTTCATCATCATCATAATATCAGCCGATAAACGTCCACTGCTGGACAAAGGCAAAGCACTCGTATATAAATTAATACTAACGATTTTTCCTTTAGGGGAGGCCCAAAGTATTTCCACGAGGACGACGGCCGGTCCTGCGCTGCCCGCATCCAGCGGCTTCCCGCGATCTTTACCAGGTCGTCGGTCTACCACGTGGGAGGCCTGCCTACGCTACGTTTTCCGGTGCGCGGTCGCCACTCAAGGATTTTATTTCCCCAACGGCATCTGCTCTACGAACTATATGCCCTGCCCACTGCCACTTCAGTTTAACGATTCTGTGCGCTATGTCGGTTACTTTGGTTCTCCTGCGGATTTCCTCGTTTCTGATTCGATCAGGCAGAAAAACTCCGAGCATAGCACGCTCCATTGCCCTTTGGTTGACCTTGAGCCTTCTTATGAGGCCCATAGTAAGCGACCATGTCTCAGTTTCGTATGTCATCACTGGCAACACGCATTGGTCAAAGGCCTTAGTCTTAAGACACTGCGTTATTTGGGACATGAAGATATTGCGAAGCTTCCCGAACGCTGCCCAGCCGAGTTGGATTCGTCGATTGATCTCTTTCTTGAAGTTGGACCTGCCTAGCTGGACTGTTTGTCCCAGGTATACATATTCGTCAACAACTTCCAGTGTAGAGTCTCCAAACTTAAGAGGGGTAGGTGCGAAACGTACATTTAACATTATTTTCGTCTTTTTCATGTTCAGGACCCACTTGTTGAGAGACTTTACTGAGGCCATCAAGCATCGTGCTTAGGACTTCCATAGTCTTAGCCATGACCACAATATCGTCAGTGAATCGGAAGTGGGTTTATGTACTCACCATTGATATTGATGCTGAGTCGTCGTCCCCCCCCCCCCTTGAAAACAAGCTTGAAAACATCTTTCAGGGCGGTGGTAAACAGTTTCGGAGGTATAACGTCTCCTTGCCTTACCCCTCGCTGCAACTGGATAGGTTTCGAGTAAACCGACATGGGGACGTTTTTTATCTTATTTTTATAAGTGGGGTCTGCAGTTGCAGCGACACTTCGACCCAATGGGATGTTTTGTGTCTACCCCAATAAGCTTTGCACCCCAACCTACTCGAAGATGTGCTGCATCAATTCAGTAATTCCGCTCATTGGAAGGTGCTTGTAGTCCTCCGGTTTTGGGTAGCCATCACCTAGGAGGTGCATACGCCAGGACATCACAGTGACACAATAAGTGTTCCATTGATTCTGTATCTTCACCACAGGCCCTGCAGGTCAGGTCATTCGTCAGGCCGATTTTTTGCAGGTGTGCGTTTGTGGCAAAGTGGCCCTTCAACGCTCCTGCTGCAGCCCTGACGGGCGTCCTGCTGTTATTCAAACAATTTCCAGTACTTAACAGATTTCCTGAATTAGCCTGGGACATGTAACTCAAAAAAAATCACTATTTGAACTGTGTATTTCTTAAACGAATCATTCATCGATAAAAATGACTTCCTATATAATAATTTGATGATTTGCAGTATGGAAAGTAATAAAACTTTAGTTGTTCCATTCCATGAGTGGCATTTACAACTTCTTAACCACTTTTTGGCGAATAACTCACTGTCATAATGTGAAGGCAGACTTAGATGGTATGGCCATGTGAAGACCACGTGGTAAACATGGCTTTAAACCTGCCGGAAGAGAGAAGAAGCAGAGGCCGCCCGCCATTGACCTGGTGGTCAAACATAAAGAGAGAGACCTCAAGAAAGCCCAATTGCCAGATGTGACAACCCAGGACAGACTGTCCTGGCGCAAATTAGTGAGGAGACCCGACCCAAAGTAACGGGAACTGCGAAGAACAAAGAAGAAGAAGAGCTCTGTAAAGTTTTTGTTATTTTCATTTCATTGGTTTGGTGTTGTGCTCCCGGCTGTAAATATTTGGTTAGTCATCATTTATTTTGAATGTACTCGTATATGGTATCGAATGAATTTAAAGCCTGTTAGGATTCTCTTGCTTTATCTTCTCTTATCGTGTGGTAGAAGTGGTCGTACTGTGCAAACGGTAGACCCGCGATCACGTGTAGGGCATTTAGATTTAGACCTAAACAAAATTTTATTTTTGACACAAAAGAAAAAGCAATAATAAAATAAAAACTTACCAAAAGGTTAAATTAATAAATATGCAATATCACACTAATATTATGGCGAAAGTTTGTGACTGTGTATGTTTCTTACTTCTTCACGCAAAAACGACTGAGCGGATCTGGCTGAAATTTGGTAGGTATACAGATTAGGACGTGGATTAATACATAGGCTACTTTTTTTCACGCTCGCGAGCCACTTGCGGCTCGCGCACTGCGCACCCTCGAAAAGTCATAGAAACGTTGTCCACGCAGGTGAAGCCGCAGAAAACAGCTAGTTAGCAATAAAACTTGTGGCGTCATTGGACCCTGGGCTCAGCATGTGCTGCAACTGTGGTGACGTAGCGGCAGTGTTGGAGCGCAGCGCTGGTTCTCGTAAGGCCCATGGTGTTGCCACTTACACGCGTACTGATATTATTTTAGCAATGACAATTGGAAACGCTAAACACGTTAAAAATGGGCCAAGTGCGAGTTGGACTCGCGGAAAGTAGGGTTCAGAATTCTTAAAAAAATTAAATGTTTATTTTAAAAAAACAAAATTATATTTACAGTTGTATATATTATATTTTAAAATACAAAATTATACGACCTTTTCACAAAACCAACGGGATATCTTTAGTTGTTCGACTATTACTCCTAAACTAAGAAAGCCTACTAAGCTATTATAGTTTTCCTTTTAACTTAATTATATGTCCTACTATTAATATTTTTTTTTAGATTTCCTGAAATTTATAGCGGTTTAACATGACAGTACACTTGACTCGAACGAAAATAAGCATTTTAGAGCTTAATATTTCGCAAATTGATCCCTGAAACAAAAAATAGTTTCAGCAAACCCTCATCACTTGTTTTGAAGAACCTATTCAATGTACCCCACACGACGGGCACGTTAGCAAAAAAATTGCGTTGGGGAATCTTGGTAAGCCCGCTTCCATCTTCGGCATCATCGTCACTTACCATCAGGTGAGACGATGCCAAGGGCTTACCAATTATTAATAAAAAAAATAAAATAAAAATAAGCCCCTCTTTACATGCAGGGAAGATACCATAATTTTTTTTTTCAAGATTTTATAACATGAATGAATGAATGAATGAATGATTGATTTATTTATTGTATTGCTTAATACACAAACAAAAATAAAAAAGACAAGAGTAAATAAACAAAAAAAATATATATATATATATATTTTACCTATAAATACCTAATACTAACATCAAAGGAATATTTATTTATTTTTAAAAAAAAGGAAACACAAAAGCAATACCAAAGGCAATAAAGCTCAGCGTAATTTTTACCCTAAGGCAAAACGCTGTTATTCTGCTATTGCCCGGACCGAGTTGCGAGAGATGTTGCTAAAAAAATATATTTATGTATTTGTGCATGAGTGTGAGTGATATGTGTGTGTGTGTGTGTGAGAGAGCGTGTTAGCATGTGCGTTGACTAATGTGACATGATTTATAATAGTAAGTATGGATGAGATACCAATACCTACAATAATCAATAACTAATACTGATACAACTTTGACGGCGTGATTAATATGTATACCCATATTTTTTTTTCTTATCTGTGCCCATGCCAAATTACAGCTTTCTAGTATAAATTGTCTCTGAGCTAAGCCGTGGACAGACGGGCCTCATGAGAAGGGTCAAGGTCACCCAAAGGGCAATGGACCAAGCTATGCACGGAATTTTCCTACGCGATCGAATCAGAAACGAGGAGATCCGCAGGAGAACTAATGTAACCGACATAGCTCACAGAACCGCTAAATTGAAATGGCAGAGGGCAGGGCACATAGCTCGTAGAACAGATTGCCGTTGGGGCAGTACATTTTTCGAGTGGCCACCGCGCACCGGAAAACGTAGCGTAGGCAGGGTTCCCACGCGGTGGACCGACGACCTGGTGAAGATCGCGGGAAGCCGCTGGGTGCGGGCAGCGTAGGACCGGTCGTCGTGGAAATCCTTGGGGAAGGCCTTTGTCCAGCAGTGGACGTTTTTCGGATGATGAAGCCACGGACAGACAGATATAGCGAAACTATAAGGTTACCTTGTTGACTTCGTAACCCTAAAAACCGACTTCAATCGCAACAACCTAGTAAAATATTGAATTTTTTTAGTTTATGTTAATACTGAACCGATTTTGCTAAAATTCACATGGGACTAAATCCGGAAGCATACCATATCGAATAAAAAACAATCAAAAAATCGGTTCACAATCTCCGTAGATGTAGCGTCACAAACATACAAAAAACATACAGTCGAATAGAGAACCTCCTCCTTATTGGAAGTCGGTTGAAAATTAGGTACAATTATACTAAATAAAAGCGTGTGTGTGGATTTGTGGATGTGTGCAACACGTCTTACACACCGGGAAACAGTTGTACAGGTTTTCCAGGTTCGCTCACCATTGTTTTCCTTTAGCGTTAGAACAGTTGATAATTACAAGTATCATAATATTATGTAAGCAATGTTATGGAAGTTTCGAAAAACTTATTGGAAGATTAGTCGTCCCCGGATTCAAAACCAGGCCCTCTGGTCAAGAGGACCAAACCATTACCAAAACAAAATCTGTAAATGAGTGTCGGTTGAGAGTAAAAATTTTACTTATAGTAAAATAATGAAGAAATAAATACAATTTAATTCTAAACCAACACTCAAAAAATAGTATATTTTCCAAAAAAAATCCAAAAAAATAGATCGGGATTGTTTTGTACGACAAGTCAGACGGATTGAGAAATTTTGACCCAGTTAGTTATTCTTCTGCTCTGTGTTCCAGATAAGCTCTGAGATCTCTTCAACACATTATTTTTTCCTTTTTCCCTTGAAAAGACTTTTATTAATGCTCTGGAAATTAAAGAGAATTATAATTTCCCTGATTTCATAAAACACTGCAATCAGCAGGACATTTTTCGTCGCACCGCAGCCATGTCCTACCCGCCTACCCGGCCAAAAGCGAAAGGTTGCTAATTGCACCATATTTCATCTCCTCACTGACACCACAATTTTGCGGGGTTAATTAGAAACTACGGCTTTCGAGCTATGAAATGAAAATCTCGTTACTGCGAGAAATGTACAAGGAATTAGCACCCTTAGCTTGGCGCAGGTAGGCGCGGTAGGCGCTCAGGTTTCGGGAAGGACTACAATTCTTACCTTAAAATTTAAGGTTGTATTAATTAACTTTAATTACAATACAATTTTTCTACATTTATTATTTTTCTTAATTGCAAAAAAATACTTATTGGATTTTGATAAAATTTATACTGGGCCATCTTGGAGACATGATCTGTTATTAAAAAAAAAGAATCGATGCAGAAATCGTGTAACATTGGTACACAAAAAGAACAATGAAGTTAAGTTGAGAACCTTCTCCTTTTTAGGGTTTCACAGTTAAACTAGAAACCCTTATAGTTTTGGCGTGTACGTCTGTCTGTCCGCCGGTACGCCATAGCCGTTTTACTCAAATATTGTTGTAAAAGTATGAAGCTGAAATGTGGTATTTTTATATGAATCTGTGACTGATTTTTTTATTGTTCACTTACTTGATTGTTGTTGTTAAATAGGCCAGTGCATAAATCATTTATCGGAAACTAATCTTTAAAAACCTTTCGTAGATTTCAGATAATGTATAATTATTTATTTAATTTAAAAGGAAAATTAAAAAAGCGTCAAACTTAAACTAAGGCCTGATCGCCCTAATTCAGGGTAGGCTCGAGCCCCTCGGTGGGGACGTATATGAGCTGATATGATGATATGATGAAAAGGAAAATTATCTCGGCCAAGTAGGCTTTTTTCATTTAAGTGTAATACAAATGTGCAGTTTATGTATAAAGTTCATAGATTTTACAAAAAGTTCTATACCAACTACAAAATAGGGTTTTTGGAGTTTACTCCTTAAGAATCGATTTGCATATAAGGCGCCCGGTATGAAAAAAATATGAGGAGTAAAATCTAGTGATCGAAAACGTAGTTTGTTATATTCTCTTTGCGCGTTACGTTTTTTACGCGCAACCTATTGTGCGCACCTCTGTCACGTGATACAAAACAGTCAGGATTGGCTGAATCTGACAAAAAGAATATAAGTCACTACGAAATCTAAAATGTAGTCACAACACAAGCACAGACCTTTTCCACGAGTTTCTTCAAGAAGCAAAAAAAAAAAATTATGAATTGTGAACTTTTAAAGTATCAGAACGACTTTAAACACAGTGATGTTCGACAGTTTTCATTTCCTTATTCAAGTGAGTGATCATATAAAGAAAGATGTCAACAAATTATTAGAAAAACAAGAGAAACTTAACAAAAATGCTCTTGATTTAATTGAAGAGTCAACACAAAACCAATGTTAGAGCCCTTTATGGTATGACCTAAGATATGCTTGTATAACCGCATCTAAAGCATACGAGGTTAGTCGCTGCCAAACACCAAATGGATCATTAGTAGCTGCGACCATGGGAGCTAAAACACCTGACACATCAGCTATGAAAAGAGGCCGGAAATTGGAATCATTAGTTATAAAAACTGTGCAGAGTAAACTTAAAACTAAAGTCAAGCCCCGTTTTGTGCCTGTTTAGACAATCGTACTTAAGTAGTAAACTCCAGTCGTGCGTCGGAGCTGACCCACACACTTTTTTTTTGTACATCTATGAATGAAAAAGAACTACGAAAGCTGACTTTGCACAATTGGTCCGATAAAGTGAAAATAAATTTCAATTTTAACCTTGGACTTTCATGAATTAAAGGTAAACGATATGCCTTCGTAGAAAGTTATACGATGTGCCTTAGTAGAAAGTAGAAACTGTTATGAAAATTGTTTAGGTCAGGTAAGACGAACTGATTACTTGGGCACACCATAATGCTCACAATCACCCAAACAAAGTGATTGTTACAAACACAAACATTTAGTGAGCTTACTGCACTCGCCTTTATCTAGTTACCCTTACATAGTCAGTGCATAAAGTCAAAAGCAAGTGGCGTTGGAAAAATTTCGTTTGCACTTTATTAGGGTGTTTATTCAATGTTCCACACTTGGTAATACCCATGTAGGCCTGCCATTACCTAAATTACGGACCCCGGACAAAAATTTCAAAAACGCCGGACATTTAAGTGCAATAATAAATTGTACCCGGACGCACTTCAAAAAAATGAACATCGTTATTACATATGTTTTTTTTATATAAAGAAAATAAATTTAAACCTTACACAAAATTATACACTATTCTTTCATCATTACAGCTCATATACGTCCCCACCGAGGGGCTCGAGCCTACCCTGAATCAGGGCGACTAGGCCTTAGTCAACCACGCGGGCCCAGTGCGGGTTGGTCGACTTCACACACAACCTTCGAGTTTCTTCGCAGGCGTGTGCAGGTTTCCTCACGATGTTTTCCTTCACCGTTAAAGCAATCGGTAAGTATGTACGTAAGTTTTTGAAAAACTCATTGGTACATTGGCCGTCCAAATTTGAACCCGGTACCTCTGGTTAGATGGACCGAGTCGTTACCGGTTGAGCTACCGACGCTATTCTTTATCTGAGAGGTATTCTGGTAACAATCAAAAACATAACCATCCTTTTTGCGTTGTCGGGTAAAAATAATAAGAACCACGCCGAATTTTTAAATATGATATGCTTTATTTTATTGAAAATCATTCAATAAAACTGATTTCATCCTAACACTAATAGTGTCCGGGTTTTAAGACGACAGCAGAAGCCAAATTCTTAAAAAAATTGTTTTAAACCGTTCATTTTAAACAATTTTCTAACTAAAATAATACATTGATATTATTACATAGCTCGTAGTACGGATGACCGTTGGGGCAGTAAAGTTCTCGAGTGGCGACCGCGCACTAGAAAACGTAGCGTAGGCAGGCCTCCCACTCGGTGGACCTGTCGTCAATCCTTGGGGGAGGCCTATGTCCAGCAGTGGACGTCCTTCAGCTGATATGATGATGATGATGACATTGTTATTGTTACTTTATTTTTTTATAACTCTACAGGACTAAACCTTTATAACCATCGAAGACATATTTTTAAATAAATTGTGTAATTTCTAAAATAAATTACCGAAAATGGCCGTCAATCATGCCAGTATTTACAATTATTATAACTACGCGATTTGTAGATCAATGTGTGATAATGCACATTAATGTATAGAATATTTAAAAAAATATACTGTCGTGAGACACACCCAAAAATTGTTTTTAAATTCGGTCTTATTGTTAACCTAATTAACAAAGATTCTTGAAAATAGCGCACATGGGTAGTGATTTACTCCCCCTACAAAATTGTTTTCGCAGCTAGCGTTAACGATTTTCACCTCTTAAATTATTTTAACCGATTTGGACCAATTTTTGATAGGTTGTCAGTCAGAACAAAAGCTAGGCTTATACGTATACGTTTCCTTCGATAAAGTTAAAAATTTTAATTTTATTGTCGTTTACGTGTTTTCGTACAAAACTAAATTCGGGCATTTTTTTGTTTCAACGCCGTTTGTATGAAAATTCGCACCTTCACAATCCTCTTAAGGACGCCCTAAAAACTAGGTCAAATCCGGAGAAACCCGGACGGATGGCAGCCCTACATGCATGAATAATAATTATTAAATAACAGTTAGGTACTTTAAGTATTTTGGCGGCTTTACGGCGAGGGCCACTTAATACGACCTATAAAAACACCTCGCCTTATTGCGTATTTATTTAAATTCACGTAATTAACGGTCCAAGCTCTTTGTCTTAAATGTCCACCGAAATTTTGTTGGGAAATTCGGTGGTATATGTTTAACGTGTTTATGACTCATTATGAGATATAGCTCACAGAGTCGCTAAACTTAAGGGGCGGGGTAGCTCGTAGAACAGATAGCAGTTGGGGCATTAAAATTTCTATTGGCGACCACGCACCGGTACACAACAGCGTAGGCAGGACTCCGACTCCGTGGAACGACGACCTGGTGAAGGTAGCAGGAAGCCGCTGGATAGGGGCTTCGCAAGGCTGGTTGTTATGGCAATCCTCGGGGAGGCCTTTGCCCAGCATTGGACATATTGCGGCTGATTAGGAAGTAACTTGGGAAACCGAGTCTTGCTCGGAGTCTCCTAGGCATGTGAACTAAAAATATTATTTTTTATGTATGAAAACGGATTTTCATAAGAATGACACCTTTGTAGATAGACTTGAAATGTAAAAAATTAATTAAATACTAAATTTCATACGAATCATTAAAGACGGCCATCTGTTCTACGAGCTATGTGCCCTGCCCACTGCCACTTCAGTTTAGCGATTGTGTGAGCTATGTTGGTTACTTTGACTTCTCCTGCGGATCTCCTCGGTTCTGATTCGATCTCCCAGAGAAACTCCAAGCATAGCACGCTCCATTGCCCTTTGGGTGACCTTGAGTCTTCTTATGAGGCCCATAATAAGCGACCATGTCTCAGTTCCGTATGCCATCACTGGCAGCACACACTGCCGAAGCCGATAGATGCGGGCAGCGCAGGACCAGTCGTCGTGGAAATCCTTGGGGGAGGCTTTTGTCCAGGTGGACGATTTTCGGCTGATATGATGATGATTAAAACTGAAGAAACAAATTTTATATTATATTTACAAGAATTGCTCACTTAAAGTAATAAGATGACCATGTGTGTGTTTATAGGGGTGGTCCAGCCAAACGATATGTGGCACTGGATATTCACAAAAAGGTTTCCATACAAACTTTAAATGACTACTTCCTAAAAATGGATTGGCTAACACTTTATCATAAGTTTAAGTATTTTTATTTACTCAATATGTTTAAAAGATAACTATGGCGCAATTTACCAAGTATTGGTTTCAAAAAAACCGGCCAAGTGTGACTCGGACCCGCGCAAAGTAGGGTTCTGTAGTCACTTCAAAGATAAATAAAACATTTTGTATGGAAAACCCTTGACATTTTTACAAATTCAACTGCACACCTTAAGTTGGTCGATTATTATACACCTTAACTAAGAAAGTCTTAGCCTTTATAGTGTTTGTTTTAAATTGATTATGTGTTCTACTATTAATTTTTTTTTCAGATGTCCTTATATAGCGGTTTAGCTGGAAGGGGGAAGTGGGGACTTGACTTTAACAAAAATTAGCACTATAATGCTTTATATTTAACAAACCGATCACAGAATCGAAAAATGTTTTTGCATACCCTCAGTAGTTTTGAAAGACCTATACAACGATACCCCACACTATAGGGTGCGTTAATGAAAAAAATTTAAACATTTTATTGTGCCCCTTTGTCGGCGTGATTTAAATGTATACCCATGCCAAATTACAGATTTCTAGTAAAAATAGTCTCTTAACACAGACAGACAGACGGACGGACAGACTGACAGACAGACAGACATGGCGAATCCTTGTCGACTTCAGAACCCAAAAAAACACTGCCAGTCTTAGCTCCACCTTAGATCTCATATATTTTTAGGGAAGACTCATGAGACTTGGCGAATTTTACAATTTTTAATTATTATATTTATTTTTTTCCTTATCATATTAGATGTCTATAAATATAATTCGTGCAACTTTATGTCTCTTACTTTGAAAACTACGGAGTGTCAAGCCCTATTTTTCCCCCTGAGGGAAGGTTATTTGCTGTTTTCAGACTTTTTCCTTTATAAACTCCCAGTTACTTATGTCCATGCAAAATTTCAAATTTCAAATTCACCTGGAAGTGGTCTATCTTTTTGATGATCAGTGAGTGAGTTACGTGGAAATCCTATGTACAGCAGTGGATGTCCTTTGGCTGATATAATGATGATGATGAGCGAGTTACGAAATGTCGAAACTTCGATTAATGATATTTTGAAAATCGCTGTAGGTAGAAACTTGTAATTTAGTATACATACTATCTATGTTATATCATCATATCAGCCGAAGGGGGTCCACTGCTGGACATAGGCCTCCCCCAAGAATTTCCACGTCTACCGGTTCTGCGCTACCCACATCCAGCGGCTTCCCGCGACCTTCACCAGGTCATCGGTCCACCGAGTGGAAAGCCTGCCTACGCTACGTTTTTCGGTGTAACTTTACTGCCCAAATGGCCATCTGTTCTAAGAGCTATGTGCCCCGCCCACAGCCACTTAAGTTAAGCAATTCTGAGAGCTATGTCGGTTACTTTAGTTCTCCTACGGATCTCTTAGTTACTGATTCGATCACGCAGAGAAACTCCGGGAAAAGCACGCTCTTTGGGTGTCCTTGAGCCTTCTAATGGTGCCTTATCTAGGTTACTTAAACAATATAATATAAAATTAAGGAAGTTTTTTCAGTCCATAACAAAGATATTAAGAGCTCGAAAACGCATTGAATTGCGTCGAGAAAAGGGTTTATTTGCTCAACTTGACGAGGGGAACTACCGTGCCCCCTGATCTGTCCAAAAACTAGAATTACGTGACTTATTGATGTGTAATAAGTTTTATTAGAAGTGGTCCATACATTTTCAAGAAGTAGTAATTTCGTAAAAACACTCTAAAGAAACAAAGGTATCCGTCAAAAAAAAAGAAATTTAAGTAAACTAGCATATTATCGTTTTAAGTGGCAGTGGGCGGGGCAAATGTACAAATAGCAATGGCTCGTAGAACAGATGGCCGTTGGGGCAGTAAAGTTCTCGAGTGGCGACCACGCACCGGAAAGCGTAGTGTAGGCAGGCCTCCCACTCGGTGGACCGATGACCTGGTGAAGGTCGCGGGAAGCCGCTGGATGCGGGCAGCGCAGAACCGGTCGTCGTGGAAATCCTTGGGGAGGCCTATGTCTAGCTGTGGACGTCCTTCGGCTAATATGATGATGATGATGATTATCGTTTACTTTCTTCATAACCTGAAAGTGGAATGAGAAAGAAAAACGTAAATAACTGTAACCAATTCATACTGTGACCAAAAACACCAGACCGAAGCGTCGTAACGGCGGCGGCGTGTCGAGGCCTCGCTATTTAACACTTCCATAACGCTTCGAATTTCAAATTCAGCGTCAGACGTCAACTGAATAAGCGTAAGCTGTAGAAAGGGGTTATCTGTGGTATTTTATTTGATTTGTGCAGGTATTTGAGTTTATTTGACTTGCTGCTTGTACCTGAGGAATTGATTGTGGCTTATACTTTATTTGACGTACTGCTTGTACCTGAGGAATTGATTGTGACTTATACTTTATTTGACTTACTGCTGGTACCTGAGGATTTGATGGTGACTTATACTTTATTTGACTTACTGCTGGTACCTGAGGATTTGATTGTGACTTATACTTTATTTGACTTACTGCTGGTACCTGAGGATTTGATGGTGACTTATACTTTATTTGACTTACTGCTGGTACCTGAGGATTTGATTGTGACTTATACTTTATTTGACTTACTGCTTGTACCTGAGGATTTGATTGTGACTTATACTTTATTTGACTTACTGCTGGTACCTGAGGATTTGATTATGACTTATACTTTATTTGACTTACTGCTTGTACCTGAGGATTTGATTGTGACTTATACTTTATTTGACTTACTGCTGGTACCTGAGGATTTGATTGTGACTTATACTTTATTTGACTTACTGCTTGTACCTGAGGATTTGATGGTGACTTATACTTTATTTGACTTACTGCTGGTACCTGAGGATTTGATTATGACTTATACTTTATTTGACTTACTGTTGGTACCTGAGGATTTGATGGTGACTTATACTTTATTTGACTTGCTGCTTGTACCTGAGGATTTGATTATGACTTATACTTTATTTGACTTACTGTTGGTACCTGAGGATTTGATGGTGACTTATACTTTATTTGACTTGCTGCTTGTACCTGAGGATTTGATTGTGACTTATACTTTATTTGACTTGCTGCTTGTACCTGAGGATTTGATTGTGACTTATACTTTATTTGACTTGCTGCTTGTACCTGAGGATTTGATGGTGACTTATACTTTATTTGACTTACTGCTTGTACTTGAGGATTTGATTGTGACTTATACTTTATTTGACTTGCTGCTTGTACCTGAGGATTTGATTGTGACTTATACTTTATTTGACTTACTGCTGGTACCTGAGGATTTGATTGTGACTTATACTTTATTTGACTTACTGCTTGTACCTGAGGATTTGATTGTGACTTATACTTTATTTGACTTACTGCTGGTACCTGAGGATTTGATTATGACTTATACTTTATTTGACTTACTGCTTGTACCTGAGGATTTGATTGTGACTTATACTTTATTTGACTTACTGCTGGTACCTGAGGATTTGATTGTGACTTATACTTTATTTGACTTACTGCTTGTACCTGAGGATTTGATGGTGACTTATACTTTATTTGACTTACTGCTGGTACCTGAGGATTTGATTATGACTTATACTTTATTTGACTTACTGTTGGTACCTGAGGATTTGATGGTGACTTATACTTTATTTGACTTGCTGCTTGTACCTGAGGATTTGATTATGACTTATACTTTATTTGACTTACTGCTTGTACCTGAGGATTTGATGGTGACTTATACTTTATTTGACTTACTGCTGGTACCTGAGGATTTGATTATGACTTATACTTTATTTGACTTACTGTTGGTACCTGAGGATTTGATGGTGACTTATACTTTATTTGACTTGCTGCTTGTACCTGAGGATTTGATTGTGACTTATACTTTATTTGACTTGCTGCTTGTACCTGAGGATTTGATTGTGACTTATACTTTATTTGACTTGCTGCTTGTACCTGAGGATTTGATGGTGACTTATACTTTATTTGACTTACTGCTTGTACTTGAGGATTTGATTGTGACTTATACTTTATTTGACTTGCTGCTTGTACCTGAGGATTTGATTGTGACTTATACTTTATTTGACTTGCTGCTTGTACCTGAGGATTTGATTGTGACTTATACTTTATTTGACTTACTGCTTGTACCTGAGGATTTGATTGTGACTTATACTTTATTTGACTTGCTGCTTGTACCTGAGGATTTGATTGTGACTTATACTTTATTTGACTTACTGCTGGTACCTGAGGATTTGATGGTGACTTATACTTTATTTGACTTACTGCTGGTACCTGAGGATTTGATTATGACTTATACTTTATTTGACTTACTGTTGGTACCTGAGGATTTGATGGTGACTTATACTTTATTTGACTTGCTGCTTGTACCTGAGGATTTGATTATGACTTATACTTTATTTGACTTACTGTTGGTACCTGAGGATTTGATGGTGACTTATACTTTATTTGACTTGCTGCTTGTACCTGAGGATTTGATTGTGACTTATACTTTATTTGACTTGCTGCTTGTACCTGAGGATTTGATTGTGACTTATACTTTATTTGACTTGCTGCTTGTACCTGAGGATTTGATGGTGACTTATACTTTATTTGACTTACTGCTTGTACTTGAGGATTTGATTGTGACTTATACTTTATTTGACTTGCTGCTTGTACCTGAGGATTTGATTGTGACTTATACTTTATTTGACTTGCTGCTTGTACCTGAGGATTTGATTGTGACTTATACTTTATTTGACTTACTGCTTGTACCTGAGGATTTGATTGTGACTTATACTTTATTTGACTTGCTGCTTGTACCTGAGGATTTGATTGTGACTTATACTTTATTTGACTTGCTGCTTGTACCTGAGGATTTGATTGTGACTTATACTTTATTTGACTTGCTGCTTGTACCTGAGGATTTGATGGTGACTTATACTTTATTTGACTTACTGCTTGTACTTGAGGATTTGATTGTGGCTTATACTTTATTTGACTTACTGCTTGTACCTGAGGATTTGATTGTGACTTATACTTTATTTGACTTGCTGCTTGTACCTGAGGATTTGATGGTGACTTATACTTTATTTGACTTGCTGCTTGTACCTGAGGATTTGATTGTGACTTATACTTTATTTGACTTGCTGCTTGTACCTGAGGATTTGATGGTGACTTATACTTTATTTGACTTACTGCTTGTACCTGAGGATTTGATGGTGACTTATACTTTATTTGACTTGCTGCTTGTACCTGAGGATTTGATTGTGACTAATACTTTATTTGACTTACTGCTGGTACCTGAGGATTTGATTGTGACTAATACTTTATTTGACTTACTGCTTGTACCTGAGGATTTGATTGTGACTTATACTTTATTTGACTTACTGCTGGTACCTGAGGAATTAATTGTGACTTATACTTTATTTGACTTACTGCTTGTACCTGAGGAATTGATTGTGACTTATACTTTATTTGACTTACTGCTTGTACCTGAGGAATTGATTGTGACTTATACTTTATTTGACTTACTGCTGGTACCTGAGGAATTAATTGTGACTTATACTTTATTTGACTTACTGCTTGTACCTGAGGAATTGATTGTGACTTATACTTTATTTGACTTACTGCTTGTACCTGAGGAATTGATTGTGACTTATACTTTATTTGACTTACTGCTTGTACCTGAGGAATTAATTGTGACTTATACTTTATTTGACTTACTGCTTGTACCTGAGGATTTGATTGTGACTTATACTTTATTTGACTTACTGCTTGTACCTAAGGATTTGATTGTGACTTATACTTTATTTGACTTACTGCTTGTACCTGAGGATTTGATTGTGACTTATACTTTATTTGACTTGCTGCTTGTACCTGAGGATTTGATTGTGACTTATACTTTATTTAACTTACTGCTTGTACCTGAGGAGTTGATTGTGACTTATACTTTATTTGACTTACTGCTTGTACCTGAGGAATTGATTGTGACTTATACTTTATTTGACTTACTGTTTGTACCTGAGGAATTGATTGTGACTTATACTTTATTTGACTTACTGCTTGTACCTGAGGGATTGATTGTGACTTATACTTTATTTGACTTACTGCTTGTACCTGAGGAATTTATTGTGACTTATACTTTATTTGACTTACTGTTTGTACCTGAGGAATTGATTGTGACTTATAATTTATTTGACTTACTGCTTGTACCTAAGGATTTGATTGTGACTTATACTTTATTTGACTTGCTGCTTGTACCTGAGGATTTGATTGTGGCTTATACTTTATTTGACTTACTGCTTGTACCTGAGGAATTGATTGTGACTTATACTTTATTTGACTTGCTGCTTGTACCTGAGGATTTGATTGTGACTTATACTTTATTTCACTTACTGCTTGTACCTGAGGAGTTGATTGTGACTTATACTTTATTTGACTTGCTGCTTGTACCTGAGGATTTGATTGTGGCTTATACTTTATTTGACGTACTGCTTGTACCTGAGGAATTGATTGTGACTTATACCTTATTTGACTTACTGCTTGTACCTGAGGATTTGATTGTGACTTATACTTTATTTGACTTACTGCTTGTACCTGAGGATTTGATTGTGACTTATACTTTATTTGACTTACTGCTTGTACCTGAGGATTTGATTGTGACTTATACTTTATTTGACTTACTGCTTGTACCTGAGGAATTGATTGTGACTTATACCTTATTTGACTTACTGCTTGTACCTGAGGATTTGATTGTGACTTATACTTTATTTGACTTACTGCTTGTACCTGAGGATTTGATTGTGACTTATACTTTATTTGACTTACTGCTTGTACCTGAGGAATTGATTGTGACTTATACTTTATTTGACTAACTGCTTGTACCTGAGGATTTGATTGTGACTTATACTTTATTTGACTTACTGCTTGTACCTGAGGATTTGATTGTGACTTATACTTTATTTGACTTACTGCTTGTACCTGAGGAATTGATTGTGACTTATACTTTATTTGACTAACTGCTTGTACCTGAGGAATTGATTGTGACTTATACTTTCAAACGAGGTACTCGTATCTGTAGTAAAGGCAAAAAAACGAAATTTAGATATCGAATGGGATCTAAACACACGGCTACAGATTAGATAATACGGTACGGTACTTTGTTAGCCATTTTTTGTATTTTTTTTATTCACAATTGGTAAGCCCTTGGCATCATCTCACCTGATGGTAAGCGACGATGATGCCGAAGATGGAAGCGGGCTTACCAAGATTCCCCAATGCAATGGAGAACTGGCTATCTTAACTTCAAGCCGGAACACATCAATGTTGTTAAAACTGATGTTTGGCGGCATGACTTAGATAAGATGGTGGTAGCTAGGCCTAGTATATGCTAATGACTTAGCTCGCAATCGCTTTTGTCTATTAGATAGAAATATTCTATCATTTGTTAATGTAAAGTTACGAAAAAAACTGTTCGAATCAAAATAAAAAATATAGTCAGAGTGACTACATGTCAGGTTTTATAAATAGAGATTTATGTCAAATAACTTTTTTTATAATATGCGATTGATTAGAGCAGTATGGGAAAGCACAGAATGTGACCTTACATTTTTTCTGTTTACACAATTCAATCATACTTTCTACACTATTTTTATTTGAGATTTAGTTACTTGTAAACTATTTCCTATCATTATTACTATGAATAAATATTTGCTTTTCAAAATTGTCCTTTTTAGTACCTATTAATTGTTCTAGAGAAATCTGCAAAAAATGTATTTTTAGGGTACTTCCCCTAAATGTGAAGTAGGGGGTGTTTTTTTAATTGTTTATCGTTTTATTGTACTGTATGGGGTATGATTGAATGGGTGTAATAAAACAAACGTGTTACAGATTCCTAAACGTAGCTGAGATAATATATAAATTACACTAAAGGTAGATATTACTCTCACTACTGCAACTTCTGAGGTTAGGGACATGTACTATGGCATAGGATCGCCTTCTGGAGATAAAGAAGCTCATTGCGTCTAGATTTAAAATCTTAGCTTCAGCTTCTGTAACTAGATAGTATATTTTCAGAAAATGTTCTTTTATATACCTGGTAGTACCTTATTCAAATTAATTATTTTCATTTTTTTAATCACAATTGATAATCCCTTGGAATATTCTCACCTGATGGTAAGCAACGATGATGCCGAAGATGGAAGCGGGATTACCAAGATTTATCAATGCAATGGGGAGCTGGCTATCTTATCTTCAAGCCGGAACACTTAAAGGCTGTAAACACTGATATTTGGCGGCAATACTTAGATAAGATGGTGGTAGCTAGCCAGGCGGGCTATGAAAATGCTCTACCACGAACCAAACCGAGTCTTACAAAGTTGATCCCGCCGGAAATCGAACCCGCGACCTCCTGGTGTAAAGCGAATAAACTAACAATTACGCCACGAAGGCGGATAAATATAGTTTTGCCTGCCAAATGTCATTACAATTTTCTTATCTATCCATTGTCCGACTTAGGAAAAACATGAGATCGGAAACTAATCTCCGTTTAGAAGATCTCAAAGGACTTTTGCCCAACAAAGTCATTTTACAAAAATAGGCCGCCACTGATCGGGACATAAGCCCCGCGAGCTGCCATCCAAGTTCTCTTGACATATGACGTCATTCGGCTGATAATCCCCTCATCAGATTGATAAGGGTCCAGTCCCCACACCGGGGGCAATAATTCTCCGAATGGTAACTCAATTTTCCTATAAAGTACTGTCGGCAGCTGACCTGTTTAGGTTGGTGTCTTTTGGAACCAGTCACGTTTTGTCTCTAATTTCATGTCTACTTTTCTTACTAAATAAAAGTTTTAGGCTCCGTTCAGCCGTTGGCTGAACCAAGGAGGAGATTTTTTTTATAGATTTGTTAAGCATTTTTTTCTACGGTCCAAAGTATTTATGTAGGTACTATTATTGAAGTGTTTTTGTACGTAATTCGGACTATTTCGGACGAGCACTGGAACAAATTACTTTAAAGCTAAAATTAAAAAAAAATCTTTTTATTTTTTGAGTTATTACATATCTTTTTATAGCATGTAACAGTTTTTGTAAACTGCACGAGTCTTAAAAAAATTGGTGCATAGAAATATAAACAATTTTATTCCAAAAAACGGATAGTTTTCAAGAGATTTGAAAAAAATAATTTCGTAAGTTTAAGTTCGACTGGCTAAGACGACAAATTATATTATTTTACTATCGAAAGTTACAAAGTTTCGCGCACTCCTTACCCTTTCCTCAACTATATCCAAGCAGGCAAAGCCGTGGACAAATCCCAGTTAATTTAGACATAATATAGGACATAAAACATAAAAAAAAATATAACGAAGTTAGCGTATGTAAAACAAGTTAATCTGTGACCCCACACTGGGATAGGCCTGTCTCGTGGCGGTCAAAAGAACATCAATATAAAACAATATTTAACAGGTGGCGGCTAAGCAACTTATCGGAAATAAGTAATTATTACAAGAAGTTGAAGACAGCAAAAGGATTATAACCCTTAGTTTTCTACCTGGTGAACCCAAATCACTTAATTTACCTCTTGTAGTCCATGAGACTCCGTTATTACAAATCATGATTTTTTTTCAAAGTTTAAGCAATGCAGTTTTAAATGCTTTATTATACTTAAGAACATTACAGGGGGTAACTTAATATCACAATTCTTTATAATTATGTAGCAATCTTGTTAAAAAAAAATCTTTAGACTAAATTTTACGATAACAAAATTAATGCCAACTTTTGGCTTATAACTACACTACAATCAAATATATATTTTTTACTTTTTATAAATAACGTAGTTTATAACATAATACATATTTGAAAAATAACAAAAATAAAACAAGCTAATATAAAAAAGTACAGGGCTTATATTGTCCTTATCCAGGCATCACATGCAGTTCTTTGTCGTGAACGATAACATTTAAGCTACTCCAGTATCACAGAAGAGCCATTTTCTTCTATTAGATTAATTGACTGTCTATTTGAAGCCATTTTGTAACCTAAAATGCAAAAAATACCTATAATTACTTATTTGTTTACACTTATACTATATCAAAAACAATTTCGTAAAGCTTATACATAGAGATATTAACATAGTGATAAAATATAATTTATAAAATTACAATATTTGTTACACAAATACCCTCATACAGTCCAGTGGACTCCATATAAGTATTTACTCACCATTGCACTCGGCGCCAGCGCACGTCCTCTCCGACCCGCGTCCGGCACACCACTGCAAGAAGGTACTTGGAAGTGCAAAAACGAGACAGCAATAATAAAGTTTTTATGACAGGTTGAAAAAACGCTAGGAGTCCATGGGAGCTAACAGGTAAATTAAAGGTTAAAGACAATAAGAAAAACAAAGAACAATTGCCCTAAAGAAATAATTGTGTTATTAAAACGGTTGCACTAGTACACTCACAGGGGGTCTGTTTTGCTTATTTTTTTAATATAAAATTCTAGTGTGTTTGTAAATGATCTCCTCCTAAACGGCATGACTGATAATGATGACATTTTTGTTTATAGTCTCTCCAGAGGTGCCAAATTGACTATCGATATATCGAAGTGCTGAAGTGTTTGTATAAAAACGCCACCATGTCTGTTCGCCTCCAGGATCAAAACTCGGAACCTATCCAGCTGCAGCGAGGGGTGAGACAGGGAGACGTTATATCTCCGAAACTGTTCACCGCCGCCCTGGATGATGTTTTTAAGCTTTTGGACTGGGGTGGACTCGGCATCAATATCAACGGCGAGTACATATCCCACCTTCGATTCGCTGACGATATCGTGGTCATGGCTGAGACTATGGACGACTTAGGCACAATGCTCGATGGCCTCAGTAGAGCCTCTCAACAAGTGGGTCTTAGAATGAACATGGACAAGACGAAAATTATGTCAAACGTCCTTGTCATACCTACTCCTCTGAAGGTTGGAGGCTCTACACTCGAAGTTGTTACCGAATATGTATACCTGGAACAAACAGATACCGCAGTGTCTTAAGACCAAGGTCTACGACCAGTGTGTGTTGCCAGTGATGACATATGGAACTGAGACATGGTCGCTTACTATGGGCCTATTAAGAAGGCTTGCGGTCACCCAAAGGGCAATGGAGCGTGCTATGCTCGGAGTTTCTCTGCGTGATCGAATCAGAAACGAGGAGATCCGTAGGAGAACCAAAGTAACCGACATAGCTCTCAGAATTGCTAAACTTAAGTGGCAGTGGGCGGGGCACATTGCTCATAGAACAGATGGGCGTTGGGGCAGTAAAGTTCTCGAGTGGCGACCACGCACCGGAAGACGTAGCGTAGGAAGGCCTCCCACGCGATAGACCGACGACGAAGTCGCTAGATGCTGGCAGCGCAGAACCGGTCGGCGTGGAAATCCTTGGGGGAGGCCTATGTCCAGCAGGACGTCCTTCGGCTGATATGATGATGATGATAATTTAGATGGTAAATGTTTTAAGAGTTTTTAGCTATATTTGGACCCGGGAAGTGGTGCAGTTGTCAAGATCTTAAAAAATTAACAGTGCCACCTACCGGGTTCAATTATAGCTAAGAACCATTTAGGTGACCTAATTTGTACAAAAAAAAATCAGTCAAGCCGTTTACGAGAAGAATTAAAAAAACTCTCAAATCTCTTCCTAAACGGCGTGAACATATTCATTTAATACTTATGGGGTCACCTGGGCGGTTCTGAGCCATAGCTGGACCCGGTTGGTGTCGCTTCAAACGAGATCCACATTTTTTTTGGTGCGCTACCTACCGGATCCACTTATAGCTAGCAACCGTTTAGGTGAACCTAAAAGTACAAAAAATGCATCAAAATTGGTCAAGATGTTTAGGAGGAGTTAAATTCAGACACACTCTAACCGGAATTTTAACTTCCGATCAAGTTTAACCCTTCGCATACAAGGTGACAAAAAGTTACGTGCCATACAATGTGGGGTCTAAATGACCCGAACATAAGTGACTCCTGTGTAAATATACTTTAAAAAATACATTCAAAAATTCGTTTTTATAAATTTATAGGATAGTTAGAATGACAATGAAAAGCCAATTTTCACTTGCACACTTTTTTCATAATGGTTTGTTTTAATTTTGCAGTGAAATATGCTCATGAGGCTCATTCAAACTGAAAAACTAAGCATAGACAAATCAGTTTTAAAACCACGTTTAAACTTAAATGATGTTAGAAAAAACAGAAAATAATATTAAGTCTTAAAATAATAACTAGTGCTGGGAACTTCCTGGTATATTTTTATTTCATTTTTAAGACAATCTTTAAAAACAAATTTGCGTCTCACTGACTTTGAACACGTCTATCAGAGTAAAGCGCCCGCGCAGCACTGAATTAACCCAACATGTCGCCGTAGCAACGCCGCAAACCCAGCTTCTCAAAATTACAGTCCTCGCCGTTACTTTTTTTTAAATATTAGATTTAAAAACCGTTGGGGTTTCAAAGACCCCACCTCGTATGCGAAGGGTTAAAACGCGGGCAGGTGGGCGCGACACCTTCTAGCTTTAAATAAAAAATAAAATAATGTAGCGAGAAATGATAAATTTAACGAACGTCTACTAGATACCAAAATGTGCTCATGATAAGTTGACAGAATGAAAAATGTATGTGACGACATCGAAGTAACTGCTGGGAGGGGCGTTTTCAATTTGGCGGTGTTATTGTGACGAATATTAGGTCACATTTGTAGCGAAATCTAAAGGAGGTTTGAGTAATAGTTATTCCAAGGCTTGGGTCTTGGATATGGGTAGAATAAATTTAAATCGATCTAAGGTTGTGGTGGGACACATTTTTAGGCTTGATGACGTTAAGGCTTATACCGCCGCCAACGATCAACTTTGCAACCACTTTTTAATTCAATAAGGATTTTTTGATGAAAAAAGATGTTTTGTAATTTACAGGATATAAGAAGTGATTTTGATTTCCTCGAATTATATTTTAATACAAAGAACAAAAGAAAAAAATATCCTAATGCACCCTTTATTTTGTAGTTGTAGTAACCATAGGAATGCTGCAATTTCAATCGAAACATTATGATAATTTATGACCTTCATTACAAACCAATAAAAAATGATCTTGTTTTCTTACTTTTTGGAAAATCTTCTTATTTTATTTATAATGAAATAGCTGTCTCGGCAAACTTCGTTCCACCTTACACTACACTACACTGCACTACACTACCCTACCCTACACTACCCTACCCTACATTACACTACCCTACCCTACCCTACCCTACCCTACACTACCCTACACTACACTACCCTACCCTACCCTTCCCTACACTACACTACACTACCCTACCCTACCCTACACTACACTACACTACACTAACCTACACTACACTACACTACACCTACACTACGCCTACACTACACCTACACTACACTACCCTACCCTACCCTACACTACACTACACTACCCTACACTACACTACACTACACTACACTACACTACACCTACACTACACCTACACTACACCTACACTACACCTACACTACACCTACACTACACCTACACTACACCTACACTACACTACACCTACACTACACTACACCTACACTACACCTACACTACACCTACACTACACCTACACTACACCTACACTACACTACACCTACACTACACCTTCACTACACCTACACTACACCTACACTACACCTGCACTACACTACACCTACACTACACCTACACTACACCTACACTACACCTACACTACACCTACACTACACCTACACTACACCTACACTACACTACACCTACACTACACCTACACTACACCTACACTACACCTACACTACACCTACACTACACTTCACCAACACTACACCTACACTCTACCCTACCCTACCCTAAAACCAATAATTTTTTGACTGATAGATTAATATATTTTTTTCATTGATGAATATCATATTTTATTCCCGACGAAGTAATATGCAGAAAAACCCAAAAATTATAAAAACACACCGGTAGCACTCCGGGAGTGCCGGCAGAAGTGAAAACTTTAGTATTAACGTTGTGTTTAATTATGTACAAAAATACTATCATTTATGAGGTAGAATACAATGTTTATTTATTGCGCTATCGTACACAAATATGACAATTTACATGTTATTATTCATAATATTATATCGTTATTTATTTATATATTACATTAATTTTTATCTCTTAGAAATATCAACTTTCATCCATAATTTCGACGAATAAAGTATAAACATATTACAAATATTACATCTATTATGTGTAAATACAGACTCCATCGAAACCTAATCTTATCATTAAAATTGTATTTATTACTATTATTATTACTATTATTATTAAACGTTTTTCTACGTTTTATAGTGCTCAGCTTATAGCTGGTTTTCTTAACGGCAGTTACGGGCTAAAGCCAAGTAAGAGTTGTTCATCTAGTATATTTATTCATCTAGTATATTTATTCATGTAGTATATTTATTTCATGTAGTATATTTATAAAGTACTTACTCATTTCCATTCACTACTTCATCATCACTTTTTTCATTAATCGATGCACTTTGTTCAATTTCCATAATTTAAACAATTCACATATATGTACGAGTACACAACAATGTGGTTACTACACAACCACGGAGCACAAACAAAGAGGAGCTGGCCTAAGCAACTGTGCACTGTGATTTTCGTCAGGTACCCATGTATCGAGACTCGCATTATTGGTGTGTTTTCGCATTTTTAAGAAGAAAAGGATGAAGTGTTGTGTTTTATCGTGTCGAAGTTATTCAGACAGACGTTCTGATGCTATGAATGGTATCACATTTCATTTGTAAGTAATTTTATACGTAATTATTAAAATAGTTCTAGAAAATTCTCGGCTTTCAAGTATAAATTATACTTCTCGACACTAGGTGGCGTAACTTTTGTGAATAAAAAATACGAGTACGTAAAGTTCCGCATTGGTATATAGTTATAATCATACGTGGATACTGAAAATTAAAGTATACAATTAAACCTGAATACTTTTTAGTCGCCAAAACAGTACTTTAGTGATTTTTATAATTATATTGTAAACAGGCCGCCATCTATCGTCAACAAGAACAACTATTTTCAATGTAACAAATATCCAGGGTCGTAATTAGATTCAAATAATTTTACCGAATAACACACGGCTATGGTCAGTAATGAAATAACATTTTCATAGCAAATATTTTCAAGTAACAAAGATCTGAGTTGTATACATACTCGTACTATTCTCCGTGACTGTTCATGAATTGAAAGAACTTCGAATGTTAAATAATCATTTTATTCATATTAAGATAATTTACCACCTAGTTAATTTTATTTCTTTTTGTTTGTTTTAGATTTCCATCCGATGATAATTTAAAACAACAATGGATCACAAAAGTGAATAGACCGGATTGGACTCCGACAAAATATACAAAGATTTGTTCTTGCCATTTTAATGATGCAGACTTCATAGTGATAAAAAAAGGCCATAAAAAATTAAAGATGGGCACTTTACCTAGTTTAAAACTGGATTTGTCGGTTGGTTTCGGTATTGTTTGTATAACCGAGTTTCAATTATTTTAGGAGAATAAGTATGTATTTCATTTTATTTTTTAAATTACAGCTTTGACCAATCACCGACTGTAAATCATATTATACTGCTGATTAAATCTTTATCAGAAAAATATATAGATATTCGTTTTAAGCATTTCGCAACCATTCAAAACGATAGGGCAACGAACCGACAACAACTAACTAAAACTGTTATTTTCGCAGGTAATTGAATTTTGTAAATAAAATTATGTTCGTAATAATAATTTGTCTATTATTTTGTGCTAGAAATTTTAAGTACGTCAGTACACATACAAAACAGTAAAAATGTTAACCCTCATTTTATTCATTTATTACACAAACTTTTTAAAGCTCATAGTTCTGAGTACGTCCCATTACTTTCTACACTTATTGACATCTAGTGTGAAATAGCTGAACTACGTAGTGACATCAATATGTCGATGTTAGGTCGCTAGGCGAGTAGTTTTTTGTTTTGGTAGAAAGAGTGGGAGATACTTGTTCCTCTCCCTTCCCCTCGATCTTACGCTTTTTCGATCAGCATCACGTGACCCTGACGCGAGTTTGGAAGTTTTTACCCATCCAAAAAAGTGCTCAGCGCCGCTAAAGAAGTTTTCACTTCAAAAATTGGTCCAGCCGTTCTTGAGTTATAAATGGTGTAACTAACACGACTTTCTTATTAACATATAAAATTAAAAACTACAATTTTCGCACGATTCATCCGCAACGATTGAGGTCGTAGCAGCCACGTTGCAGTACGAGCTAACAAGAACTTTATTTCCAAGCTATTTCGTTCGATGTTTGAAAGATCATGAATCGAGTTGCTAATTTTAGGGACGGAGGAGCCTTAAGCATTACCGTACACTGTGCGGGCGAGGTAGCGGTTAGGATGCCGGGCCAAACACAAGTAGGAATCTCTCTTTTATATTAAATGTGACAGAGATTTTCGAGAGGGCTTGTTGTCAATCTATCTCTGACTGGCTCTGTTGTCCAGTGGTTAGCGCTCTTGCCTTCCGGGCCTTCGTGGGTTCGATCCCCAGCCTGCGCAAACAGTCACAAAACGAACAGGTTCGTTTCTCTGTGTCTGGGTGTTTGATATCTATATAGGTATGTAGGTGAACTATACACATAGGGCACATAGCTCGTAGAACAGATGGCCGATGGGGCAGTAAAGTTCTCGAGTGGCGACCGCGCACCGGAAAACGTAGCGTAGGAAGGCCTCCCACGCGGTGGACCGATGACCTGGTGAAGATCGCGGGAAGCCGATGGATGCGGGCAGCAAGGGGCCGGTCGTTGTGGAAATCCTTGGGGGAGGCCTTTGTCCAGCAGTGGACGATTTTCGGCTGATATGATATGATGATGTAGGTGAACGTATATAAGTATGTATAGGAGTCTGGTTGCCTTAGTATAGGTTATTCCTTTTTAACCAACTTCAAAAAAAGGAGGAGGTCGCTTATTTTGACCGTATTATATATATTTTTTAATGTATGTTCACGGATAACTTCGTCGTATAAAAACCGATTTTGATTGTTCTTTTTGTGTTAGAAAGGAGACATCCTTAGGGTGGTACCATGATAAGGAAACCAGGATCTGATGATGGCATCCCAAAGAAATCGAGGGAAACCTTAGTTTCCTGTTTAAGGTCGGTTTTTTTTTTGTTCAAAATTATAGAGTATTCAGCGTGTGTAAATTTCCCTACAAAGAAGGTCCGGAATCAGAGCGTTCGATCTTTTTAAAGTTCCTTTACAAAATCGTCTTCTATGCAAACTAGTAATTCTAATTTCTCGAAAATTAATTGACCGGTTGTAATGAAACTTTGTAGGTACATATATATCTAAATATACATAACTGAAAGGTGACTGACTGACTGACTGACATAGTGATCTATCAACGCACAGCCCAAACCACTGGACGGATTGGGCTAAAATTTAGCATGCAAGTAGTTGTTATGACGTAGGCATCCGCTAAGAAAGGATTTTGGGAAATACAAATACAAATACAAATACAAATATATTTATTACCAAAGAATAGTGTATGGTACAGTATAAAGTATGCCTTGTGACCCCACACTAGGCAGAGCCCGTATCGTGGTGGTCACGCCAAAAATAAATTTACCAACCAACCAGTTTAAAGATAATTTACAAAGTTATATTAAATTAAATCTAAACAACAAAAGAAAAACTATTATTTATATTAATTAAGTAAATAATAGATATACCATGGAATTATAGTGTAAGAAATATAAACATAAACAGTAGTTATATAAGCTAATTAAAATTAAATTAAAATTACAATTACACTGCTAATGGTGAATTTCTAAAAGATTTTCCGTGTCCAGATAAGTTAAGCTACATAGCCAGCACTTAACTTTGGTTTTTGCGAGACATGTACTTAAAAGTTTAATATTGCACACTTTAACAACTTTGTTATAAACAAAGGGATGAAGAAAATCGTTGAATCTCTGAGCAAACGAAGTATTAACGCGAGGTTGTGGCAATCTAAAAACTCTCCTTCTTATCAAATCTTCAAACCTGGGCGATGAAATTACCGACCTATGCATGGTGATCGTTACCTTGTAGATAAAGAGCTGTCTAACTGTCAAAACACCACATTCCTTGTACAGGCAATCAGTAGGATATCTAAAAGGCTTACATGTCATCACTTTCAAAACCGAGCGCTGGGCTCTCTCTAAGCGAATCATGAGTGTTTTATGTGTGCCACCCCAAACAGTGATGCAGTACGATAAAATGCTTTCACACAAACTTGTGTAGACCAACTTTAAAACTGAGGAAGGTGCTGCTAAACGAAGAGATTTCATAACGCCTATCAATCTTCTCACTCTACCAGACAGAGCCTCAAGGTGAGGACCAAAGGTTAGCCGGTCATCCAAAACAACGCCAAGATATTTTAAACTACTTACCCTGGAAATCTGTTCACACTGACAGTTTGTGTTAATGTGAGGCTTGGAAATCGCACGATGAGCGTCGTACAAGAGACATTGATGAATTTTGAGTGTGAAGGAAGGAGGAGGGCTGGAGGACGAAGTCTTATGAAAAGCTAGGAAATATGTTTTACTTGCGTTCAAAGTAAGCAAGTTTTTATGAAGCCAGTTTTTCACCTCCAACAAGCCTCTCTCCGACCGAATAAAAGTGTCATTCCAGTCCTCTCCATTAAATAAGATCGCTGTGTCGTCCGCGTAACAAATAACTTCAGCATTCAACAGAGGCATTTCAGTCAAGTCATTCATATATAAAATAAATAGCGTAGGGCCAAGAATACTGCCCTGGGGTACGCCAAAGACGACCGGAAGTTGACCACTAACGTTTCCATCCACTCTAACAAACTGTCTGCGATTGGTTAGGTAACTACGGAACCAATTGAGTGCAACACCACGTATACCGGATTTTTCCAATTTAGCCAAAAGAATAGAAAAGGAGACGGTGTCAAACGCTTTAGCCAAGTCCAGGAAAACACCTATACATTTGCGTCCGCAATCGAGATAGTTCGATACGAAACTGGTAAGGAGAGACACTGCATCCTCAGTGGACTTGGCCCTTCGAAATCCAAATTGACGGGGTGACAGTATGTCACTGGATTCCAGGAAGTTCATGAGCCTTACATTCACCAATTTCTCCAAAAGTTTTCCAAACACGCAAAGTAAAGATATAGGTCTATAATTACCCGGAAAACTTTTGGGGCCCTTTTTGAAAATAGGAGACACAGAAGCGACCTTCCACACATCAGGGAAAATACCCGTCGAGAGACTAAGATTGTAAATGTGTGTAAGAGGCGAAATGATAACTGTCTTGATCCGTTTTATTAGCATATTTGTAATGTTGTCAAAACCAGGTGCACTATGTGTCTTTAAGTTGAATATAAGAGCACTAACCTCGTCTGGATCCGTGGGAACTAAAAAGAAGGAGTTGACCGAGCCACGGCAATTACCGACGTTATAAGCTAATGCATCCTCAGAAATGTTTAAATTGGTGAGTGTTTCAGTGGCAAGTTGCTGCCCAACATTTACAAAGTATTCATTACAATAGTCCAGGGATTCTACCACCGTATCTCTAGCGTTAAGTAATTCTGTTGGTGTACTGTTTCTAATCGGGAAATGACAAATGTCTTTAATTGTCTTCCACAGCTTTTTAGGGCTATTGCTATTTTCAGCAAGGAGTCTACTTTCATAGTCTCTTTTTAGGTTACGTATAAGCTGTTTATAAAAATTCCTGTACCTAGAGTAAGACGTTTTTAGAATGTTATTTTGAGGATCCTTGCGAAATTTCAAGTGAAGTGCATCTCGGTGTTTTGAACATCTAATCAGTCCGGGCGTGATCCAAGGTTGGATGGTATATTTAGATCTACTAATTCGAACTACTTTAGTATGATGTTGAATACTCGAGGTAATAATACTTGTGAATTTTCTAGCTGACTCAGAGGGATCCTCTGAATTCAATATTTCAGTCCAGTCATAATCCTTCAATTCAAGCACTACAGCCCCATAGTCAGTTTTCATTGATAACCTTGCTTTAGGCTTCGGTTTACCGGTGCAAACACGTAGGGCAAGCAATGTAAGACTGTGATCAGTAATATCGGTGCCGCAAACGGCTGAGACAACTAAATCACCTGGAGACGTAAAAATATGGTCAAGGCAAGAATTAATTCTTGTTGGCTTGGTAATTGCAGGGACGAGACCATGCTCAGCGGTAAGACATAGTAACTCATGAGCCTGAGTCGATAAGCTGCCAGAAGAATCAGGAAGAATATTTATATTCAAGTCACCTACTATCATAACGGATTGCCTTCCATCCAATCTCGTTAACAAAGCATCTAGAGATTCGTAAAAGTTTTGGGTATCCAGAAATGAGGGAGACCTGTAAATACCCAAAAGTCTTGCAATGTTTGGTATATTAACTAGAACACATTCCGCATCAACAAGATCCGGCTCATCAAATGTAGGATTCAACGATTTTTTTACGTAAACTACTACTCCACCACTTTTATTGATAAACTTCGTTGATCGAGAATGAGTGTAGCCAGATAAATTGGGTATAAGTGTGTCAGATTGCAACCAACATTCACTTAGAATAATTACATCAAAATCATTATTCGCCCTCGTTAAAGCAACTTGCAGGGAATCAAAATTACATGTTATGCTTCTGATATTACACGATAATAACTTGAAGTTAAAGTCTTTACCTATATCATTAAAATCTTCAAGCTTGTTCAATGAATGACATGTCACATCAATATCATTGTCGATATCCGTAAATACATCATTTACTTGCATAAAAGTTGGAAATTATAATAATAAAATAGAAGAGATGAATTATTATTGTTCTGGTTTTTTTGTGACACGTAGATATTTACTTTTAGGTTTAGCAGTCTTATGAAAAAATTAAAGTATCTTAAGGAGTTCACACGAAAATACAAAATACACTCTTTGACACAGCGTAACATGCGGAGCGATGGCATAAAATAATAGATAGTGGTTTTATATGCGTTCACCAGAGGAAGGTACATTATTGAAAGCACATAGAAACTACAATATATCATTAGGGTCAGAAATAACTGGAAAAACACGATCAAAGTCCAGCTGGGATTTAATAGGTAACGCTGGCCCACCCTCTCGCTTTCTGACATAAATAGTGCCATTTTGAGTCCAACAGTGGCGAAAGTTGAGCTGTTTTGACTTTTTCCTTGCCTCTCGAAATAACATTCTGGAGTGACGCGTGAGTCTCTCATTAAAGAAAACCCGCGTAGACGGTCCTGGCAACTCAAGAGCTTCCGTTGTGAGGGAGCGCCTATTTTTGGCTGCTTTGAGTAGTTCATTTCTTTTATTGCGACGTAGGAGCTTCACGACTACATGGCGGTGATAGGTAGACTCTTTATCAGCTGGGCGTGACCCAACCCGTGTAATATGATCAATATCACCATCGGATAGATCGACTCCAAGTTTGCGGGCAGCAATAAGAACAGTGTGATGCAGATTTTCATGAGCGTGTTCAGGTATTCCAGTAATTTCCAATTCGTTTTTCAATAATTCTTGGCATTGGGAGTTGAGTTGGGTCTCCAATTCACTAATGTGTTTCTTATGAGAGATGTTTTCCAGTTCCCTTTCCTCAATAAGTTTAATCCGCATCACTGCTTCTCCGAGGCGGGAACCGCAAAAATTCCCACGGGAACCGCAAAAATCGGGATCTGCGCGGGCGAAGCTGCGGGCATCCACTAGTGTTACATACATACAACGAAAATGTGTATTTACGATAACAACTACAAATAAAGGCCACGCGCGCTCGTAGATTGCAAGATCTGTAAGAGGAAACGCGGTCTGAGGCAATAGGTATAATGAATAAAATGTTGCTGTCTCGCTGCTTGCGCTCGCTCTCCTACATAGCAAAAAAGGGACAACTGCAGAATGGGTAGGTATGTAATAATAAATAAAATATTTAAGTGATAGTGTATCAAAAATGTGACCAAATAAGAAATTGTGACTGAAACCGAAAATTTAAAAATTCAAGTGAGAATGGTTACTTAGAAACTTTTTAAATCGTTCTAGATCCTAAATAGTCCTTCAAAATATAAAAAAATAATAATATAAAAAAATATTTTCCAACACCTGTTCAGTGGTACCCGTTCGGCGACTTTATTGACAGTATATTGAATTTTGATAACCATTGTGTTTTTAGTTACACTCGCAAGATTAAGATGAATCGATTGACATAAAAATTATCAAAATCGGCCCACGCTTTTGGTCTCTAGAGCGCCACAGAGGAACAAACATACATACATAGGCTGATAAACACACAACACCCTCCTTTGCGTTGCGCTGTCGGGTAAAAAGGTCCTTATTTATTTTTCGCTTTTCAGTTGCTTTCTCTTTTCGGTGGTTTAATTTTTTGCCAAAAGTTTCTTTTAATTTTTTTTGTGGCTTAAATGTACTTTTATATTCTTGACCTTAAAATACTTTTAACAGCCTTCCGTCTCCATCATCAGACCCTCGATGATATTCATCACTTATAAATCATAAGTTAGGTATATAACGTTTTCACTAAGACGTACTTGTATGAATAAGCCCAATCACGAGGTAGGTGCTGTAAACCGTTGAGGAGTTCCCTCAAGTGTCTTCCGGCTCCGTCATCAGATCAACTTCAGGTCTCCGTCATATTGCAGTGTCACTAGAACTACATTATGTGTGCCAAGTTCCAACAGAATCGGATCACAGCTGAAAGTTCAGTGGATGAACAATCAATCATCCCCTATTTTTCTACCCTTAGGGGTATTTTTTGTATTATTGACGTGATAATGTCTTATAAATCAACGAATGCCGGCTGCACTCACGAAAAAGTGTCACGTCCTCATTGTCACGTCATCATTTGTCACGTCCCGCCTGAGTGGAGCGTGCAGACGAGAGCGCGAATCAAGCGATAGAGACGCACGATCGGCCTAAGCGTTCGGCTTGTGACACGTTATCACGTAAAATTATCGTCCGTAAAACGACTTTACAGACAACCAGTTTTTTTAAATTAAATAGTTACTTGACTTTGATCAGACTCCATGGCCAGTTCTTGGCTTATTCCTCACTCGAGCCGTTCTTAGCTATTCCTGAATGTCAATTTTGTTTTATTTGTACCCAAGAATTAAGGTACATTTGGGAACTAAGGTAACCCCATTTGCAGAATTAAAATAAAAGTAAAAGAGTCAGTCCAGCCCCCAATGAGAGACTTGAATTTATGGGCCCTCCCATTAATTTATAGCCGTCACAAATGAATCTAAAAAAGTCCCCTGTTTGTATAAATTACGGCAAATTATACTGTTTAATGTAGTAGCGATTTTCGAGGATGTAGGTACCTATTGAAAAAAGCTTTTCTTTTGCTTTTGACTTTATTTTCCATTTCAAATTTGAGCACATTCTTTTTTTTTGGTCGATGTTTTTCTTTAATTTTTACCTTCGAGGAGCAAAGCAGGAAATATAATGTCATGTGATCGTCCATGAAACCTACTTGGAGATTTTGATAAAAGGGTACACTATAATCACTTACAGATAACGAAAAAGTGGTCAAAAAAGGTATGTGTGTATGTATGAGTGTGTGTGTGTCCATCTAACTATATTGCGGGGAAATTGTAGGACTGATTTTGATAAAATTTTGCACATGTAGTTTTTAAATTATTTGTCAGGGGTACGTTTCCTTAGATTTTTGTACTTAAAAAAAGCCTTTTTTTATAAACGGCTCTAAGATTTTATGCCATTTTTTTGCCATTAACAACACTTATTAATACCTTAAATATATGCTGTATGTGGTATATCTGGGAAAACTCTAAAACTGCCTCTGATACAAAAAATAAATAAAAATATTTATTTTTATATTTATGCCAATGTCAACTGATAAGAAGATAAATAAATCTCAATAGCGTCTATAATGTGCCTTATGTAGTATCTCTAGAAAAACCATAATAATATAAAATGTACCTCCTATAGCAATTGAATGATGTAAGACGCTCCTGCGAGAAGGTATGTTCTCAGTGTTGCACGCTCCTGTGAGAAGGTATGTTCTTACATGTGTTGGACGCTCTATGACGATTTATGTTTTTTTTGTTTATGTTTATATTTATTATTTTATATATTATTGTTATATTATTTAAGTATTTTATTGATATTTATAATAACTATTAAGTATTTTATAATAACTGTTTATTTGCATTTTTTTCTGTTTTTAACTATTGAACCGCCCCTGAACTTATTCTATCGCTGTTTCCCTACCCAAAGGTTTCCTGGAAGAAATTGCTATCTAGCAATAAGGCCGCCTATTGTATAGGCTTTCTTCTATATTGTCAATTTCTTTTTCATGTTGTGATGCAATAAAGAATATTGTACCTATTGTATTGTATTGGACACTCCTGAAGAGAAGGTATGTTCTTATATGTGTCGGACGCTCCTGTGAGAAGGTATGTTATTATATACGTTGGACGCTCCTGTGAGAAGGTCTTTTCTTACATGTGTTGGACGCTCCTGTAAGAAGGTATGTTCTTATGTGTATTGCACACTCCTTTTAGAAGTTATGTTCTTATACTCGTATGTGTTGCACGCTACTGTGAGAAGGTATATTCCTACATGTGTTTGGTAAACCCTTGACAACATCTCACCTGATGGTAAGTGACGATGTTACAGAAGATAGAAGCGGGTTTACCAAGATTCCCCAACGCAATGGGGAACTGGCTATCTTATCTTCATGCCGGAACACACCAATTAAATCAACATTGATATTTGGCGGCTCCTTTGAGAAGGTATGTTCTTGTATGTGTTGGACGCTCCTGTGAGAAGGTATGTTCTTATATTTGTTGGGCGCTCCTGTGAGAAGGTATGTTCTTATATTTGTTGGGCGCTCCTGTGAGAAGGTATGTTCTTATATTTGTTGGGCGCCTCTGTGAGAAGGTATGTTCTTATATGTGTTGGACCCTCCTATACGTTGCGTGGGTAGTTCTATTTATTTATTCTTAGCTCGGGAGCATTAGACTCCCATCTCACCTGATGTTAACACGCTCACCGAAATATAACCTGTTCACTCTCAATTTGAAGAATCCCCAGGAGGATAGAAAATTTGGGATACTCTGAAGACTCTGTTAAAGAATTACACTCTATTGCTGTTACATGTGAAAGATAAAGCGAAGCGCTTCGTGCGAACTTATAGGGTGAATATATAGGGTGACTTTTAATTAGTTCTTGATAGTAAAGGATATGAATGTACTCTTGTTTACAAACAACTTTTCCAAAGAAACTACATGTCAAATTTGGGAAAAAAAATATTTGGTTCTTCATAGATTTTTGCCGCTTTGATAACTAGTTTTGTATCGACTCGACTTGAAAGGTCAAAAAAAGAAATATAAACATTTATTTATTTAATTTCACTGTACTTTTAAAAACACAACTAAATAATATCATAATAATGGTTCGGTGTCATCGTGAGCAAGACCGTTAAAGTTAATTAAGGTCGTCCGTATAAACCGTATTTTGTATTTAATCTATTTAAAAAAGGGTCCCGTAGTCGCGTCTGGACTGCGCCCTTTCTTTATTAATTCTCGGTCCCCAGTTATACTCTTCTCATTTTTTAACCGCGATAATGAAAAACATCCTACAGTCAACAATAAACCTTTTTTTTATGAACAACGCAAATGAGTGAAAATTAGCATTTGTAATTAGTATGACACGCGTCGAGCTCATTAAATGTTCAGAAAAGAAATTAACACGTTTTTTTTTAACCATGGCTTGTTAGCTCTTTCAAGGTTGCCTGGTAATGAGAGAATGGTGTCTAAAATTATAAAAATGGCCAAGTGCGTGTCGGACCACGCGCATGCTAGGGTTTCGTAGTCTTTTCAATAAATAAACATTTATAATTTCGTTAATAAATGGTTTATATCTTTCGCGGAATAACTTGAGCTAAATATCATAAATAAATGTTACCAAAAAATCATAATTAAATCATTATCATATCAGGCAAAGGACGTCCACTGCTGGACATAGGCCTCCCCAAGAATTTCCACGACGATCGGTTCTGCGCTGCCCGCATCCAGCGGCTTCCCGCGACCTTCAGCAGGTCATTGGTCCACCGAGTGGTAGACTTACAAATACTACGTTTTCCTTTCGCCACTCGAGAACTTTACTACCCCAACGGCCATCTGTTCTAAGAGCTATCTGCACATAGCTCGTAAATAAATAAACAGTGATTAAAAGCTAAAAAGACTATGAAATGAATGACGACAAATAATGTGTGTAAAATTAACTCACTGCCTACTATTTACCATATACAGGTTGTTAGGTTAAACACCTGCATCCTTGAAACTGGTAATTCACTATCATTTTTTAGAGTCGAAAACCAATAAAAAATACAACCTTAAAAACATTTTTTAAAATAGTAATATCCCAAATATTAATTCATTAATCGTGTTGGACGTACCTATTAGGCGACTGAACTACTCGAGACCCGTCATGAACTTCTTGGTGATAGCGGGGGTGCGGAAGGGTGGGACGGCGCTCGCGCCGCGAGCGGGGTCAACGGCCGACGATCGCCGCTGACCATTCACCTATTAGGCACATACAAAACGCTTATTTAGAATATTAATATTAAAAAAAATATTAAAAATACACCCTTATTTTTTACTGGTTTTCGACTCTATAAACATGATATACTGAATTATCGGTTTCAAGGATGCAGGTGTTTAACCTAACACCCTGTAGATGCGTCGGAAAAGGGTGCTGACCTCGGGACGGGTCTGACGCTCTTTCTTTCCCTCATACGACGCCCCAAATCGTGTAAAAAATACTTGGCCTCAGAACACCATGGTCCCGCTGCCTGGAGAGCAAGTTATTTTTGCAGTTTGTATAGAATGTTTTACATGGAAAATCTATATTTTTTTTTCAAATCCAACTGCATATCTTAAGTTGGCCGACTATTACTCCTGAATTAAGAAATCTTCTTGTTATTGTGTATATGTCCCAGGCATACTGTATAATTCGTCACTATACATAAGGACAGGCCAATGTCAGGCAAATTATATAATGGCGAGGGCTGGTAGCCTCTTTGACAGTTAAATCAATCAAACCTGACCGAACCTAACATCGCCCGCTTCGCGAGCTCATTTACAATCTGCCGTACGGCATTTTGACAATTTGCCTGACTCGGCATTTTACAATCTGCGTACAGAATTTTACATTTTGCCTGACCGTTTACATACGGACGAATTATAACAAATTGCCTGAATCGGCGTACATCGTTTTACATTTTGCCTGACCGTTTACATACGGACGATGTATACAATTTGCCTGATCGTATGTAAAATTACTAATTAGCAAAATCAATAAGTCCTTTGTGAGACAATGCTCACTCATGTTTAACTTATTACCCGATGATATCTTAAATTTGTCAAAAAACCGTTAAATAATTATCAATTAGTTTAAAAAACTAAAAAACACGCTTTTAGTAAACACGTTAAGTAGTTATCTTGGATGTTCGCCGTGTTGGATTTAAATCACGTGACTATTTTTTTTTGGTAATCCTGACAGCAAACCCTTTCATTTGATACCCATATCATGAGGGTGCATTTCAAATAGCCTGTCCGCCATCTTGGACGTCCGCCATATTGGATTTAAGAGGGAAGAATAGTACGTGCTCGTCCATACAAAAAGAGAAAACGTTTTTCCACTTCTAAATATTTTCCAATCACCATGATTTTTTAGTATGTTATTGACACAATGAATTACTAGGTTTATAGCTTTTCCTTTTTTCAAAATTTGCTATGGATTCAAACTTATAGGCAGCTCAAGTAACGTAATTTTTGTGATTAAAACTGTGTCGAATTAAGCCGTTTTTTGAACAAAATCAATGTATTTTTTTTAAAAAGCGAAACCTATAAACCTAGAATATATTGTGCTGAAACGATCGACATCAAAATCAAAGAGATTTGTTGAGATTTAGTTAGTGAAAACCGTTTTCTCCCGAAATGGGAATTTCGTCCAGAAAAGTACCTATTGTCAGTTGCGAGCTGCAACGCTCTCTATCGCACGATTGGGGGTCGGGGGGAAAGCAAAGCACACGTACAATAGAGATGTCGATGGTGAAGTCGATAGTAGAGATGGGATCCCACCTACGTTATTTAATATTAGTAGGTTTTCAAGAAAAAGATTGACCAGTGATTATTGTTTTATTTCTTCCTAACTCGAAATGGATTACATTGCTTTTTTTGTAAACGATTGTGTGTTTATACTTCGCTGTTCCAAGACGTTACAGCAGCTAAACATGTTCGTGAATGTAGTCGAATTTGCCATCGTCGCATTTGGACGAATAAGACGAATAGCGATGTGATGTGCTAGCATTAGAGTTCGTTGTTTTGCTTCAGAGCCCTTATCTTTTTGCTTTGCACTAGGTTGAGTGGCTTCCGTACTCGCCTCCCCTGCCCGGTGAAGTTGTAAAGGCCCCCACGGCCAACAACAAGCTTGTCATTTCGAAAAAAAAATAAAAAATTTCAGAGCCCTAATAAAACCAAAACCGTAATGTGGCTAATCCACCTACTCATTTCAACGGTCCACGAATAAGAATTAAAAAAAAAAAAACGAGACCTACCAGTACTCGCATATGATGTGTAACATGTGACAAAATACTTATGAAATTAATTAATTATCGGGTCGTACATTCATGGGCCGACACTTCGAATAGTAGTATGTCATCTTTGCCTTTGCCATCACACTAGGCGGCATGGCTATGACAACCTTAGTTTTCGAGAATTAAAAAACGTTCGCATTTCCTGTTACACATTTCCGTCCCATTTCACGAAATCACTCCCACAAATTGCAGGAAAGCGAGAGCAAAGATGTTACACATCAAAAATACGGTACTAAACGTGACCATAGTCCCTTTTTCAGGCTGTTCGTCCCGCTGTCCCCTGCGAGGGAAAAAACGTCCCACTTTCGCAAACAGACCAAACGATAAATTAATTGAAGTATCTACCTATTATTTTTTCACTCGCAAACAACTGCTTAGATATTAGAAGTCATGTTACTTACTAAGGCATAAGTAGCTCAACTTATGTGAACTAAAAAAAAACGACCAAGTGCGAGTTCAACTCGCGTAGAGAGGGTTCCGTACAATTACAAACACGTTTAGGGTGATTTTTAAATAATTAAAAATATCACATTTGAAATTCTCACAGTAAGATGCACTAGCGCTATCTAGTGGTGTTTTAGTGAACTATTTTCCGTAAATTTACGTAATAAATTGAGTTTACCACTTTATTTACAATTGATAGAATTCTTATAGGTTTTCCTGTAATCTACAAGCAATAAACTATATTTTGTAGTTTTAGAGTAATCACCTAATGGTAAATTTTCGTCTTTTTTCAAGCGATTTCCAAAAAGGAGGAGGTTCTCAATTCGACTGTATGTTTTTTTTATTTTTTTTATAAGTTTTACCTCAGAACTTTTATTGGGTGAACCGATTTTGATGATTCTTTTTTTCTTCGAAAGCTAGTGCTTCCCATGTGGTCCCATATAAATTTTATCAAAATCGGTGTAGTACTTTATAAGAAAATTAACAAAAACCAAAAATAATAATGCAAAATTGTTCGAAGTTGTTCATTTGATATATGACACAGTAAGGTCTGCAAAACTTTTTTTTAAATTTCCTAATTGGTCCCCCGAAAATACCCTTAATTTTTAAAAATATTTATTGACTGCACATCTGTGTTTGGGTGATAGGATTACACCATCCTACCTGATTTCACTTGATATGGTCTAGTAGATTCGGACAGTGATCTATGATAGCTGTGACAGACGGACAGACAGACAGGCGCACGAGTGATCCTGTAAGGGTTCCGTTTTTTTGTACGGAACCCATAAAACCTACTTATTATTTAGATGGTCACGTTAGGTATACTCGTATAATTATTATAGTATCACATTAGTAGTTTCGTTCACAATAACTAGCATAATATTTTATCACGCTTTTATTATCAGGTGAGGTGCAGCCAAACGCACTGAAATTTTTAATAAAAAAAAATGCTTCACCTGTATGTTTGTATGTAACCGACTCCTTTGGACTCGATTTTGACCCTTTTTAAACGGACACATTTAATTCAAACTTTGTAGACTTATCAAGAATCAGCGACAATATAATAATTTCATAAGTTTGAACTAAAAAATAAATAGAGTTAAAAAAAACTAAAAAACACGCTTTTAAAGTACATCAGACTAAAAAGTAAAAAATAATTCTTAATATAAGTTGAAAATAATAATTAACAAAAAATAATAGTCTTATTTGTGAAAAAGTGTGGGTTGCTCGATAGACGAAAAATATGGCACAGAGCGCCCCACGCTTTTTCACAATAATCTAGTATTATTTTAGTAATTGTAGTTATATTTTTCGTTAATTATTATTTTCAACTTATATTAAGAATTATTTTTTACTTTTTAGTCTGATGTACTTTTAAAGCGTGTTTTTTAGTTTTTTTAAACTTTATTTATTTTAGATACACTGCAAATACCTAAATAACCTTACAATACAAAATTTCAGTCATTTAGGGCGCATATCAACATCGTCACTTACCACCAGGTGAGATGTTGTCAAGGGTTTACCAATTGTGAATTAAAAAAAAAAAAAAAATATATCGTCAACAAGCCGATTTATCAAAAATCAATTTAGTTTATACTCCTTGCTAATTACTATTATCTACATAACAAAATACTCACTTGAAATTATCACTATTCCCTACTGCTATTACCTTCAATTTCTCTGTATCGGAGTGTCGGGGACGCCACAACAATCACTATCCGTAGGTACGTAAGAAAGCACTCCGCCTTTCGTCGCAACTTCTCGCCAACTGGCAGCGTCCGTCGATGTGTGCGTGAGGCTCTTTGTATGTGCTGTGCGCGATGCCCGGGGGCATGAGCGCACGAGCGATAGCAAATGTTTTCCCAAATACCTATTTCGTTAGGATCGCGAAGCTATTCTTCCCTCTTAAGTCACGTGACTATTTTTTTCGTATTCCTGACAGCAAACCCTTTCATTTGGCACCCATATCATGGGGGTGGATTTCAAACAGCCAGTCCGCCATCTTGGGGAGGCCGCTATATTGGATTTGTAATGACGTTTCTTAGCTAGTCATGTATTGTCATCAGAACTCAGAGCGTGTGCAAAATTTCATCCTAATCGAAGACCGGCAAGTGGGTCAAAATTAGATTCCAAGATTTTCTTACATACACAGTTAGTTACAAGTGAAGCTAATAAAAGCGTGTTAAAATTGTGTCAAAAGAAGTCTTTGTAAAATAGGTAAGACATAAATAAATATATATATTACTAGCTGTTTCCCGCGGTTTCACCCGCGTGGACAACGTTTCTATGACTTTTCGAGGGTGCGCAGTGCGTGGTAAAAAGTAGCCTATGTCTGAATCCAGGTCCTAATCTGTCTACCTACCAAATTTCAGCCAAATCCGTTCAGTAGTTTTTGCGGGAAAGCGTAACAGACAGACAGAGTTACTTTCACATTTATAATATTAGTAGGGATTATAAGACATTCGAATATTTAAATGACAAAAATGTATGGGTAGACAGTGTTTCTTCCATCACACTACTAATCATGTTTAATAGTAATAAAATGATAAACAACATATGAATTGACATGAAAGATGACATCATGATGATTGACATACAAGTTTAGTTCTTCTTTTAATTACTATTTTTATTAATTATTTACATTAATGTGAGTGGTGCATGCTCGCTTACGCACAAACGCGGATGGTGGCGCATCGGGAGCCGGGTCGTTCCTTTACCTCTAATAGTTGAAAGGAGCGATGGCTGACTCTCGGGTTAAACTCGTGACCGGGTGCTGTCCGTGTGAACTGGCCTACACATGTCAAAAGTATCAATGACATTCAATTATTTTTATGCATAACTTTTCGTGTCATATTGTTTTCATGTTCTAATGACATAAATTTAAAGGATTGCATTCTGACATTATTAACTAATGATTGTTTTTTTTTAATATTCACAAACGAAATTATGCTATTATTATTTTATGACTATCAGAAAGAGTGTAAGGTCATTGGGCAGCATAGTATGAAACCTATACCCACGGCCAACAGAAAAAAAAATTAGGTAGGATGTTTAGATAAACGTCTCTAGTTCACGAATATATGTCGCATTAACGTAGTTAATGGGATTCAAGCCAAAAGCTTAAAAAAGAAAAATATAATATTGAGGTTAAAACTTTCGTGTTAGCAACGTGACAGAACGTCCTTAAACCATATTATTATCAACAAAATCCAAACCAAATGCAAACTAAAAGTCCAATAAACACGCCAAAGTAATCGATTAAAACAATAGAAGCTCAAATAACACAGATCGCAACGACAAACGACGAGGGACTGCGTCGATGTAAGACAAGTTGTGCGCGACGCGAGCGCAACGAAGAAACCGGTTTCTACTTGTCGTACGAGTGAGATGGCATATGCTTGCCGTTGACCGCGCGTTCTTTGCGCACATACCAAAAACTAAACAAACGTTTATTTTGTCTATTTTACACACTTAATGCTTCACTAAAATTGTTTTATTTACGCATTTATATATTTTTTTTACATTTTATTCCCATGGTTTAAAAAAAAAAACTATTTGTAATGAAATGTGGGTTAATACTTAACAATTTAAAACTAATTTGGTTTTTGTAGGATAACTTTAGTTACCGGGTCAGATTTTGCCCAATGACCTTTGCACCTATTTTTAAATAAATACCTTGAATCTTGAATCTAATCATACAATTTGCCAGCCACATAAACTTATACTATTAGTCTGCGATTCATTTTGGTTTTTCATATTAATTACTGTAGTTATTTAGTACCTAATCATTTTATAATTTATTTATATATGAACAACATACAAAGGTACTTATGCATATTATATTTTATATTTATATTTATTTATTTTATTGTCCACGAAGGATTTTATTTATTTATATGTCGAAGGAAGTGAGTGGTTAGGTTATGGTTGGCCTCGTGGTTCACGTCCTTAACTATTTCGGTATTGGGCGTCGAAATAACAATGCAGCTGTATCACAGAGGTCCTTCTTCAATAGTCTTGATCATTTGGTAATCGAAATTGTACAGGATGCCTTGGATTACAATGGATGCAAACGCGGTGATCACAGCGATGGCGTGACACGTACGTTTTGCTCACAGATCACCACTACTTGTGTTCTGCTCGACGCTCCATCAAAAAGTGTCTGCTCCGAGACTGACGTCCAGCTAATGTGGCTTCTCCACAGATCTAATAAATTCTCAACTCAGTGTGGCAGCACAAACAGCCTTCCGTTAATACATCATCTTTGCTACCACAAACGATCGTCTCACGAGTACAAGCGATCGTCACGCCACCACCGGTTTCACCCAGGTACTAATACCTGACGTTTGATCCAAACAAAGTGTAACTATGTAAACTTATCTCGAGCTGGTATTGGTCGCGTTTTCAATGACACTCCGACACGGCCATCCTGCGAGTCACACGTCCTCGGGTGACTAACCTGAAAAAGAAAAGGGTAACCAGTAGATTCCATTTCGTTCGGCCAATCCTGACCTTCATTAGGAAGGTCCACAGCTCAAGGAATAAAAGCAACACTAATAATGTGAAGCTTTAATTCAAGACTACAATCATGGTAATGACATATTTTAACAGTCTCAAAAAAACCAAAATAATTTCACTCTCGTAAACTAAATAAACCTCAGCATTAGCATCGTAACTCAAACAATCTCAAATCAGTTTAGGTCTCCAAGGTAAATCACAGCTGCAAGGCTTGAAACCTTACAACCATTTACAACCTTTAGGGGCACATAGAACGGAACATAATCATCATCGCAAATCACAAGCGACGGAACACCAGAATTAAACATCACCACATCCGGGTGGCGGGACACCACAAAGAATCATCATCACTAACGCCAAGCGACGGAATACCAATCAGTCATCATCACCAGTCCAGGTGACGGAACACCATCACCACCAATCTAGGCAGTGGAACACCATCATCACCAATCTAGGCAATGGAACACCATCATCACCAATCCAGGCGACGGAATACCATCATCACCAATCTAGGCAATGGAACACCATCATCACCAATACAGGCGACGGAATACCATCATCGCCAGTACAGGCGACGGAATACCATCAACAGTTTCAGCCGGTAAACGGGATACTTCTTTTTTACAAAAACACGAATGTACCTGCTACACATCATGACAGAACGAGTCTGACAAAACAAGCAGCAGCCAATTCATGCAAACATATAGCGCCATTCAGCACTCTTCATTTACCGCCGAAACATGTTGGAATACTTCAGTACTACACACAAAAATAAACGATAAAGAAAAAAATTACAACTGTACACAATTGATTGAGTTACGATCTGCCAATACAATTAACATTGAAAGGTAGACGCCTCTGCACCAGATTCATCGTCAACATCCGGACCGGAGGCAAATAACCTTCGGACATACTACGTAAACGGTCATGGGCATACTTGTAACTTCGTCTCAAATTCAAAGCTTGTAATTTGTATCTGTCACCTTCTAAGACCTCTACGACCCTGAACGGCCCTCGGTATTTGGGATCTAACTTGGTTTGGTTACGCTCCTTATTTTGTATCACCACAACAGTCACCCATCTTGGCAACTCTGGGCCACCTCCATCCGGTGCCCAAACAAACAACAGTCACCCAACCTGGCGACTCTCAGACACCTCCATCCGGTGCCCGCCCAAACACACAGTCACTCGACCTGGCGACTCTCAGACAACCTCTCAGGTGTCCGCCCAAAAACACAGTCACCCTACCTGGCGACTCTTGGACCACCTCCCTCCGGTGTCCAACCACACTATCGCTTCCATGCGGCGATCTCAAACATCACCTCTTTCTGGTCATTGCCAACATCACCTCCCTCCGGTGATACGCCTGCGAGCCAAACGCACGCCACACACAGTTGTGGCCGCACAGCAACGAGAAAATAACTCGGTGTTTTACGCCTACGTCTACGAATGGCTGAGGCTATCGGCATCCAGTTGCGAAACATCGTGTACGTCAAAGGTTCTAAATACAAACAAGTGAACGTTAAAATCACGGTCACGTACAAAAGTCCTTTATCTGCACTAGTAGATGGTCAAGGTTCAGTCTCTCCATCAATTCTGTCCAAGTCAATAATACTGTCACTATCGGCATTCAACGTTGTCTGTCGTAAGCGTGTTTGTAGGTCCTGTTAGAACTTAACGCTTTAAGGACATAACGGTCTCCTTCCAGCATCTCAATAACTCTGACGGTATTTGATTTCTAAAGTGGTCGGTTACACTTCTCCATTTGTAACAACACAAAGTTAGGTAACTTGTTAAACTAAGCTTTAGTTTAGAAATTAGTCAGTGACGCTGCCTCAGAGCAGTATACCAAAACATCTCTTCCCGAGGGTTCCACAAGAAGTGACTAAGGGACCAAAAATGTAAGGATCAGCAGCAGCGTCCTTCACGCTCATACTGTACCGCTAAACAACCCGCCAAGTGTAGCGTTTTTTTTTTTTTTTTACAATTGGTAAAACCGCTCCAACATGGGGGAGGCCCATGTCTATTATCACATCAGCAGCAAGCTGATTAACAACTCCTGTAATAGGATGCGTTACTCTCCGTATTATCACTAGTATGTTGTCGTGCTTCACTTAGATAAAATTACAGCCTGTGTGTGTAATCGACAAACATGACATTTAGAGGTTAGGCTACTTTACTCGTACCTAGAAGCAACTCCAGGAGGCTGTACTTCGTAACTTGGTTAACCCAACAGTTTGGTTGCTGCCAAATGATCATCATGGAAGGACTTGTAACATTGAAATCTCATTACTATACTCGAAGGAAGTGAGCATATTTTAAAGGACACTTAACTAAGAGTACCAACGTTTAAACGTACTAAGATTCACCTGACCGTTGCCACGCGCCTAAAGCGTTTATGAACGTAAGTTCAAATACAAGGGGGCATTACGTAGATCGAATGACACGTGGACGTATTTGAACAGAGGTTACAAAATCAGTCATTTCGATTTAATAGGTAAAGAATGCACCTGATGTAACCACTAGCTATGCCTGACGTGGTGAAATAGTGACCACCTATGAAGTCAATCGATGTTCCAAGCTATCAGAGGAAGCAATTTCCGTTCAGGCATGTTGTTATCATTTTTTTTTTTCACGGTTATCAACACTTGCGTTCTATGCTATCCTTTTTCTTTACCAGCATGATAAGGCCGTCAAAAAGGGAAAGCTTCGGGGCTTATGACATTCGCAGCCTCCAGCCCATGAATCCTGTATCATCATCACATCAGCCGTAAGACGTTCATCACTGCACTCCGCATACTACCCTGTTATTATTCTTTTTTTTTTTTTTTTACAATTGGTAAACAAAATATTTTATTGGGGTCCCCGAAATTAATCTACCTTCATAGGGTCTATACGATAGCGGGGCATTAAGGATGCCCTCGACAAATTCATCACGAAAGCTATTAAAAATAGGCAACAACTTTGGCCTATGATCAATGAGAATATCAGTCCCAATACTACGAAAGCTAATAAAGGTTTTTTTTTTTTTTACTCCATGTAAAAATGTCAGTCTCAATATTATAAAAGCTTAAAGGGGTTTCAATACTTTCAATCTTGGTTTAGGTTTGTATAACCGAAACTAGTTAACTAAATGAATCATCATATTTACAATGGGTCCTCTTTTTAAATCTTCCGTTCAATCACGACGTTGTGTCACAAGTAAAAATCCGAAAGCATGTGAAAGAGTACTTTCCACAAGGCATCATTTTAGCTGCTAATGCAATCACTACTAGAAGGGTAAGGGACTAACTACTCTATTCGCATCCTTACCGACAGTCAAGCTGTTTTGTTATTGACAGACTCGTTTAACCTTCAACTGGTGACGTGAATGTGAGTCACAGTATTGGAGAGGTGACGTCATTATGACGTATCAATAAAAAGCCATAAATACTGTAGATTAAGTGTAAGGGAAATAAAATAGATGATGTTATGTAAATGTAGGTTAGTTTGTTTCTAAAATAAAACACACTTTTGACATATTAAACGTAAACTTAACTTTATTCATACACTTGAACTTAATACTGAATTTTGGTCTGTGTTTTGGTAGACATGAGATCTATTGACATAAAATTAATGAAACTGAAAAGAAAAATAACAAACAGCCTTATTTTCTCATTAAGACTTAGGTAATTAATAAAAAAAATCAATTTTTGCATATTGGTTACACACAAAAAATAATTTGATTCATTTTGAATGAAAGTTTACAACAACAGCTCACAAATAAAACATAACACTAAAGGTGACGTAACGTCAAAATGACGTCGGGTACCATCTATTACCTAAACTGTGCGCGTAAAACGTCCGTTCTGTGTATCGGCCGACGCCAAACTGCACACGAGGCAGCTACTAGGGGGCGCGGTCGCGGGGAGCAAGCCGTTTATGAGAAATACAGTGTTTTTGTCGTTGCGACGTCAAATTGACGGTACGTCACCAGTTGAAGGTTAAGAATACCGTCAATCCTAGATTTAAAATATCTGAACCGATCATAATATTGTTGGCACGTATTGTTGTACGTAGGTTGGCACGTAGGTACTCGTCTGGCATAACTAAAAAATAAAAATTCTGAATGATTCCCGTCAATACTACCCTCACTCAATATTTGTTCTGTACAGTAAACGTGAGCGTTGCCTATAAAAGTCAATCGTGCGTTTGCACTGAACACACTCCCGAAAGTCTATACACGAAACTTTCTTTAACGAGAGAACAGTAGGCACCACTACAGATTAGGTAATAGTACTACGTTCGTACTATTCTAGTACCACTATCAAAACAAAAGGGGTACGACTCACCGGATTTTCGTAGCTCCGCGTATACCACGAATTTCGCAGACGCCGCTCGAGTGCCTCTCTGCCGCTGGTAGCGCAGCCCACGCTGTCACCTCATTCCAACGGTCGTTCCGTAAGGGAGATGTCGACAGTTGAGCGCCGTGCACGTGGATTAGCTTCCGGTATATTCCAGTTGAATGCTGGCAATATGATTGCAGCAGATGTAGTCGATGGTGCTTGCATAACCTCAATCAATCGCAGCATGTAGTTCTGTAGCACGAAGAATTGTTGCCAGTGAGTTTTTATTTCGCTGCTCCATTATCATTTTTCACATTTTCCCGTCGTTGTCCACTTGTTGCGAGCGCTGGGAACAATCCAACTTCTGATGTCGAAGGAAGTGAGTGGTTAGGTTATGGTTGGCCTCGTGGTTCACGTCCTTAACTATTTCGGTATTGGGCGTCGAAATAACAATGCAGCTGTATCACAGAGGTCCTTCTTCAATAGTCTTGATCATTTGGTAATCGAAATTGTACAGGATGCCTTGGATTACAATGGATGCAAACGCGGTGATCACAGCGATGGCGTGACACGTACGTTTTGCTCACAGATCACCACTACTTGTGTTCTGCTCGACGCTCCATCAAAAAGTGTCTGCTCCGAGACTGACGTCCAGCTAATGTGGCTTCTCCACAGATCTAATAAATTCTCAACTCAGTGTGGCAGCACAAACAGCCTTCCGTTAATACATCATCTTTGCTACCACAAACGATCGTCTCACGAGTACAAGCGATCGTCACGCCACCACCGGTTTCACCCAGGTACTAATACCTGACGTTTGATCCAAACAAAGTGTAACTATGTAAACTTATCTCGAGCTGGTATTGGTCGCGTTTTCAATGACACTCCGACATATAAATGATATTATATGGTATTTAATTTGTTATAAAATATTTTATAGTATTTTCGTTTAAATTTAAAAATAATACACAACCATCATCGTTCATTTATGTTGCATGATAGTCTTAAATAAACCAAAAACATACTGAAATAGTGAAATATGCATATAGTATACTTACTGTTGATCTAGAATCATTTTTGGCAAGAAGCAAGGTCTCACAGCACAAGTAAATCCTAAAATTGATAATATCATCATTTTTTTTCCTATTATTGTTGCTCGCGTACTATACCTGTCTCCTTGCTATTTCTTCGAGTACTGGGTTGTCTGGTAGAAATCACTCTCGGCGATAAGACTGTCCAAATTATACGTATCTTAGGTATTAATTTTGTTTTGTACTTGTACGAGTATTTCTTTATATATTCTGATGTACAATAAAGAGTTATTTGAGTTTAAGATTGAGCCTGTCCTACTATTTTTTTTTTCAGATTTCATGAAATAGCAGTTTAGCTGGCAGAGGTCGAGGGCACTTCACTTCAGCAAAATCACTTTATACCTTAATATTTCACAAACGGATTTCTTAATCGATTTAAAACTAGACTATCACTTAAAATTGTTTGATGCTTTGTAAATTGATGGCGTTAAATAATCCTGGAATATTTTTTTGTTATTAGACATTTAAAAAAAAACAATTATCAGGGGGCACAGCAGCTGTACCCCCCGCCAAGGCGAGCAGACAAGCACGGCCGTACACCCTTTTCAACCGACTTCAAAAAGGAGGAGATTCTCAATTCGACTGTATGTTTTTTTTTTGTATGTTTGTTATGCGATATCTCCGCCGATTGTAAACCAATTTTCAAAATTCTTTTTTTATTCAAAAGAGCATACACCCGAAGGGGTTCCATTGTCACCAAGTCAGGATCTGATGATGGGATCCCAGGGAAATCGAGGGCAACCCTCAAATTTTATAGGCACATTTTACGTATTTCTTGTATTTTCTAAAATAATGAAAGTATTTTTGTCAGGTAGTCATCATTTCATGTTGATGAACTGGTGAAGGAAGGTACAACTCCTTAACGATTAGGAGTTGGAGGATAATTCTACAAATATTTTACGTAGATTCGTAGACCGATAGTTGTATTCTTTCAGGTTATTCAGATGAGCCGATGATGGAAGATTTAACTCCTTAACTTTCATGCTGTTGAGATGATGATGGAAGCCACAGGAATCTGTATCTGATGAAACACATGTATTATAATTTGATGGGTAACATTATTGGTTTAACATTATTAGATAAATAGCATTATCACAAAAATAAATAAAATAAAAATAAAAGTTTAAAAACTAAAAACCGACTTCAAAATGAAATTCACTCAAAAGTATGAAATAATATTAATATACTTAGATACACGACATTAACCAAAAATAACGAAATCAAAGATGGGTAAATTAAATTATTTTTTTTATTTAAGGTCGGTGTCAGCAATGCCATCGAATCTAAAACATTTGATACGTAAGTAGCTGTGTGCTGGTACCGACCTCAAAAATAAACTTAGGCCCCTAATTCAATTCGTACCCACCTTTGATACCGTTATTGTTGGTTAATGTCGTGTATCTAAGTAAATTAATATTATTTCATACTTTTGAGTGAATTTCATTTTGAAGTCGGTTTTTAGTTTTTTGAACTTTATATTTTTTCTTGAAGCAACTCTTATTATCTTTGTTAGGGACTGAAGAAACTGCCTGAATTTTATATTGCATGATTTAGGTAATAAAGTCAACGTTACAAGTTTCTACCTTTAACGGTTTTCAAATATAGTTTATCGAAGTTTCGTTATTTCATCACTTATTCATACTTAATCGCTGACTCAATGATCTTCAAAAAGATAGACCATTTCCAGGTAACTTAGAAAGTTGAAATTTGGCATGATGATAGGTAATTAATAGATAACTAGGCTGTAATTTGCTGAATATTAATTTTAAAAAAGTACTGCCAGACTTGGCTCCACCTTAGAGCTCATATATTTTGAAGCGTGAGTCGCGAAACTTGGCATATTTTTACATAAAAATAAGTAGGTATTCCGTGATATAAAGTTACTTCTCATTTCCAAAATAATATTCTGAGTTCTCATTACAGTAACCTTCATCTAGTTAAGGGAGTACTTAAGTCTGTTAGCGCTTGTACCCGTAGACCAGGGATGAACAAACTTATTGCGAGCGGGGGCCACTTTGGGAGATTAGAGCCAACGAGGGCCGTTACAAAGAAAAAAATACTAGAGAAAAGTTTTAAAATACTTTACATACGAACTTACTTTAATTAATTACATTGCACGCAATACATAAGTAATTACTATTAGTAGTGTAGGTATTCAAAATCAATAACTTCTATTTTTTTATTTTATACAATTTTGAACAGGTTGCAAGTGGCCCGCGGGCCGCAGTTTGTGCATCACTGCGTAGACCTTCGTGTCGGAACGTGACCGCACGCAGGGACGCCGCCCCGCCGCGGAGAAATTGCACTTGAAGTGCTCCTAAATTTTGTGATTGCACATTTTTAATTTTTGGGTTCCGTACCTTTAAAGAAAAAAGGAATCCTTATGGGATCACTTAGTTTTCTGTCTGCCTGTCTGTCTGTCAGTCTGTCGCTCAAGACCTATTATTTCTAGAACACGTAGAGATATCAGTCACTAAGGTCCACGGTCCCTTGGAGCTATAAAAAATTCAAGCTTCTAAGACTTAGTCATAGCAATAAAATAATTGTACAGCCTCGCTGTGCATACGTTGTCGCGAAGCCTTCACTGTCTGTCGTAGTCGGGCATACACTAATCAACAATAAACATTACACTTAATAGCAAAGAATAAAGCTAGGTACATATATCAAACTTGATGAAAAATTCACAATTAATTTGGGTTTGTATGGGGGGGGGGGGTACCTAACTTAGATTTTTTCTAATATAGTTATGGTAACATACCAAATTTCATCAAAATCGTTAGAGCCATTTTTGTGTAAAGAAATACTAAGTAAGATTTTTACTATGGAGGCAACCCTTAAAAATCAAGATAGGTGAAATTTAAAAGAGACATAAAAATATAAAATCTAAAAATAAAAATAAAAATAATAGATATAGATAGATATAAAAATAATATTGTCCAAACCCGTATTTCCTTCAAATCCGCCCAGTAGTTTGGGAACTAGAGCGGCGGACGGACGTACAGACAAACACACACTCACACAAACATTTTTTAATTTTTAGACTCCATTAGTGTAAGACAATCCATCCAGATCAAAATCCCAAATTCGGTTTTATTTGCCATCACAATACACAACCTTCATCGTTCATTTATGTTGCATGATAGTCTTAAATAAACCAAAAACATACTGAAATAGTGAAATATGCATATAGGATATTTAATGTTGATCTAGAATCATTTTTGGCAAGAAGCAAGGTCTCACAGCACAAGTAAATCCTAAAATTGATAATTTTTTAGCATAAAAATATTATACATTTGCAGTTGGAAAATTGACAGTGACGTATATCAATCTATAGGAGAATTTTTTTTTCACATACAAAGTAAAGTTTGTTTTTGAATCTGATTGTTGTTTTCTTTAATGTTTGCAGGATTACGTACTCAAAAGTGTTTGATATATTACCCTAAGTGCGCAAGTCTGACTCGAATCAAAATAAGTAGGATTTAGGACCTTTTTTTTCAAAGACATTTTTAATTATTCGATTCCTCTTGTAAAAAATTTTCCTTTTTTGACGGTAAACAATTTTTCAATTCAATTTTAAATCTCACTTTTAGGAACTCTAAAAATTATTGGAAATATTAGGGCATATAATTAATTTATAAAAATAAAAAAAAAACCCTGACAGTAAACCTCCAAAAAGTAGAAAAAAATATGTTTTGGCCGTTTAAGTTTAATGTTAATAGGTATGGAGTTATATTTTGATCTAAGAGTCGTCGCGCAGGGGGACTGCTAAGTTGTGAAATTATTAGTAATTAGTTGTAGTAAATTAAAACAGTTGTATTTTTTTTAATATTATTTACTAAGCGGTCCTCTACGCGACGACTCTTAGATCAGAATATAACTACATACTTATTACTTAAACGGCCGAAACATATTAATTTCTACTTTTTTTGTGTTTTTTTTGTCGGGAGTTTTTAAAAATTATAATTTAAGTTTTATTTCATGCTTTTTAAACTTTACGAAGGTATCCTAAACCCGATACCTCTGTTGTAAGTTGGTCAAGAGATAGGTATCCTGCAGATACCAGGAGATGCTGCAGCATCAGGTCAAGGTTACCATGTTCTATCTTAAACCTATTGATTTATTGAGACTATTCAAATAAGCCCAAACACGATTCATCTGCTGTAATTTGGTGAGGAGTTGTGTATCCTGCAGATCCAGACGATGCTGCAGTATCAGGTCAAAGTTACCATATTCTTTCTAACACTTATTCATTAAGCCTATCCTAATGAGCCCAAACACGATACCTCTGCTAGATGGCGAGGAGTTAAGTATCCTGCAGAATCCGGGAGATGCTGCAGCATCATGCCAAGGTTACCATATTTCGCAATATTATTATTATTTATATATTGTTTCGCCATGTTACTGTAACGGGGCACCACATTTAAAATCGATGCGACCGGTATAAGTTGCCCACATCCCTTTATCACCTAGATAAGAGCTCATGATCTTCAATCGGCTGAACAGATCTTTATAAATTATAGATAAGAACCACCTCGATCACCTCAGCTTTCAAACAAAAAAAACCGCATCAAAATCGGTCCATTCGTTTAAGTACTACGATGATACAGACATACACACAGATCCACACATTAAACTTATGACACCCCTTTTTTTAGCGTCGGAGGTTAAAAAACAAAAATTACCACGGTTAAGCAGGCTTTCTTAAATTAGGAGTAATTGGCAATTAATTAGCAACTGATGGAAAGTGAAGATGTAGTCGCGAATGGTATACGCAAACTCAAATAACACCTATTCACTCTCACCTTGAAGAATTAATCAATATTGGAACTCTTACATTATTTAACTCCGATTGTAAAGGTTTATTAGGGAAAATTGTTCAGTTCTTAGCGAATTAAAAGTCATCTTGCATATTATTTCTCCACCTTAGTAATAAATAAGATGATCAAAATGCTTCTCCCTCGCAAACTCAAGGAGAAATATGAAACAATATCATAAATTTTACTCTGAATCGCTGCAAGCACTTAGGAGTATCAAAATAATTTACGAGTACAAAAACTGTGGAGTGAAATATACCCGGCAACAAGTGGATATGAATTTGTGCTGAGATTTCTGTACTTTGCTGAGAGTTTGCAAGGATGGAAGGTTTACGAAGATTTAGTTCGGTAAGGCTTCATAGCTATGCGAACTGAGATAGGTAATCCAACTGTTTATACATCAACCGTTAAGGCAAGGGCCGCTACCTCTTATCCGGGAAGTCGTGGTTCGAGTCCTGCCACGTACCAATGTGTTTTCGAATTTCGATCTCATATGTACGTTTATCCGACGCTCTTACGGTAAAGGAAAACATCGTGAGGGAACCTGCACACATTTGCGAAGAAACTCGAAGGTTGTGTGTGAAGTTGACCAACCCGCACTGGGCCCACGTGGTCGAATAAGGCCCGATCGCCCTAATTCAGGGTAGGCTCGAGCCCCTCGGTGGGGACGTATATATGAGCTTATGTGATGATACATCAACCAGGATTTACTGCTCGTCAAACCGAACATAAGGACAAAGTGGCCAAGTGCGTATCAGACCACGTGCAAATTAGAGTTCCGTAGTCTTTGAATGATCTATTTTTCTTGTGTAGGTACATAGGCGTCACAGATTTGTAAAACCATACCAAATTACAGTTCTAAATCTGTATAGTCTTTGAATAAAACAGCTGTGACATACAGACAGACAGACTAACAGAAAGACAGACATTAGTAAGTACCATTATGGGTTCTTCGTTTGACAACGGAATTCTGTAAATTCGCTCTGGCATCTTTAACTTTGGGAAAAATCTTGAAGGAAATGTAATCCTACCAGAAAATGTACCAATCAGACATCAATGAGCGTTTTCCAGCGCATTTCTTTGTCATCTAGATCAGCGTGTTTTTACGTTAGTAGGTATTCTGTTCAATATCATCATTTTATAAGGACCACTGCTGGACTTCAAAGCCAAGGATTTCAACGACGACCGGTTCTGCGCTGCCCTTCCCGCGACCTACACCAGGTTCACCGGTCCACCGAGGGGTAGGGCTTCCTACGCTACGTTTTCCGGTGCGCGATCGCCACTCGAGAACTTTACTGCCTCAACGGCCATCTGTTCTACGAACTATATGCCCCGCCCACTGCCACTTAAGATTAGCAACTCTGACAGCTATGTCGGTTACTTTGGTTTTCCTACGGATCTCCTCGTTTCTGATTCGATCACGCAGAGAATCTCCGAGCATAGCTCGCTCCATTGCCTTTTGGGTGACCTTGAGCCGTCTTATGAGGCCCATAGTAAGCGACCATGTCTCAGTTTAATATAGATAGATAGATTAAAACCCTTGCTGCCACGGATTATATTATATTGATTAAACACTCAGATACAATGCAAACAAACCCTGGGTGGGTATGGAACTGGCTCACTGGGTCATTCACTAATACTTAGTTGTTTCTACCTACTAAGTTATTTAATTACCAAGGAAAACAATTTTAAGTGTCAGGCCAGTGAAAAGGAAAATATTATGTGGACCCACAACGCTGAGACTTTTTAGCTTATTTAAGTTGTATTGAGACCACAGAGCCTAGTTTTAATTTCTCAGGTTTCCTCTGACCAATTTTTTGTTGGTATGGCATTTAGAATTTCAAGGTAAATGAAATAGAAAAACGTTTATTGTGATTTATAAATAGTTTATTTTGGCCACTCGTCGTGCTCTTGTGCATCGTCGACAATCACACTAATTTTATAAAGGCGAAAGTTTGTGGGTGTCTGAGTGTGTATGTTTGTTACTTCTTCACGCAAAAACTACTGAACAGATCTGGTTGAAATTTGGTAGGTAGGTAGATAGATTAGGACCTGTATTAACACATAAGCTACTTTTTTCACGCACTGCTTACCCTCGAAAAGTCATAGAAACGTTGTCCACGCGGGTGAATCCACGGGAAACAGCTAGTAAGATACAGTAGGGTCATACATAACCGTTCAGAACAGACCAACACGAGCGTGCGTTCAAGATACAGTTTTTTTCTGACGTAACTACGTGACAATAGAGTTCATTTAAAGACTACATGCTCGTTATGGCCCGGCCTGAAAGAGGCAAAAATAATCGTTTTTTGTACTAGAGTATACTAATCGCAGCGGATAATCGGCCTAAAGGTAGTTCCGTGCCCAGGGAGCAATATTTAAGTCATTAAACTGTGGTTAAACAAGTCCGAAGTATTATCGGTAATAGTACAGATACTTATTCAGGAATGATGCATGTGCCGCCGCCATGTAGTAGAATTAGCTGTTTTTGTAAAATACTGAGTAAAACAACTCAGAATAAAACCGAGTCGGACGAACGGACGGACAGACGGTTAGGTTAGGTTAGGTTAGCATTGCTTGTTTCTACCTTGAAAATACCGGCTCGGTTTTATTCAATTTTTTTTATTTACTTAGTAGTTTTACAAAGCGCCGTTTTATAAAACGGCTAATTCTACGATATGGCTGCGACACCTATGTAGCCCTTATTTAATTACGTTGCAATCAAGTACCTGTATTGAATAACTTATCATTGGTAAATACTTCAAATAGGAGCAGTCGTAGCTCAGTGAGACTTGCGTGCTTGCATCGAATACTTTAAATAGGAGCAGTCGTAGCTCAGTGAGACTTGCGTGCTTGCATCGAATACTTTAAATAGGAGCAGTCGTAGCTCAGTGAGACTTACGTGCTTGCATCGAATACTTTAATTATGACCAGTCGTGGCTCAGTGAGACTAGCGTGCTTGCATCGAATACTTTAAATAGGAGCAGTCGTAGCTCAGTGAGACTTGCGAGCTTGCATCGAATACTTTAAATAGGAGCAGTCGTAGCACAGTGAGACTTGCCTGCTTGGATAGAATACTTTAAATAGGAGCAGTCGTAGCTCAGTGAGACTTGCGTGCTTGCATCGAATACTTTAATTATGAGCAGTCGTGGCTCAGTGAGACTAGCGTGCTTGCATCGAATACTTTAAATAGGAGCAGTCGTAGCTCAGTGAGACTTGCGTGCTTGCATCGAATACTTTAAATAGGAGCAGTCGTAGCTCAGTGAGACTTGCGTGCTTGCATCGAATACTTTAATTATGAGCAGTCGTGGCTCAGTGGGACTAGCGTGCTTGCATCTAATACTTTAAATAGGAGCAGTCGTAGCTCAGTGAGACTTGCGTGCTTGCATCGAATACTTTAATTATGAGCAGTCGTGGCTCAGTGAGACTAGCGTGCTTGGATTGAATACTTTAAATAGGAGCAGTCGTAACTCAGTGAGACTTGCGTGCTTGCATCGAATACTTTAAATAGGAGCAGTCGTAGCACAGTGAGACTTGCGTGCTTGCATAGAATACTTTAAATAGGAGCAGTCGTAGCTCAGTGAGACTTGCGTGCTTGCATCGATCACGCAGGTTAACTGTTACCTGAAGCACGGTCATTATCTGGATAAGTCTGACTATAAGTGAAATCCGTTTTCGTGCTTTGCACGTCACTATAAGCCGTTGGTGCCGGTTGAAGGTAGTCGTTAAGCCGGTGAGATGCCATATAGGAGGTTTGAAAACTTCTAACAGTGGGGTTCGCCACTAGCCCATCGACCTCCATCTATCCGAATTTAGCGCCCGTGTGTGAAGTAACTTTTTTGAGTTTGAAAAGAAACCCATGCCCCAGCAGTGGGAACCTTTATATGTTTTTAAGATGCTTTCAAAAAATATATAATAATTAATGAATTTTTTGTTTCAGGTAAGACTTGGTGATTTAAGAAACCATAAGGGAACGAAAACTGTAAGTAGTATAAGACTTTAAACTTTCACGATTATTCATAATCGACCACTCTGTCGAAGCATAGTCGAAACGTTGAGGTAAAAACAACATCAATACCTGCTCATATGTTACATAAAATCGTTAAGTGCCGCTTTCAATTTGTCCTTAACTGTAAGTAGTTTCTTATTCTTCCTCGATACCTCAATGCTTGGTATCGCCACCACAAGTAAGTTCTCTCCATTGGATGCTGTTGGATGTACCCTGAACTGCCGACTGGGTGTTCCAATCTACAGTTTCCGTCACTGCGTCTAAGTGTTCAACGTGAAGATATGTCTGTCCTGACTAGTCTTTTTTTTTGAAACATCATAAAAAAAGGTCTTTCTTAGTTTTTTTTTACAAAGGTTACCTTTTGATGTAGGTACATTTAACTACGGTACCTAAAATGTAAGTAAGTACCTAAAATCGGACTTTTGACTAGATGAAGTTAACTGAAGTTTCGTGGGTAAGTAAACGTGTAATTTTCATACTAACGAAATTCCATTGCTGCATGTAACTAAAAGTCTGACTTTAATACATCAATAGTTTACTTTTATAAAACTGTACACAAATTAAAATAAGAGCTAAACAAAAAATATAAAAATCCACAATACACAACATATCAGCACATAGAGTGGAGTTACTGGAAGATATTTACGTTTTGCGCCCCTCGGGTATTCCCTGAGTGCGACCCTGGACTCCGGAAGTTTACTACGTGTATCGTTATGCGGGCTGTTTGCGTTGACGCGTTGTGGTCTCCGTCCTCACTGCATGTGGACAAATGCTACGCTAACTGAGTAGTATTATACCTGCTTCTCAGAATACAGAAAAAACCAGAATACGCGTTAAGTCAGAATAGTATGACGCGCGCTGAAGCCTAAAACTCCACGAATACCCTCCTTCCCTTGGCTGTAATGTTGCTATATTAGGTCGAATTTTAATACTTTTTGAATAAGGTAAGTTATGAAGAACCACTGCTTGTTTACTCACAAATTAAATCGCCTGCATGCAGGATTTAGAAGGAACAAAACGTCAAAACTACACCGATTTAGAGTAGTTTCATACAAGCACAATTTGCCTCATTTTTATCGCCGTACGCGTGTTCTGGTTTTTCCTGTATTCTGAGACCGGCATATAGTAATAATTTAGCAAAAGTCTCTTATTCTGCACGAAACGGAACATGATACTAATTTAGGTAATAGGGTGAACTTTAAAAATATATATTGTGTTTAGTTGCAACCTGTAGCAATAGTTTAAAACTTAGATTTATTTGTAACTAGCTTTTACTCGCGGCTTCGCCCGCGTGGACATCGTTTTTATGACTGTCTTTGAAGGTGAGTCCACAGGAGGTGGTCTCAACCATCTCTGTGCAAAAAATCACAACAATCCATTGTTCCGTTGCGATGCTAAAGAAATTATCCAAAAAAAGAGTATTTTTTCAGTTCTCTCAGGAACTGCATCGGGTATGCCTTTTTCACGAGATAAAAAGTAGCCTATGTCCTTTTTAGTAACACAGACTAGCTGTATGACAAATTTCATCAAGATTGGTGAAGGTGTTGAAGCGTGAAAAGGTAACAAACAAACAAAAAAAACACATTTTCACATTTATAATATTAGTAAGGATGGGGTTCGTTCCTGGTGCAAAGGTTGGCCATTGCCATTCAGTGGGGTAATGCAGCTGGTGTAATGGGCACCTTTGCGCCGGGTTCGGTAAGGGGCGGGTTATTTATTGACTGATAGTTAGTTAGGTATTTATAAAAAAAAAAGACTTATGACCTAGAATTAGTTTGACATGATATTTCATTTTACAGAAACATATTATTTTTTGTTATTCTTATTATGAATAAATGACAAAAGTAAGGATTAACACATTCCCCCTTTTTTTCATGAACTAATTGAGTAAGTACCTACGTTTGGCTGCACCACACCTAATGGTAAGTGCCGAAGCAGACAAGCAAGCTCAAAGCTCAAATAATATCTATTCAGTCTCACCTTGAAGATTCCTTAATGATACAAGGGGGAACACAGAAGCCAGCAGGGAATCCCACTCCTTGGCCGTTCGCACGATGAACGATGGAGCAAAACGCTTCGTGCGAAAAGTAAAGTCTACTATGGTACAGCTGTGATGATTCTACCCAAGAAACTAACCGACGTATATTTTTCTACTATAATGTATTGGCAATTTACTTTTATTTTTAATGATGGTGTATGAAAAGTCTACAATTTTTATAAATTTTATAAGCTCAGTTGTATAACATAAGTTGTTCAGTTTTATGAATGTGATCACCAACTTAAAGGTTTAAATTATCCCGTACACTTTCGTTGCAAGCTACGAGCGCGTAAAATTAACAGAATATGTACTGTACACTACCTATCCCCAGTTGTACACCCAAAATTTGAGCAAGCTTGAGGTACATAATAATAAATAAACACTGGATGTGTTTATTTATTATTATCTACAAAAAACTAAATTGACCTGGCCAGATTTTTTAAGATGTTTAAAAAAAAAAGAAAAAAAAAACACTTTTTATTGTCAGGTTGAAAATCCATAAGTAGGTTAAGAGCAAACTAATAACTAGGTTAGTAAAACACAAAAGAAGAATATTATCTTTTTAAATAACCTAATGGACTGTTCCACACAGAAGTTCTGGGTGGGACAATCTAACCGGTCTAAAACCATCCGTTTAATATTATCTTGTAAATCTGCAATCGATTATCCTAAAAATACCTACAAAGACCTTCTTCTTTAGCTTTATAATGACAGAAATTATATTGAAAACCTTATTTAAAACAGGATGAAATTTTAATCGTGGGCCAATTTTTTTTTATTATTTAAAGATATTTCCAAGCAACCTATAGGTACAATCGTAAAAGTTGGACTATTATTACGGGAAGTCCAAAATTTATTTTGCTTCTATTGTATAGGTCCCTTGGGAAAAGTTGTATAGTTTCATGAGTAGATCCTTAATATCAAATATTGCCAACGACTTCAATTTCATCCTGTACAAGCATTTCATAATTGTCAATAAAAAGGTAATTTTAATATTGGAAAATAAAATCATTATTTTTCTTTAAACTAACCAGAAAATTTATTTATCAGAAACTTTAAAATCTGGGCCGCCATCCACCAATTGACCGGCGTTTAGCCCGTGATACTCTGAAAAGCTTTTATTGTACTGCCTAGCCAGGAAATTGCGTCCCGTGTCGAGGCGCAACAAGTCCTTTGATATTCGCCCATTGTTTGGCTAACAACGGAAAACTGGTCGTTGGGAGGAGGTTGAGTTTTTTTAAAGCCGTTGGAGATCAGAAAGGAGGCTCTTTGGAAGCTGTTCTAGTTTTCCGTTCATTGTTTTTTTTTCTTGCAGGAAATGGAATAGGAAATTGGCTTTGAAAATGTGCAGGTTGTTCAAAAGAAGCCTAACTCACAATCCTAATGAATGCACTGCAGTCCAATGAAGTCTTGAATTATATGATTAATTGTAAATATTAAAATTTCCTTGATATTTTAATTCAATAATTCTGATTGCGAAACTAGCGCGGTAGCTCAAATTTTTTTAACCGACTTCAAAAAAGGAGGAGGTTTCTCAGTTCGAACGTATGTATTTTTTTTATGTGTGTTCGTTTATGAACCGATTTTGATGATTATTTTTTTGTTGGAAAGGAGATATCCCAAGGGTGGTACCATGATAAGGAAACCAGGATCTGATCGGAACCTTAGTTTCCTGTTTGAAGTCGGTTTTTTTTCTTCAAAATTATTTCTAAATCCAGACCTGTCGTGCGTTTACATTCGTGGATTTTCGCAGTTTTTTTCATCGGGGGATCTAGAGCGGTCTCGATAGCACGTGACAGATTAAAGCTGCGCTCCGTTTGACCGCGTCCGCGGACAGATAAAATGGGTGACTGAATAAAAACTTGCATTGTGTGTGGTTTCATTGTGAAGTCGAATATTTTTCGGATTATTATTCTTCCTATTTTTAAAATTATATTTAACTAGCTTTTGCCCGCGGCTTATGACTGTGTTTGAGGGTGAGTGGTGCGCGAGCCGCAAGCGGCTAGCAAGCATAGACATTATTTTTCTCTAGATCCCTATCCCAGATCGGGCTATTCTGATTTGCAGTCTATGTCATTTTCCACTCCCTCAATCATCTCTGAGCAAAAAAACACAACAATCCATTGTTCCGTTGCGATGTTAATAAAATGAACAAAAACCGGTCAAGTGCGAGTCAGAACCGCACACGTAGGGTTCCCCTGAGTTCCGTACTATCATACTAGATGGCGCTAGTTTCTTCAGTTCCGTATTATCATACTAGATGGCACTAGTTTTTTTCATGTTTCAAAAAAAAAACTCGTTTTTTGTATGGAGACCAATTTTTCACTTTTTCTATTTTTTAGTATTTGTTATTATAGCGGCAACATAAATACATCATCTGTGAAAATTTTAACTATCTAGCTAAAACGGTTCATGAAATACAGCCTGGTGACAGATGGACGGACGGACGGACAGCGAAGTCTTAGTAATAGGGTCCTGTTTTTACCCTTTGGGTACGGAAACCTAAAAATACAATTTTTTCAGTTCCATCAGGAACTGCATCGGACTATGCAGCCATTTTCCTTCTCCGTGACACAGGCTACCTGCATGCCAAATTTCATCTAGATTGGTCAAGGTGCTGAAGCGTGAAAAGGTAACAAACAAACAAACACATTTTCACATTTATAATATCAGTAAGGATAAGGATAGTAAGGAATTATCCTTACTATCCTTCAAGTAAAGCGAATTACCCAACCCGAAAACATTTTTTTTGATATTCATATCATGATTGGTATCAAAAGAAAGGTCGTGACGAGCACATTCTAAATTTATTCTAAATATCTATTGTAATCAAAATGTTATCATTAGTATACCTATTATTGTAATGGCTTGTGACCACGGCTATTACCCGAGATGAAGGAAATAATTATGGCTACGCTTTCAGGAGGGAAACTCTTTGGTTCATATTTTTCCATAGTCGGGTTCTAGTTTTTCTGTACCTTATCTTATATGTTACTTTAAAGGATCAAATCGTGTATACATATACCTAATATGAAATTGTTTTTTCTTAGGATTATGATTTAGGTAAAATTTTGTATTTCATTTTTTTTAACTTCATCATATCAGCCACAAATCGTCCAATCGCTGGACAAAGGCCTCCCCCAAGGATTTCCACGATGACCGGTCCTGCGCTGCCCGCATCCATCGGCTTCCCGCGACCTTCACCAGGTGGGAGGCCTGCCTACGCTACGTTTTCCGGTGCGCGGTCGCCACTCGAGAACTTTACTGCCCCATCGGCCATCTGTTCTACTTATTCTACTACTGTTTTTTTAACTTATTCATACATAAATATATTTTTAGATAACATGCCTGGGAGACTCCGAGCAACGCTCGGTCGGCCGGGTTATCTTTAGGGTTCCGTTCACCCAAAGGGTGACAAACGGGACCCTATTACTAAGCCTCCGTTGTCTGTCCGTCCGTCTGTCAGCGGGCTGTATTTTATAAACCGTAAAAGGTAGACGGTTGAAATGTTCACATAGTGTGTATATCTATTGCTGCTGTAAAAACAAATGGTTTAAAAAATTAAATTAAAAATTATTGGGTATTATTTATTTTCATAAAATACAAGAAATAAAGAAATATGTTGAAATAAAGAAATATCCCATACAAGAAACGTGTTGTGTTTTGGAAACGTGATGAAACTAGCGACATCTAGTACGATGGTACTGAACCCTTCGTGTGCATCAATATTTGTTGTTAGAACGGCAATAGGAATACGAATTCTGAAAATTTCATCTGTTTACCTTTAATGGTTCATTAAATACAGCCCGCTGACACACAGACGGACGGACAGCGGAAGCTTTGTAATCGGGTCCCGTTTGCACCCCACAAAAATTCCACAGCCTATGATACCATTATCAAAGTATATAATACCAGCTGTTTCCCGCGGTTTCACCCGCGTGGACAACGTTTCTATGACTTTTCGAGGGTGCGCAGTGCGCGAGCCGCAAGCGGCTCGCGAGCGTGGTAAAAAGTAGCCTATGTCTGAATCCAGGTCCTAATCTGTCTACCTACCAAATTTCAGCCAAATCCGTTCAGTAGTTTTTGCGGGAAAGCGTAACAGACAGACAGAGTTACTTTCACATTTATAATATTAGTAGGGAATAGTAGGGAATAGGGATTAGTACTAACATACAGTATAGACCCTCCCTGCCGCTCTCAAGATTGCGACCCGACCCCCTCGTCACCCAGATTGATACAGATTGGTTACAGTTTGGGTGTCGAACGTATAGGATTTCGCCGCCATTTTGATAGTTCCATCATTCCTTTTTTGAAATGCCTTTTTTGGCCCGTTGTATGAAGTGTCCAGGGTGTGCCATTATGAATTTTCTGTCTTACTGCATTAAAAACATCGAAAAAAAACTACTATTGTCATATTGTATTGTATGCCCAATTGATTTTTTTTTGTTTATGATGAGTTGATGCTCAACTACTGTGAGCATTAATAATAAATGGTGATAAAATATCCTTTATTTCATACCAGCAAAAGCATTACAGAAACTTAATTTAAAGCTGGAAGAAATTTCTTTAGAAATAAGCTGTACCCTTTGTATAACCTTAATGTTTAAAATCTGTATTTTATGTATCCTGTGTACAATAAACTGTTAAATAAATTTGTACGGTGCAAAGGCAGCTTTATCGCTTTTTTTTATTAATCTTCTTCGCTTACCCGGTTTCAAACACAACAAAAAAAATATTTTTTAAATATGACGGTAGTTCAACATTTTTTACCAGATCTATCAAAAGGAATCATAGTGTCCGCACATAAAGCGTACATCACATGTAAATTAATTCTATAAATTATCATTTTACAATTTGATTCCGTCACTTTTATTATTGCGTATGATCAAAGTGATTTGAAGTGTTTTAAAGTGATTTAATCACATTTGGGAAGTTATATAAGGAAAATAAGAAATGATAATCGGACCAAGATGCAATGCCCGGTGGAGGTGAGTGTATGTTTTATTAATTGTTTTGTACACTAGCTAGTTAGAACTGGTTGTAACCATTAAATGAGGGCTATAGAAGAAAAGGGTCCTATGTCACTGAAAATCGAGAATCTATCTTTTTTGTTTTAACATAACACAGTTTGTATTGGAATGAGGCGTGTTTGCTGCTAAAGTCGTTGTAGAAAATAGGTTTATTGGAGACTGAAGCGTATTTTTACCTAAAATATTTTGCTGACTTGTAGCCATAGACACAAAGAAAAACTTGACATTCACAGATTAAAAACCAACAAATATGGACTGAGGTCACTTTGCATTTACACCCCTCAAATGAAGCTAGAAAATTGTTACTAATTTGGTTGATAATATAAATATTTCTGAAATGTACAAAGAAACCATTCTGTGGAATGCGTGACACTTAGTAATTCAATGATGAGTGATGACAATCAATCACCAGCACTTTGTACTGGTGACCACTCCATCCTCCGTCTCGCAACGATTTGGAATATGACATAAGAAAATAATATTATCTTGCTTTGTAGACTTGGTATACAAAAACTCGCAGGTTGTGTGTGAAGTCGACCAACCCGCACTGGGCCCGCGTGGTCGACTAAGGCCCGATCGCCCAAATACAAGCCCCTCGGTGTGGACGTGTATGAGCTGATATCATCATCATACTAAAGGGTTTAGACATCTATTTAGAACATTCATGTTTCGCCAAACAAGATTGGCATGCATACTCTCAAACTATTACCTTAATTCATTTTATGTTTCGTCATACCAGCTCATAATTATATGTCGTCCCCACTAAGGGGCTCGAGCCTACCCTATTTTAGGGCGACATACAATTATGTTTTAGTACAATATATTATATATTTAGTGGTCAGCTGGCCCCAAACTAGGAACTTCTGTAATTGGGCAACCAGGGACTGATATACATACGTGTATTAGTTTTAAATGCATACCTTTATGTGTAGATATATTTAACAAACAGACGCAAAGCAAACAAATCTATGTGTCCTGGGTGAGGTCGAACCCACGGCCATCACGACCCTTTGACTAGCAGGCAGAAGCGCTTCCACTAAACCTACGGGTCAGTTGTGTTTATGACTATTTAATCATTTCAAAATACTTAATCTTTTCATTATATTATCTGTCAAAAATTCCTTTATATAACAAAAATTATATTCTGTCAAACATTCTTGTTTTTTTTGACGTGATAACGTCTCTTAAATTGATGACACGGGCTGCATTCACGAAAAAGTGTGACGTCATTGTCCCGTTACGCCAGGACGCTGACCCAAACGTGCAAGCGAGAATTGTACTTGTACTTGGTAAGGGCTTGGCGCTTGGGGGTTGGGGCTTGGGGCCTGTTAAGGTCAAGGTCAAGTTAAATTAAGTTTAAAGGATTAAAAGTACTAGGCTTCCAGGATCTGACAAGACAATTTCCAATTCGGTCCATTCTTTGTGAGGAAATGCCAAAGAGTTAACTCACCCGACTATGGGCGGTATCTTACATCTCCTTAAACATATTTTTTTATTTTATTTTATTTTATTTGGGAGTCTTACAGCAAAATTTTACAATTAGTAACTAAATATACATGACGATGCTAATAACAAGTCTCCACCTATATGCAACAAAAATAGAAAACGACTTAATATTTACAAAGTTCCAAATTACTAAGGTATTTAGTATGTAACTATGTATAGCAACAAGAAAGAGCAACATTAATTAATAAAAATTAATAACAATTTGGAACCTAAAATAAACTAGTTACAAAAGAAGCTGTTCGCAATGCTTTTCCTAACGGATGCGGCGCTGGAGCAGAAAAGATCGAGATTATAATTAGCTTTATTGACCTCAGTGGTAACTCGTGGGAAAAATGAGTTACGTCTATAGTTAGAGTTAGCTAGGGGCACAGCTAACCTTATTCGCTGTCTCAAGCGTGGCACATTAAATCGCATTCCAATATTTGAGAGTAGGTCAGGGCTGTCCACGGAACCATTGGCTATGTTCATTAAATAACAAATATCACTAGCTTGACGGCGCAGTGAGAGTGGTAGGAAGTGATACCGTTTGCATCGGTGCTCGTAATCAACAGATCTTTGGTGAGCTTTGTAGTCAAGATAACGTAGGAATCTTTTTTGAATAGACTCAATACGAGACTTATAAGTCTCGTATTGGGGGTTCCAAACTTGTGAGGCATATTCGAGATGACTTCGAACGAACGAGCAGTAGAGAATTTTGACTGATTTTAAATTACGAAATACAGCTGACGTTCTCATAATAAATCCTAGGGCCTTTGATGATTTTTTGACAATATGGTCCACATGTTTGTCAAATAGGAGTTTACTGTCGTGAATCACTCCAAGGTCTTTAATCACCGATAGTTTTGAGATGCTAACATTTTTCAAAGTATAACCTTTATTAAGGACAGTAAGCTTTCTCGTATACGACACGTAATAACATTTGGCAACGTTAAGATCTAGTTTGTTGGCTGAACAGAACGTTACAAACCTAGATAAGTCAGCTTGCAGGTCGTCGATATCAGATATGCCTCGAATAACTTTTAAAATTTTCATATCATCCGCGAACATAAGTATCTTCGAGTTATGAAAACATTCATGGACACCGTTGATAAATATAGTAAAAAGAAGAGGCCCCAATAACGAGCCCTGGGGTACTCCAGAGGGTATATATGTCCAGTCAGACGCAAAACCATTCAACACAACAGACTGAGTACGATTGTCAACATACGAGCAAAACCATCTGTAGAGGTCGCCGTGGATGCCAGCCACAGCCAATTTATCCAACAGTATGCGATGGTCTATCCGGTCGAAACATTTACTGTAGTCAGTGTAGACGACATCCACTTGACCCACATCGTCCATACCCTTAGTGATAAAGTCGTTAGCCAAAATTAAGTTGGATACTGTTGAACGCTTTTTGAGAAAGCCGTGCTGCTCATCCCTAAACAAACATTTAAGCGCAGAGTACAATTGATTATATACTACCCTTTCAAAGACTTTCGAGAAGAGGCATAACTTAGAGATAGGTCTATAATTTTGTACATCTGACTTATCGCCTTTTTTGTGGATAGGTGTAACAAACGCTGACTTCCAAGTAGATGGTACAACTCCTTCCGAGATGGAGCGTTTAAACAATATGGATAGCGGGGTAACCAGACTATCAGCGCAATTAACAATAAATGAAGCGGGTATATTATCAGGGCCAGCAGACTTGGAAAGATCCAACCCTCTTAATAGCCTGAGGACTTCCGACGAGGTGATTTCTATTGTCCCAATATTACAGGTACTCGCCGAGGCACGATCGGAAGTTGCAGGTAGTGGGTGTATATCAACATTATTTTCCGGTAAGAGGAAGGTAGATTGGAAATAATGTGAGAATAATTGGCTTATGGCCTCTCCCGAGTCTGCAGTGGCATCCTGGTACCTCATGACACTGGGGTAGCTACTAGATTTGCTTTTACTTTTAACATATGACCAAAAAGCTTTAGGGTTATTAGCAATTGAGGTTTCGATGCGTTCCATGTAGGAATCAAAACACTTCTTTTCCAGGGCTTTAGCTCGACTACGCAAAAATGAGAAGGAATGATAGTCCGATACGTTTCGGTAGACCATGTATTTCCTATGGTAAGTGTATTTTTCTTTGAGTGTCTTTATTAATGAAGCGCTGTACCAGGGAGGATAAGAATTTGGTCTAATCGATTTGGTAGGTATGTACCTATCTCTGCACTCGTAAAGGATACTATAAAATTGGGACACAGCGCTGTCGACATCACCTACACTCAGCAGTTGATGCCATGGAGCTGAAGAAGTTTTACTTCAGTGTAATGCACACAAACGTTCGGCTTGTGACACGTTATCACGTAAAATTATCGTCCGTAAACCGATTTTACAGACAACATCGTATTATTTTCTAAATTACATTGCGTTTAAAGTTTTTTATTCATAGTTTTTTGTTGTACATTGTGTATTTTGATTTCTTGATATTATGATCTTGTTCTGTCCATTAGTTTCACATCAGGAGGTCACAGGTTCGATTCCCGGCGGAGTTTGATTTTTTACTTTGTTTAATTAGTGAAAGTGCATTTTCTAAGCCCGCCTGGCTAGTTACCACCATCTTATCTAAGTCTTGCCGCCAAACATCAAAAATAACAGTATCGATGTGTTCCGGCTTGAGGATAAGATAGTCAGTACCCCATTGCGTTAGAGAGTCTTGATAAGCCCGCTTCCATCTTTGACTTTACCATCAGGTGAGATCATGGCAAGGGCTTACCAACTGTGTATAAAAAAAAATCGGCAAAGCGCATGTCGGATCTTAGATAATGTAGCGATATGGAGTCATTACTTGAAAATAAAATAAAATATGTGTATTTATTTTTGTTGTGTTGATTATCCGACTTAGGGAAATGATTTTTATGAATTTGTTTTTTTTTATTTTAACTAATTTAATAAGGTTAATTTAATTTTTTAAATAAAATTTGCAACGCAATTTACTTGAATGTTGCGTAGAAATAAATAAACTTGATCTTGAATTAAATAAATTTAGTTTTGTACATAGTATAGTTACTTGTTGTTTTGTATAATAGGTACCACTAAACATCTACAGTGCTGGTGATACCTTGAAAATGGTTTGTCCTAGGATATCCTTTATCGTTTTTCTAGGTAAAATAGTTCAGGAATAACAAGGATATGGGAACGACACACCTGAAAAAGGTTTTTTTTTATTGACAATTGATAAGCCCTTGGCGTCATCTCACCTGATAGTAAGTGACGATGATGCCGAAGATGGAAGCGGGCTTACCAATATTCCCCAACGCAATGGAGAACTGGCTATCGTATCATCATGCCGGATTGTTAGAAAGCACTACATCATATGACGGCATTCATATTTCGACACTTACTATCAGGTGGGGTGAGGCAAAACGCACTCAAAAGTAAAAAAAAAAAAATTACAGGAAAAATTAAAAGTTTGCTAAAGTGATTAATAAAATTTGAGATTGCCGGATAATTCGCTGCGGGCGTTGATGTACACTTGCCAAACAAAGTGGACCTATTGAATAACCCGCTATTAATTAACCAATTTGTAGGAGAAGTCTTTCGAGAGTTCTTCGAGGGAAGGTGTGTTCAGAATCGTCTATATTATAAAAATGAATCTCTATTCCCCTTTGTCATCGCATCACGTGTAAAAGGCTGGACAGATTTTGCAAATTTTTTTTTATTGAGTTTTTTATTGTCAGGAGAAGGTTCTTGTGTAGGGTAGGGTAGGGTAATGTGGTGTAGTGTAAGGTGGTACGCAGTTCACCGGGACAGCTAGTCTGAGATAAAAAGAAGCAACAGTTAATGTCGATAAAACGTGCATCTTTTAGTAAAGTATGTCATCAATATACAGGATGAAATTGAAATCGTGAACCAAATTTTATGGACATACTCCACTCATAAAAATTAACAACTTTCCCCAAAAAACCCATCATCATCATCATATCAGCCACAAATCGTCCACTGCTGGACAAAGGCCTCCCCCAAGGATTTCCACGACGACCGGTCCTGCGCTGCCCGCATCCATCGGCTTCCCGCGACCTTCACCAGGTCATCGGTCCACCGCGTGGGAGGCCTGCCTACGCTACGTTTTCCGGTGCGCGGTCGCCACTCGAGAACTTTACTGCCCCATCGGCCATCTGTTCTACGAGCTATGTGTCCTGCCCACTGCCACTTCAGTTTAGCGATTCTGTGAGCTATGTCGGTTACTTTAGTTCTCCTGCGGATCCAAAAAACCCAATAGGAGCAAAAAAAATGGATTTCATAAAATTTGATCGCATTGATTAAACAACTTTGTATGGAGAGTCTACTTTCTTGCTCCGACTGTATGAGTTTCTTGGGGAAAGTTGTTCAGTTTCGACAGTGGAGTATGTCTTTAAAATTAGATACACTATTTCAATTTTACCACTAGTTTTAATATTAATTAATTTATATTTTTAAAACTGGTGTAGGACTAAGCAAAGCCAACTAGATCCCCATTGCGTTGGGGAATCTTGGTAAGCCTGCTTCCATCTTCAGCATCATCTTTACTTACCATCAGGTGGGATGATGCCAAGGGCTTATATAATGTAGATTAAAAAAAAGACAGTCCGATATTTTTTGAGATTTGACGTTAATATGTACTTGGGGAATGTTGTTACTCTTCTATTACACTTTTTAGTTTAAAAACATGACATTATTTTTAACTAGGTGTTTCCCGCGGCTTCACCCCCGTGGACAACGTTTCTATGACTTCGAGGGTGCGCAGTGAGCAAGCGTGGAAATAAGTAGCATATGTGTTAATCCAGGTCCTAATCTGTCTACCTACCAAATTTCAGCCACATTCGTTGAGCAGTTTTTGCGTGAAGAAGTAACAAACATTCACACTCACAAACTTTCGCCTTTATAATACGAGTATTAAGTGTGATTGTATAAATTATACACCAAGAATAGGGATGACGAATGCTAGTCATCTGAGTAACTTTTTATCATCTGTCAAAAACGACATTAATTTGTTCTAAAAACGTTTGAAATACCTAGGCGTGACGTCATAGTTTAGCAGCGTCATTTGTGTACTCATTTTGTGATTTTGGTGAATTAAAAATCGAAGACTTGATGGAAAACAAAACGAGTAAGGTTTCCGAAGTTTAAGTAGGAGGGCACATTAGTGATCAAGAGTTTATAATTTATTTCTGATGCTGTCGTCATCCCTAAGGCCTGTTAGGAATGTCGCGTAATACAATGGTATGTCGTAAATATATCAAAACGATGTAGTTATGGTGGACGGCCGTCATTAGCCTTACACTATTGCGGACCGTGCCTGCCTACGCGTACCTACCAGTAGGTACACTTGGGGACAAAAAAACTAACATAGTTTCAATTATCTTAAGTATATAAAAATCAATGCCACTTTTCGTTGTAATTTTATAACTCAAGAACTGCTGGACCGATTTCGCTAATTCTTTTTTTGTCGAGTTCGTTATGGTCAGGAGAAGGTTCTTATGTAGGGTAGGGTAGGGTATGGTAGTGTAGTGTAGTGTAGTGTAGTGTAAGGTAGGGTAGGGTAGGTTAGTGTAGTGTAGTGTAGAGTAGGGTAGGATAGTGCAGTGTACTTTAGGGTAGTGTAGTGTAGGGTAGGGCAGTGTAGTGTAGTATAAGGTGGAACGTAGTTCGCCGGGACAGCTAGTTATTAATAAAAATTGTATTAAAATCTGAAAAATTATGAAAGTGTTTTCAAGGAAAAAAAACTCGAACGTGAGATTTTGATAGTGATTTACACTAATAAGACTATAAAATAAAAAATGTATGTGTTTCTGTGTATGTGCGTCCTTTCGGTGCTTTAATGCTTAAACTATTGTATTACAATTTGGGTTAGGGAAATAGTGTTTTGGTATTTCCAGCTGTTTTCTTAAAAAACGACTCCACTTGATGTAAAGGGTAGCCACTAAAGTAATAAAACTTTGTTTAAAAAATAAATAAATATTCTGGAACAAATCACACATGGTCATCTGGCCCCAAAGTAGGACTCCCTGTGTTATGGGAACCAGAGACTATATATATACGTTTAAATACATACATATATAGATATTTAACACCCAGACACAGAACAAATAAATCTGCTCATCACAATGTTTGCCCTGGGTGGGGATCGAACCCACCACCCACGGATCAGTAGTCAAGAGCACTAACCACTGAGCCACCGAGTCAGTCAACGTTAGTATGTTATTATACCTTCTAGCCTACTAAACTAGTTAATCAATATTCCAGGCAACCTCTCAGACCCAAATTAGGTTCTTGAATTTTTTTCTTAAAGTCGTTTATTCTTTGGTACTTTAATATTAGTTGGTGTATGCGCAACTCTGAGGCCCCAACACGCCGGTGAGTGCTTAGCGAGGAATCCTGCACAGCGCGGCTGAACAATTTATGTGTGTATTAAGTTTTCTCGCGGCTTCGTTTGCGTAGAATCGGATAAAAGGCTCCTCAGTTTGTCTTCGTTCCTCAGCTCAGGCAATGTGAATGCTTTATTGAAAAACTACAGGTATGATAGTGAACACCTTCGACCAATATAACAGCTATGGACCGGCCTACGCGAACAACGGTTTTGATGCCTACAGAATGAGGGTATTCGCTCATTCCGTCTGGGTCGATCAGTATTCCCCAAATGGTTAGTGAAATTTACTATCTCATTCGTGCTACATTTCGAGTACGTCTCTCTCTCTCTGTCTGTCATTATTTATATTTTAACGAGATTCGGTAGACTATAGTGGTGTGCGGTGTGTTTGCGAGCAGTTGTATTTGACTCATTTTTTATGAGATGAATGTATGGATAGGGCCGGTCCATTATATTTGGTCGAAGGTAAAAACCCAATCAAAAGACAAAGATATGAATAAAAATTTTTTTTTTGTTATATTATTTAATCTATAATGTGTTTCGATGCATCATTATGTGTGTTCTTATCTATATAGTAAAGAAGTGAATAAAATAAAAATAACAAGTACTTAATGAGATTGTTGGTTTTTACATTAAAATAAATATTAAAACATTACAATCCAAGTAGACAGCGCGGCTGCTTCATTTTAAAACACAGTAACTGCAAACTTTTTATACTTGATTTTTTTTAGTATTATTGCATTTTTTATTACTTTTATTATACTTAATTTGAAGTATTTTTTCTAATAATTATTTTTAATTGAAGTATCATTACGAAGTTCAGTTAATAAAATGTCAGTGCCGTGTTAGTACACTGTGTTACGTAAACTTCAAAGCTTCCTAACATTTAAAGCTAGATAAAACAACGGCTCGAGCGAGCGAGTGAAGCCGACCAAACCAAATTTCACGCTAAGCGGCTTGCGCCCGCATTGCAATTGGATTCAAGCCGCCGCCGCCCCGCCCCGCGCCGCCACACGGTTGCATTTCACACAACGTGCCATAGTATACAAATAGCATTGCTTCCAATAGCACCAACAAGGATAGCACTGCACCTTAACTTTCTCAAATAGCACTATTGAAGGTCATGTAAATATGTTTTGGTACTTTCTAGTGTGAGGCCCGATGACCGCACCGCTCCTGGATAGTCGCTGAAATCTCAAATTTTTTCGTCTGTGTCTTGCATGTCGCGTGACGGACGCTTTCGTCTGACGGTATGATCGTTTCGTCCTCTGTACCATAGCGAGAGCAGCCATGATCGTTGCGTTCTCTGTAAAGTTTCACTTTTACCGTGGTTTCATAAACACACACTTACTTTTTTTATTTATTATTTTTTCCTGTTCAATATTTTTTTATTGATTTATTCAATAAATAATTATTGATTATTTTTTCCTATTCAATAAAAATTCAAAGACTACTTACAGGCGCGGTATGGTTGGTTTTCGGTGGCGTAACGGAAAGGACTAGGGAGGTTAAAATCCTGCCAAATACCAATATGTTTTCTAATTTCGATTTGATATGTATGTTTATCCGACGCTCTTACGTAGAAGGAAAACATCATGAGAAAAACTGTACACGCCTGCGAAGAAACTCTAAGGTTGTGTGTAAAGTCGACTAACCCACACTGGCCCCGCGTGGCTAAGTGGCGTGGCGTCGAATAAGTCTAATTCAGGGTAGACTCCCTAGAACCCCTCGGTGGGGACGTATATGACTTGATATGATTACTTTTTCCTACACTACAAAAGCTAAGATAATTAAATTATCCAGATTCTAGAATTACAACCAAATACCGTCGTCGGTCGTGGCTCAGCACGACTTGCGTTGTTGCGTCGATCACGCGGGTTAATCGAACTGAAGCACGGCCATTACCTGGATGGGGGGTATTACTGTAATGTTATTTTTTTTCGATCGTTTCCGTGCTTTGCAAACCACGAAAAGCCCTTGGTATCAGTCGCTGTTACTACATGGCAATCGTAAAGCCGCCTCAGAGGTAGGTGGCTTGAAAAACTAGTTACAGTGAAGTTCGCCACTAGCCCTACAACCTACAAACAACAAAACAAAGCGATCAGCTGATTGACCAATTTTGTGCATTTTTGTATGGAAGGTACAATTTTTTTTGAGAATTGACTTTGTGTTACTTGTTCAGTATGACGAGTAAAACCCCCAGTTAACGGGTCCTACGCCAATTTTGTTACACCTGTATAGTTTTACTGAGTAATTAAACTAAGTCGGACGGAGCCCCGCTTTTCTGGGATCCTTTTCATGGTAGGATAAGACACGCAAACCTAATCCAACCGTCTTTCTGTCCGTCCTTCCGACTCTGTTTTATTCAGAGTATTTAGTCAGTAGTTTTCAAAGCGACGCGCTGTATTGTAAAACGGCTATTTCTACAATATTTCTGCGACAGATATTCTACAAAACAATCAAGGTACCTGTCAGACACAAAAAAAAATATTTGAAATTAGCTTTTTTTTTATTTACAATTGGTAAGCCCTTGGCATCATCTCACCTGATGGTAAGTGACGATGTTGCCGAAGATGGAAGCGGGCTTACCAAGATTTCCCAATGCAACGGAGAACTGGCTATCTTACCTTCAAGACGGAACACAACAATGTTGTTACACTGATGTTTGGCGGCAAGACTTAGATAAGATGGTGGTAGCTAGCCAGGCGGGCTTAGAAAATGCCGTACCACCTACCAAACCGAGTCTTACAAGTTGACCCCGCCGGAATCGAACCCGCGACCTTCTAGTGTAAAGCAAATGGACTAACCATTACGCCACGGAGGCGGTTAACCTTGACCTAGAAGTCAATTTCCTTGAACTAATTTCGTTAATCTTTCCGCACAAATCTCGACGCGCTGAAGTGTGGACGCGCAGGTACAGAGTCGCGCAACGCTATTCGATCGTGCTGTTCGTAGAGTACGTCCAATTCAGCACCTGTTTGCGGCCGCAACTGTACACAAACGCACTTACCACGCCGGCCAGTCGACATGACTTCGCTTTTTACTCCGACTCGTTCGTTCGTTCGACCCAATGTCATAAAAGTAGCCTCAAGGCAACCAAGAATGAAGAGGCTTTTGAGTAGGTAATATGAAATTGTGGTTAGACAATAGCAGTTAAATTGCAACCACAGACCACAAAACATCTGACTGTTGACAAGTTTGCTACGAAATTCAAAATTTCAATTGCAAAAAAATCACAGTAAGTAGGTATGTAAATTTTTTTTTTATAATTCAGGGTAGGCTAGGGCTCCTCGGTGGGGACGTACATGAGCTAATATGATGATGATGATGATTGAAAATAACAGATTATTTTATGTATTGTTTTATAGGTCTCATCACTATTAATTACATTTTTACAATTCACATCTTAGTAAAGTGCATTTCAAATAACAAGGCCTCATTCCACTTAAAACTTAACAATAAGGTGTAATGTTTATCTGTATAGTTTATTCAGTTGAATCCAGCTTCATTACATTCAATTAGATTCTTTATTGCAAACTTCAAGAAAGAGATCAATCGTCGAATCCAACTTCACTGGGCAGCGTTCGGGAAGCTTCGCAATATCTTCACGTCGTCCCAAATACCGGAGTGTCTCAGGACTAAGACTAAAAATCCGCCATTTTAACTTTTTATAATTTTGACGTCGTGTTACTCTCACTATTAAAGCAAATCCAACGACACCTCCTAAGCTAAAATCTATGAAGCCGTTTAGACTACACAGCATGCCCAAGAAATATTCCTACATACATACATACAGACACACGAAAAACATAACCGACGTTCTGGCGCAGTTGGGTTAAAAAACGATAAAAGTTATGGTTAATGCAATATCATCAGCTCAATAGATGCCAAATGCTTGTGAATAATAAAAATTAATGATCATCCCATTTGGAATGTGGCGTTTGTATTTAAAATGGACAATTATAGCAAAGTATTTAGTACTAACATTCAGTATGGACACTCCCTGCCGCTCTCTAGATTGCGACCTCACCCCCTCGTCACCCAGATTGATACAGATTGGTTAGAGTTTGGTCGTCGAACGTATGGGATTTCGCCGTGATTTTGTTTGCTCCGTCATTTTTTTTTAGAAATGTCATTTCACGATCGTTGTATGCAGTTTCCAGGGTATGCAGATACTAATTAATATACAAATACATTAACACTACAATGCACGAAAAGAGCCAGTACTTTTATATTATGCCAATTTACTGTGCTCAAAATTTGTTTTATCGCACACGCGTGTTGTACTTTGCCTTTTATTTTTAATTTCTACACCAGCAAATGAAAAAAGTCGGTTAAGTTCTAGACGGATTCGCGCGCCGAGAATTTCCTACCACCACACCTCTTCATCATCATCATATCAGCCGAAAGACGTCTACTGCTGGACAAAGGCCTTCCTCAAGGATTTACACGACGACCAGTCCTGCGCTGCCGGCATGTAGCGGCTTCCCACGATCCTCACCAGGTCGTCGGTCCATCGCGTGGGAGGTCTTCCTACGCTACGTCTTCCGGTGCGCGGTCGCCACTCGAGAACTTTCCTGCCTCAACGGCCGTCTGTTCTACGAGCTATGTGCCCTGTCCACTGCTATTTCAGTTAAGCGATTCTGTAAGCTATGTTGGTTACTTTGTTTCTCCTACGGATCTCTTCATTTCTGATTCGATCGCGCAGGGACATTCCGTGCATAGCTTGCTCTATGGACCTTGAGCCTTCTTATGAAGCCCATAGTAAACGACCATGTCTCAGTTCCATATGTCATCACTGGCAACACACACTGGTCAACCTTAGTCTTCATCTCTTCGCTCAAGTATAAAAATGATAATAGTAATCAATGCAAGCAAAAGACAACAACGCGAACGACATAAAAATATTTTTTTTCATTCAGTTTGGACTCCGGACTTTGCCAGTTTTAATAAGGAACGCCGATTCGCACTTTGTCGGTTTTTATTTTAATAGCTGTTGTTTTACTTCAGGATTATAATTAAACCAAGTTTCACGCTTGTGTGTTTTACCGTTTTTACGATACAATAAAAACCTATTAAAAACACGTTTCTTGTATGAGAAATCCCATAATTTTTCAGTTTTTTAATATTTATTATCTTTTGATAAATCCTGCGATTTTTTTTTTAAAAAAACACGTTTTGCAAATTTTTTAAGCATACTTCCTATTACGGTTCCGAAGATACGCTCGATACAGATACATAAATTATCTAATTTGTCTAGGAAACCTCATCACCCTTCTTAGTGTTTGTGTAGTTTATGTACCTAAGGTATATAAGCTATATAAGATTTTATCATGCCGATATGTAATTATAAGCTTCCTCAGATTCATAATATCAGCCACAAATCGTCCACTGCTGGACAAAGGCCTAACCCAAGGATTTTCACGACGACCGATCCTGCGCTGCCCGCATCCATCGGCTTCCCGCGATCTTCACCAAGTCATCGGTCCACCGCGTGGGAGGCCTGCCTACTCACCTCAGATTAGCTTAAAGTAATCTGCAAACCTATTTTGAAAATCTATGCGGTATTTACTTGAATTTGTATTGGAGACGTTCCTAAATCTAACATTTCAAAGCTGGATATGAAATTTAATTACAATCGCAATAAACTACCTTAATCCAAGCAGTCAAATTATGTGCAAATGAAGACTTAGCTGAGCAAGACCAATTTAATTGAATTTAATTGGACATTCTAAGTAAGGAGGTCAGCAATCCAATTAGTGCTGAAGTGCAATTACAATTAATATAACACGTCATGTATAATACATTTACGTATGGTTTTAGATGTCTTTTGGAAATAATAGACAAATAAATAATTGCCACAATTTGTTTTTGGGTTTTGGTAATTAAATAATAGGCCTTTACCTATGAAATTGCCGATTCAGTTTTTGAAGTTCAGTGCCAATTTTTATTAAAAATAAAAAAGTTATTGTTTTTTATTATTGACCGTATGGTGACACTACTTATGGTCTTTTATTACTAACTAGTGGCATGTCTTTCATGTTCCAGTCCCCTGAGCTATGTACCATTGAATGGAACAAAGGCGTTTCCTTAGTGGTCAGATGGGGCAATTTTTTAGAATAGTTAATTTTCTTGAATTTTCCTAAAAGTGACGAAATCTTATGCGGGGTATTCCCAAATATGACACTAGTAACGTGTATTTTTTGCCTCAATAGAGGCGATTTTTTAAGGTGAAAAAACCCGACTTCATTAAATTGGAAGGAATAGTTGGATTTTTGTGGAGACATCTATAAAAATTAATGTGTGTTAGGTGATAAATTTAATGATAATAATGTTCATGTCCAACTGCCAAAAGAGTCTTTCTGATAGATAGATATATTTTTTCCAAAAGACCTATAGTCAAATGTCTTCATTCATATTGATCAGGTGATTGACTAATTTTAGGCATTTTTGTACAGAACGTCGATTTTTTGGGGGAATTGACCGTGGACTCCGTGGGGAAAATTATTCAGTATGAGGAATAGAAGCTACAATTAGCGGGTCCTATCCGAATTTTGTTTCAGCCTGTGTGCACTTAGGCATTAGGTAACAAATTAGGTAGCATGCAAAAATATACCTGATGGTAGTGATAAATAAATAGATAAGCTATTCTTGTGCCCTAAGAAAAGGTGTCAACTCAGCATGGGCTTTGGCGGTCCACAGCGCTAATATTCTGTCGGCACCGTATTGACATGCCAAACGAGACTACATAGTAGAGAGAACACTGTACCAGCAAGAAAAACACATTAAAAAAATATGTATTGCATAGGTATTCGTACATGGAAATTAAGGAAAATTTGTCCTATGTGAAGACCAAAACTGAAAGCCAAAGTATTTTGTTTTATCAAGTTACTAGCTTTTTCCCGCGGCTTCACCGTATGGATATCCAGGCTGCACGGTGGGCGAGCCGCGTTACGCAGTGTGAGAGAATGTTCTTCACACCTAGTTTCCTTTCAAGTCAACCAATTTAAGTGGGCAATAGCTCAAATGAAAGAGGTCATTTTAGCGAGTGTTATTAGACAAAAACAAACTGCGTAATTTAATTAGTACCGGAGATATAGCCTTTCATTATTTTATTAAATAAGCAAATCGGTTGGATAGATCGGTCGGACGGACCGACTCGCATTAGATATCATATATTTTTCAACTAACCGCAAGTGCCTTCGTCCTCTATCCATATCAATACTAAATAACTAACCTACTAACTATTTAAAGAAAGTTATCTTGAGTATGTAAGGGCATGCAGTTTAGGTTGACGATTATACCTCTTTTTGACCATTTTTCCCCACTCTATGAAACCATTGTATTCACTTTTTCCGTTGTACACAAAGTCCATAGTCCATGCACTACAGCTCAGATCTCTCACACGTCCCTAAGTTGATTAGATTTCTTAAAGCACTTATCAAGAACTTCCGAGTGTTTGTGTATTCTGTTAGTGTTCACAATATGATAAAATTTTTCTTTACTTTTAATTAGTTAACCATCTATATTTATATTTTAGGTTCGCTGTATTGTGTGTCATCTAATATTTTGCTGCGCCGAATGTCGATGGAAACACGAGAAGTCTACTCACGGTCTCCTGTATGACTGTCCTATCTGCCGAGGCCAGAGATATCTCTGCAGACCCGAAATTCTAACCCTTAACTTCATAAAACATTTGATGCAAAAGCACCTGCCTTTACAGTGCAAAAAGTGCGACAAAACATTTAATAAAATGGAAGATTTTATTTACATAAAAGAGTGTAATAGCATTTCTGAGTTAGTTGACAAATCTGATATAAGCAAAGGAACAGAAAGAGAAGTCAATGAGAAGTTTGATTCAATACTAAAAAAGTTCGAGGAAGATAACAACGGAGAGAAACTTGAAGATATTGTATCAGTTGATATTCAAAACAAAACAGCAGTGGTCACTCCTACAGTACGCAACAAACATATAGTCGATTATGAATCCAGTGATAATGAAGACGATGATAAAATAGAAGAAGCTGAAACTTTAAAAACTCCGCATGCATCTAAACTAGTTCCAAAAACACCGAACTTAAAACGACAAAGAGCTGCAACGCCACACGTTAAGAAACTCTTACTATTAAGACAGAAAGCCGTTGAGATATTTAAGGAAAATGCAGATGAAGGATTAGTTACTAAGACCACTCCATCCAGGCCCGATGGAGAAACAAGTAAGTCTAAAGTTTAACTCTTTAACTCCTACCTCATTGATAGATCTGTGCTGTGCGAAGAATTTTATTAAGGTATCGTGTAATCAATGGCTTCTCGTATGATAATAGTAGGTACATTATGGTACAAATGAGTAATGTTGGTGAGGCGCCATTGAGACCCGAGCCGTTAGGTGAGGGTCTTATAAGAGCCGAGGACGGTAATCATCAATTCGCACCTGTATCATACGACGTTTTTCAACACACTTGTGAAGAAAATAATAATAAAAAAAAACATATTATTTAGTAGATAATAACTATAATTTCAACAGTGAAAACGAGTTGTGAAAAGTTTTTCTCTATGGCGGGAAAAAATTATCAGTTTTCCTATGCTTGCGCATCTAACAATGGCGATCGGCCATAGACTAAAAGAATGAGGTTTCTTTTTTTTGGCTTTCCGCGGATAGCGTTTTAGCCACGTACAAAATGAAAAGCGTCGGTGGCTCAACCGGTAACGACTCGGTCCTTCTAACCAGAGTTACCGGGTTAAAATCTGGACGGCTAATGTACCAATGAGTTTTCCAAAAACTAACGTACATATACTTACCGATTGCTGAAGGAAAACGTCGCGAGGAAACCTGCACACACCTGCGAAGAAACTCGCAGGTTGTGTGTGAAGTCGACTAACCCGCACTGGGCCCGCGTGGTCGACTAGGGCCTAATCGCCCTAATTCAGGGTAGGCTCAAGCCCCTCGGTGGGGACGTGTATGAGCTGATATGATGATGAAAATGGGGAATTCAAAGTTTTCTTTATAACAGAGAAAACAAAAGTTATACGAGTATTTGAGTGAAAGTTTTATTTATAGCACAAGTTTAAATTATCTATTTTAAAACGAAGTTGCATGAAATGCGTAAGCAATAGGTACATTAATTTTTTTGTGATATTGAACACGATCTTTTTTGTATCGAAACTTTTTTAAGAACAAAGCAACTCAAGCCATAAAAAAAACTCTATATCTCACTTGTGAATAATAGCAATGAAAATATCACAGTTTGTTTACAGGTGTCATTATGTGCTCTAATTGCGGTGAAATTAGAGCCACTTTATGAGCAAGTGTGTTGAAAATTAATTTTCCACAGTATATCTAAATCGCTTACTTTGTTTTGAGTAGAGCAATAAATGGCAATATGCTGCATGATAGCGTCGGTAAAGTGGCTCGGTGGATTGCTCGCAGACCGTGAAATGATCTTTTGAAACATATTGTTGTGCTGTATTAACCGATAATCAACTTAATTTACTCACATGAAAGATCAAATCGATAACATGACCGTCAATTTATTGCTGTTTTAATACCAATATTTGTATTAATAATAAAATAAGATTTTTTTTTGTTTTAATATCATCACCGCCTGATAACAACATACCCGATGGCCTAAGAAAGAGGGTAGTGTTTTTCGGGTATTCATTTGTATGTTAGTATGTATGTATATGCCTATACGGCTTCATAGATTTAGAGACTTTACTTTAGCACGGACATAGGCCTCCCTGAAGAGGGGAGGTGGTGGGGAAAGTTTTTGGTAATCTCGGAAAAGACGTATCGTAGTAATATGCAGACTCAGATGAAATGATAACAAAGACTTTGCTATTCCGCTACAAGTACATAGATTAATAGGTAATCTAATACTCGATGAAATGACATATAGCTCAAAACAAAACTTGTGGCACTAGGGGACTGCCGCGGTAACGCTATTGCATAGAATTTTTAATCAACCTATGCAATTATAATTATTTATTTATTTTTTATTTATGCAGTATTTACCAGTACCATATATAGTTCTTGGGGCGCGGGATGTTTATGTAATAAATTAACACTAAGAAAGTTACTACAGTAAAATTAACGAAATCCTTTTAGTACCGCAAA